>JACEFZ010025955.1:0-302441 GCA_014155875.1 Cepaea nemoralis | reverse complement strand
CAATGGCAAACTACTGAGCGTAATCTTACCAAGAAATCGACAATCAGCTGACAGATGCTGATGTTGACAGCGATGTCCTGTAAAGGATATGCGAAAAAAAAAATATAACACATACATTGAAAGGAATGTTCGTTGAATTTGAACCGGTCACCTCCAAATAATATTGTGGATAACTCTTCTTTTCATGATATCTGTCATGTTTCATTGAAACATAGGCCGTCAACCAACTCTCACCAATCCCTTTGTAGACTTGTTCACGACTGATTGGATTTTGCGGCTAATGTTTTATACTAGATGAGGTAGCCAGTCTCACGCCAACCTTCCGTAGTCACCTCTCACGACATGCATGACAGGTTACAGTCTCACTATACTTTGCATCCCGTCTAGGCCCTAATAACCCACAGGCGACATTAGTATTAGTATGTTATAAACCATTGGCGTAGTCAAATCTGGGATGGTGACGAGGAATGCTCCATAATAAATTCTTGTTGGCGTCTTCTTGCTAGCAGAAGGTAAAGGTCTCTTTACATGCCATAAAGCGCGTTGGGCATATGGTGCTAAACATATTTGTATAGACTGACCAATCGGCGCTCGGTAGCAGATGTGGTCATCATCACGCCAGCCACTTTGACTTCCCAAGACATCAGATGTTAGGCTGGATCCACCTGAGAACCCGCCTGCTGCGGGTTGAAATCATGACCACAGAGCCGGCTGGCCAGCGTCTAGCCACTATGCTACAGCGACTGCCGCTTCTAAGTTCTCGGTTATTCTATTTTATTCCTATACGCCCCTTACTTCAAACCTGGCTAAGCCTCTGCTACAAACCACTTGAAGTTTTCCCAAAAGGAGAACCAAAAATATGGGTTATTTAATGTATTCATTGAGATACGACGCTGAATTGTAGGTATAAATGTGAAAAACGCGAAAAGGAATCCCCGTGACAGATCATCACGTTGGGCTTTGAAGTGTTAGAAATTTATGTAGAGTACAGCATACTGACGTGGGGTGACTAGTTTTGTTTTTCACCGCCTTTCCTTCCCAGCCTGTCCCGAAAAATAACCTACTTCCCATTTTATGAGAAATGAAACATTGAAATATGTGTAGATTCTGAGGAAAAATAACAAATACAGGCAAATGTAAATACCTTAGAAGGTGACAAGAAGTCACGGGGAGTGAGCAATAAATAAGTAAGTAAGGCACCCTGCAGTCTTTACAGACGAAAGTATGTGAATTAGAACAGAACTTGAATTCCAAAGCACAAAGTGTGGCATTAAATCAGAGAACTTGCGTTGCCCATGCAGCATGGTCTCTCTCTCTCTCTCTCTCTCTCTCTCTCCTCTCTCTCTCTCTCTCTCTCTCTCTCTCTCTCTCTCTCGGCCTTGCTTTATCTCCAAAGGAAATGATAACCAGTACGTGTGGAACAAGGTAGGCTGCAGATGCTGGTGGCTCAGCATTAAACTTCTAAGAGCAGCAGGTGGGTAGCGGCCAGACCCTCACATCTGGGGGATTTGACTTAGAGACGTTCAGCCATATCCCTCAGCAGAGTGCCTTATACGAAGCAATAAATAATAATAATAATAACAATAATAATAATAATATTATCATTATAATAATAATAAAAATATTGCATGTTATTTTGCAGGATGTTGGTTTTATAAAATATTTTATGTTTAGTAGTTTGCCATTGCCGGTCTCTCTGGCCGTGGGGTTACACCACTTTCTCCGTAATCCCGTTTATCACGCAGAGTCTCGTAGCGGGCGAGAACTGGGAGCGGTTCGTCCCCCGCTGGTGACTTGCGGGATAACTAAGCCGGCCGCAGAGAAAGCAATGGCAAACTGCTGAGCGTAATCTTGCCAAGAAATCAACAGACAGCTGAAAGATGCTGCTGTTGACAGCGATGTCCTGTAAAAGGATATGCGAATTAAATTAAATTCTGATTGATTGATTGATTGATTGATTTAGGAACCGACATCACAGCATTCGGGACATTCTTTCTGAACTTTCTGAACGAGACGTCAACGTTAGAGTCCAACAGATCGGTGTAAGGAATGAACCCAGTGCCCCTCCACATGAAGTCTTCTAACTTTCGGTCACGCCGACCATGGTCGAGAGGTTTGTCACGCTATCGCTCAAACTTTCTGGGCATCGACGGCGGTGTAGCAGGTTCATTTCACACACCTGCTTACATGCTAATGTGTCTCTCTGCATGTGTCACGTTCCAGCATCGGTCATGCTCACCCTGCTGGTTACTGGGTTTGGAGAGAGGACAGAGAGCTCTGCAACACATCTATCTCCTTTTGGAGATGGGACTTTGGTACTGAGTCGGCAGAAATGTCTTCAAACCTACCTCATTTCAATAGACGCAAGCTCTTTTGAGGTCTCATGTGAACCGAACGCCAATGGGTCGGTTTTGAACGTTAGAACTCTGTCTTCCAGAAAATTCACAACCAACCGACCAACCAGCATGGCTGGAAATAACATAACATGCAACTTCACTAAAATATCAGAAGATAGAGAGTAGTGGGAGTCCTTATCGTCAGTGTATGCTCCAGGCCAGGCACCCGATTATATTGTCCCCCATAATTTATATTGGGGATACCACCCGTTACTTACCAGCATATAAGTTTCTGCAATGGGTGTTCTTGACCCACTTATCCATCGACGTATTTCATCTGTGACTGTTTTTATTTTTCCCGGAGACTGTTCCAGTTCAGTTAGTTAAGTTCCTCTGCACCCGCCCTCACAAGTGGAGATGGTACTGTATCACGTTATCTTATCTAATCGACTTGTTCGTGACGCATGCGCTGAATAGCTTCCGTTCTGATGTGAAAATATTTCGTTTGGAGCTCACCTGAAGGGAGGAGATATTTCTTTGGACCAACCTTGATACTACTTTCGATAAGTTAATTGAAATCAGTAATTACTACGATTTATGTTTGACTTCTTCGATTTACTCCACATCGCGAATGCCGTTACAGTGGATTATGAACTAACCCAGTGATAAAATAATTCAGTTATTCGTGAAGGAAACTACAAACTACCGCACACCACACACAGTGACTACCCCTGCCTAGCAGTAGCACTAGCAGTTGTGCTCTTCACTTCTATTTAGATAGAAGTGACCGTCGGGTGACCAGCCATAACGCAATGGAGGGTTGACTATGCTGGTCAATTCAAAGGGATGCAGTTTTAACGGAGTATCTTTCTAAACTACATTGATTTAGGTAACATTTTATGTGTTGTTGTCTGTGGCAGTGTTGTTTTTGAATGCTTGCGCATGAATATCCATTTATCTGGTGATTGCCAGACAACAAAATGGCCGGCATACAGTGCCCCTAATAAATAGTAATAGAACACTTAATGAAAGGTGCAGCAGAAATATGGGTGCGGATTTAATGAAGTGTAGTTTTCTTGATCTATTATTTGAGATGACATTTTACAGCAAAGCATACCAACTTAGAGATTCCAGTTAAATATGTTATTCCCGTTTACAGCAAATTTCTAAAATTTAATTAATCAGGTCTTGTTTTAATAAATTTTTTAAAACTTAATTTTGAGTGATTCATTATGATTTGATAGATACAACGAGGAATAAGACTACACACACACCCACATACAACTCTGTATTGTTCCCTATGTACAGTGTATGCAATGTAATGTAATCCACATAATGTATTCCTTACAGTTTTACAACTGAGGTTTATAATTTTACAGTGAGAGAAGTCACAGTCAGAATACTCCACTTTGTTTTCACTGATTTCTACAGTCAGTAAATTGTAGAGTACAGTCATTTACAATGTATAATATTAACATATATTAACATTATGTACAGCTACGAGTGGGCTTCAAATGAAAACCTTAAATACTATTTTTTTAAATGGTGGATATATTCTGAAAAAGTAAAGAACAAATGTATCATTTTTCGATTATGTCCCCATTGTGTTCAGTGCAAGTCCTTCACTTCCGATAAAGTGCTTGGATTTCTGTAGAACAAAATTCTCTTGGTCAAGTGTGTAACCACTCTGGGGTCACTACTTGATGTTCCTGACCCAGTATGTCACAGAAGTCATGCCATTTTGAAACTTCATACACTTGCTGGACTGACAGACATGCATCACCATACTGGACTTTCATTTTCTGATGAATTTCTATTAGGCTTCACCTCTTCACTGATCAAAAAACGAATAACTAATGCTGCTCCTCTTTAGTGCATGTCAAAAGTGGGGCGGCCATCTTTAAAATGTGTGTTTGTCTGCACCATGATGTCATGTGCTTAACACTCTTGACATCCTTAACTACAATATTGACAGGTTACAAGACAATGGCCTGGTTATTATAATTTCTATCACACCTCTAAGGTTTTCATTTGAAAGGTAAGGCTAAGTTAAGTGCCTGCTAATTACCCAGGCTCTTATAGGAAGCAAAATAAAATGCAAGATAAACTAAACGCACTGTATGTGAGGTCACAAGAATTAGGTCTAAAAAGCTTAGGGAGTAGACAAGGATAATGAGAATAAATCGAGCATTATCCATAAATCTTGGTAAAACCCACCTCAGGCGTGGAATCATACAATGCATACACCTATTTTAATGTAGACAGGACAGGAGAATAGGTAGAGACATTAAAACACGAATACAAAAAGCTAGATGGGCTAATATACCACTAGCAGATATGTGTAAATCAAATAAAATGGACAGTGGAATTGGTTATCTTTACAAGAAAACATTCACAAGTGACAAAATGGACAGTGTGGCTAGAAAGCTTTCATCAGCACACAAAAACAAAAAGACACTGATACATCTTCATGAAAAAATCACCCTAAATAGTCACTGAGCTGAGACCTTGGAGATGTTTGAATGCTAAAGTGCAAAGGTCAAGCTGTGTGCCACAGAGAGTGTAGGTCAACTGATAGGAAGTGATGTAGTTGATAAAGTGTAAACTAGGGTGAAATCAGTTGCTGGAGGAGGTAGGGTGCTAATCTTTATAGAAAGATGTGTGGGATGGGCATAGATCATAGAAAGGGGTAAGAAAAAGTTAAGTCCTAAGCAGATAATACTGTTGGCGTGTGAAGTGTTAGGCATTCAAATATTTTAGGCCATTATATGAGTTGGAGTGGCCAGTTCCTTTTATCATCACCTTTCCTTCCCAGAAATTTGCCTGAAAATTGTGCGGTATCCATTGTTATGAGACTGGGTTTACCCAAGGTTTGGACCTGTACCACTGTCTTGGCAGGCAAGCACACTAACCACTATGCCACTGCAGTTCTCAAGAAAGGGGAGGCTACCCAAATCGAGGAGAGGTGACAGATTTCAGGGAAGGCGAGAAAGAGAGAATCATATTTTTAAAATGTGTCAAAGTCAGAACTGATAGTGGTGGCATAGTGGTTTGTGTGTTTGCCTGCCAAAGCAGTGATCTGGGTTCAGTTCCAAGCAGATGCAGAATTATTAATTTTTTTCCCCACTAGTACAGGTCTTGGGCCAACCTAGCCTCTTAAAAATGGGTCGCACACAATTTTCCAAATTGTTTGAAGAAAAATTCAGTCCATTTTGCAAAAAAGAAAAAAAAAACACACTTTCCACCGTGTCAACCAGCCTCTGTGGCATTGGTTATAATATTGGTTGTTCATGGTGCGGAATGAGTTTTGTTAAGTTTCTTTGCGCCAGTGTTAGCTGGCTTATCGGTTGAAGAGTTTATGCCTGTGACGTCAGCTGGGGGATTGGTTGGCCTGCAAGTATTCCTTTGAGTCTTTCTCCTCTGGCTGATTTTATTGTCAGTGTTGGCTACTTGCAGTTGAGCGTGTTGCTTGGATAGATATGTTTGCAGCTGTTTGGCGATTCGTAGATCCACAGTCCGCGTCATATTCTTCTTTGCTTCTCTCTCTCTCTCTCTCGAAGTATCTATCCTCATATTTATCCCAATATTCGCCGGGAGTTAAGGTTGTTTTTGCTTTGTCTTTCTCTTCTTGGCTCCAGCTGTCTTCACATGTGTCGATTTCCTCCTCTGGGCTTTCTTTGTGTTTCTGGCGGGATTCTGGTTTCCCCTTGAGGTGCTTGGGTATCGTGGCTGGATTACTGGCCTGTGTTTCTGGCGGGATTCTGGTTTCCCCTTGAGGTGTTTGGGTATCCTGGCTGGATTACTGGCCTGAGCTTGCTGTTTCTGATTGAGCTGTGGTTGGGCTCCATCATGCGTCTTTTGCCTCCTTTTTTGTATATTGTCTTCTTTTCGATGTTTTCTTGTTGGGTTTCATCTTGTGGCTTCTTTGTGTTCTTTTCCATGTCTTCTGCTGGTTGGAATTGGGTTGGCGCCCTTTCAGATTTTAGCTGTTCTCTCTCCGCCTTGATGTCTCGTATAATCTCTTCATTTTTCTTTGTCGTCGGGATCATATGCTCCACCTCTTGTTTGATGTTTTGCTGGATCTCCTTTATTTCGGCAAGCAGTTTTTCATTGTCGCTGGTTTGTGCCGGTGTTTGAAGTAGCTTGATTTGGTTTCTTAGCTCGTCTATCTGGCTTTGTAGTTGAGATCTTTCCGCTTGCGAGATGCACGTGTCTGTCTCGCACCTCTGCATTGCGTCCTTTATGGTGTCTTTGTGGTAATGGCGATCTTTAAGACGTCTCTGTGTCTTTGGAGGTACGGAGCCCAGGTATCTTGCTCCATGCTTGCCCAGGCAGTAGGGCGCACTTTCTTTTGTTGTTGGGTGCTTGGAAGTCCGTCTCCAGTTTGGCCAGCGGACACTCCTTGAAGGCGTGATCAGCGCAGTATCGTCAGATTTCCGTATTACTGTGACATGTTGCTCTGTTGTGGCCGGCCCTCTGGCATCTGGAACATTGCAGTGATTCTTGGAATTAATCCTTCAGGCTGTTGTATTTTCATGTTTATCGATACCTGGCATAGTATCTCGCTGCCCTCAGTCGTCACAACTGCCAGCGATCTTTGGGATCTTTGAGTACGTTAGAATCTGCTCAGGGAAGGCCTAACACTTCTCACCACACCAGTATTTGTTATGTGATTACCTTTACTTTTTACCAAACTTATATTTAACTCCAGCATTAAATTAGTACGATGTCGTTAAAAGTTAATTGCATATTCTTTACAGGACGTCACAGTCAAGACCAGCATTATTTTGCTGTTGGGATCTCTTGGCAAGTTTATGTTCAGTAGTTTGCCATTGCTTTTTGAATGACCGGCACCCATACCATTTTGTAAAAAACCACCACCAGGCGGTCTGCAGCCGAATCGCTGGCATCTGTGTTTCGAACGCGGGTATACAGGATTATGAACTGCGTCCGCAACCCTTCACCACGGAACCGGCTTAGCATCATGCAGGGATCAGAAATATGGAGAAGACTACAATAGTTATGTATAAACTAAAAACATTCATTAACTAAAGCTAGCAAAGACAAGGACTTAAATGGGGTTACAGAATCGCTTATGTGGAGCTTAGGGGGAAAACTAGACAGAGCTAAGGAAAATATGCTGGATAGGACACACATTGTGAAAATCTGATAATGCTTTAATTAGCAAGTTCTTTAGAACCCATATGGGGAAACAAAATAGAAGGAGAAGATAATAAGAGACAAAATTGATAACAGGGAGGGCATGGTGGGCTGCAGGAGATAGCAAAACGTAAGATGGCTTGGTGCAAATTGGTTGAAGACCTATGTAGCAATGGGGGATGAAGGACAGAAGAAAAACACAACAGGCTAAGCACTTTTTGAAAGATGCCATAAGTTTAAAGGTGTGAGGTGTTTGGCCTTCACATATACTAAATAATAGCATAATGGAATAGATATTGTGACTAGCTCACTTCCTCAAGTTCCTGAAAATTATGCAGTGCCCTTTTGTTATAAGGTTGGGTTGACCCCCAAGCCATACTAGTCAGATAATTTCTTCCCACTATTGGAAATGTAACTTAGGCCACTGTGTTGATAAAAATAAGCCACACTAATCTAACCATAATGTCCCCACCAATGAATCAATCATGTGCCATGCCAGAAAGCGTGGGCGGTCATGACTCGCCATTTCACTCTATCACCGGAGTCATGGATCAGCTCAGTGTGGCCAAGCCATCCAGGTATTTACTTCTCTGTCTTCCCCTTGGTCTGTTCCCTTCGATCTTGCCAGTTGTCACCAAGTTCTCCAATTCATATCTTCTCATAACATGTCCAAAAAACCTAACCATAATGTCCCCACCAGGGGTAGAAAAATTCAAGGCATCAGGTTGCCATGGCGCCTGAACATTTTTACTTTTTGCCTGACACATGAATTTTCAGTTGTCCATAACATACATAAGCACGCTTTGTTTACAAGTCAGAATCACGTCATGTATCCAGGTGTAACTATATCACACTGGTGTATATGTTTAGTGTCCAAAAAAAAATAATTCTTCCCACACATATACATAATTACATGGTGAATATAAAACATATATGAAGGAATACTTATTATTTTATAATTAAATATATAATTATTTGACATTTCTCATGTATTTTATAATTTAGAAACCATTCATTATTGGTTTTTAAAAACTTTTAAATAGCTTTTTAACTAAACTTTTAAAAATGAAACCACAATCTTTGAAGCTGTCTCTTAAATAGATATCAGTATATTTGCAGGCATATACAATGTGTTTTAGTTATTCTGAGCATGTTATACATTTTACAGCAAGCACAGTGTATCTCATGATTCTTCTGTGCTAAATGATGCTATACACACTTAGTTTTGTTGGCCTGCTAATTTAATTTTATTACTAGTTTCTGAATCTGTGTCTTGTTCTTTTAAATTTTATTTCACTCGCTCGTTCAATATACACTTTTTTGCTTGTTGGAGTTAATTGTATTGCAAAGCGTATAAAACAGTTTGTCTTCCCATATCCTATCTAGCTCAGGATGCAGTTTGCATTAAAAATAGTCACCAGCAGATAGATAAACGGGAGCCGTGGGAGGAAAGTGGCTAGCATGCTTTCCTGTAAATAAAATGACCCGGGCTTCCAGCCTACAACAGGCACCAGGAATTTCTCTTGGAAGTAAAGGTGGCTGGCATGATGACCATACCACCTAGTGAGTGCCACTTGATCTATACAAATATAGAACTAGCACCGTATACCCACTACTCAGGGCAAGGAAAAGAGTCAGTTACATTTTTACTTTATATGGATGTGCTTGCTTGCGTTCACTGGCTGTGAACTCCAGCGTGAAGTCCTGTATGTCGGATGAAGACATCCTACTGTCCAACATCAGTGTGATGTCATACCGGCCAGAGGTTTGTGTGAGTATCCGTTGTCCCATGTCTGGCTTATTGGTGTGCAGACTGGTGGTTCCTCGCCATGCAGGCAGATACTCTATGACTTCGGAAGAACCAATGATCCCACTACGTTAGCCAGGACCCCGAAGGGACCTGTTGCCCAGGACGCACGACTAGGACGTGTTAGTAGGTCTTAGCCAGTATAGAACCTGGTCCTGGTGCCTTGGGAACACCTCTGCATCCCTATATGGATGTGACTTAGAACCCTTCATTTGTCTCCACATGGTAGCGTGTCCCATAGACTTGATGTTACTTAGGCAGTATTATAAGTTACTGGGAGGATCTGCCAAGTCTGACAGATAGATGGATAGTGACCAGAATGAGACATACAAAACCTACTACTTTACAGGTAGACTGAAGACAGGAACAGGCTAAGGAAACACTGAACACTGAACAGAAAAACCTGTTATATAATGAATGAAATGTGCTGGGTTATTGGCTAGATGAAATTGTGTCTGGAATTAACTGTTTGATGACTTAGTATTTTGTTCATGATCCAACAGTGCAAGCTAGTTAGTCCCAGTGATCATATAAGGCAAAGATGATACAGTTTAGAAAATATAAAAACCTTAACTGTAAATAGTAAAGAAAGGGCAAATAACCGATTTTATTGTAAAAAAAAAAGGATTTGGTAGTGTTATTTGATAGTTCAGAGCAACTAGCGTGGTAAAACATCGCAAATGTGTGTTCGTCTCCATCAGAAATGTAAGAGAGCTAATTTTCTTATCATTTTGATGGACAGTTGAAAGAAAGTGTGAAAATACTTAGAAAATAAGATGAGAAAATTCAGAGTTTGCTTCTGTCGAAATAACTAGCAATGTTATTAACCCTTTGAACTTGAGCTAAACCCCCTGCTCCTGAGCAAAAAATGCACTATTTTGACAGATGGGTAAAATCTGTTCATGAGACACAGCTACATCATTATTAGACTGAAACTGGTATCAATAATATTGGGACTCTTCGTTCTTTTGTTGAAGATGACAAATTGTGTAAGGAAATGTCCCGAGTGCTGTGCTGTCAGTTCTTAACTCAACTTATCACAGATACATGCTTGATTTTGAATTATGTTATCTCAAACTAACTAACTTTATCATATCCAGTATTCCTGCTTATTTATTATACCAGTCTTCTCACCATGTCAGGTACATTTGCAGTATTTACACACAATTTTAGTTATTATATTTAGTTGTTTTGTTGGCCATTTTTGGGAAATGACTGACGTATTTGTTACATTTATACATAGAAAGTCCACATTTTGCTGTCTCTAATGGCCTCAACAAGGTTGTGAAACTTCAAACCCTCTGTTCTCTAAGCGCCACCAAGTGATAATCCTGAAATTCATGAACCTGAAAGTTTTGTAGCACATTTCAGTTATAGAATTCCATAAGTAAAGTGATTACTGTAGTATAATATTAATTGTAGGAGACCAAACTATAAAGTTTACTAGATATATTTACCTGGGGATTAGCCTTCTTCCACACTGCTGTACTGTTGAGTGCACCCATGAAGGATCTTGAGAAATACTAAAAATAGCATTTTTATAATTAATTCATATTATCATTAGATTAAATTTCAGTTATTGTAAGAATAACAGAAGCTTGTACTGCTGTTAGTTTCTTGGAAGGCCCTTTTCTGTTCATCACCTTGTTTCAGTATGAAAACAAACAACAAAATTCAAATAATTCTCACTTCATGGTCACTGTCATTTGTATTTACCTTCCCAGAACCACTCACATTCCTTACCTTTCACATTTTTGTGTGTGCCCACCTCATAAATCTGAGGTACACGTCTGATACTGATAGAAACAGATGCTGATAATCTGGTACCTTGAGGTCAAAGGGTTAATGATTGTCAGTTACAGGCTGATAATTGATATAGTAAACTTTCTGATAGTCAAAATGATCAGTAGTGTCACCTAAATCCCATAAAGAAAGTGGTTTTGTTAATAAAAATTGGGCCACCAGGCCTCATTTTACAGTGTACTCTTGATGTGGAAAACTAACCTTTTTATATTATAAACCACTTAGTGTGTATGACCTTAAACATATCTGCTTGCATTGCACTACATTTTGATAGTAAAAGAGAGGTTATCTGTTGTTGTTGTTGTTGATGTAAATTGTGTAGGTAGAAGTGTGTCAGTAGGTTTAGTTGCGTTGCACCCTTTTTCTCACATAGTATGGGGCTACATTTCATATTTGAATTCTGCAGCTTTTTAAACATTACTGCCATGTATTTAAATGTGAAAGCAATGTAGAAAATGTTAACGTCGTGTGTGCTTGTATATAAAAAAAAATGCATTGTTATTGATTTAAGAGGTTTGTAATAACATTATCTTCTTATATATCTTTTATATTTTGATTTTTGTTTTGGCTTTATTCAGGCAATGTTGTACTCCCCCCCCCCCCCCCCCCCCCCCCCCCCCCACCCCACTCTCTCCTCTCTATACACACATCTCTCTCTCTCTCTCTCTCTCTCTCTCTCTCTCTCTCTCTCTCTCTCTCTCTCTCTCTCTCTCTCTCTCTCTCTCTCTCTCTCTCTCTCTCTCTCTCTCTGTGATGGTGTTATTATGCCTATCTAATTGCCATTATTAGATGCAAACTTCTTTCCATAATTGACATTAGAGGATTCATGTGTTTCAGCATTTGCTGTAAAGTGAGACGCATTAATTTGTCTCCGTCATTTATAATCATGTGGAAAATTAATGTAATATTTCTAATTTCTCTCAACCTGTTCAATAGTAATCTTGACCACACTGATAATATCATGATTCAACTAGTGGCACAAGCTGTTCTATGTTTTAATGTTCTTAATTGTTAAGGAGGATAGTTGTTAGGTAGCATAGTTGTTAGCAACTTGCTTACTGAGACGGTAATCCTAGGGTCTGTCTCTGGTAAATAAAAAAAAAGGTAAAGGACCATTTTCCATGCCTTGAGGCATACTGGATATACGCAGTTAGTCCCATATTATTGCTGGCGCTGTGGTGAAGGAGTTACCTACACAGTTCATAATCCCACATACCAGGCTTGAAACACAGCTGCAGGCAATTTGGGAGCAGGCCACCTTGTGCTTTTGTGTGTGTCACAGATGGTATGAGTGCCTGTCGTTCAGAAAGCAATGCAATCAGCCAGAAAATGTTGGGATTGACTGTAACATCCTGTAAAGGATATGCAGATAACTTTAAACCCATATTGTTAGCAACTTTCTCCGTAATCCCGTTAATCCATGTGAGCAAACGCAGCTGCGTATCGGTAGCGGTTCTCGCTGCGCCCATTACAGGATATGTGAGCCGTCCGCTCAGAAAGCGTAATCTTGCCAAGAAATCAACAACAGTGGTAAAATGCTGGTGTTGACAGCGATGTCCTGTAATAGGATATGCAGGAAAAAACATTAGAGGATTAGACATTTGATGGGTGATGTGGTCAATATCATTGCTTCCCAGGAAATTCCCTAGTGGCCAATCCAGGCTGAGGCAACCTGGGAAGCCATAAGTCAATGCAAAAAGAAAAAGAAAAAAGTCCCTGCCTGGAGGGGGATTTGAACACATAACCACTTGATTAGCAGGCATGTGCGCTACTAAATATGAAATCCAGACTAAGGACAATATATGGTAGCATCTGCCATGAAATTTACTTTTTAAAAATAACAGTATCAGTGAAGCTTATGAGACAAATAATTACCATAAAACATACCATTTCCATCAGTGTGAAATGTGAATATGAAAAAATATGGCAAATAAAATCATATATATCATAGAGTATTTTAAGCAAGGGGGATATGATTTCATTAATGTAAACCTATCTTCTCTGATTTTACAAGGGGCTTCTCATAAGTCTTTAGCCTGACCACGAAGGCGTGGGCGGAGAAAATTGAAATTTGGCACATGCATACCTCATTCAATTTGTAATGGACATATGAATTATGAATTTCCCTTCTCAACTGGTTTTCCCGATATGGTGCATGGCACAAGACACCCTATTGACCAGATCTGCACATCCAACGGTTTGTCAGAACAATGGAGAAATTAGACGCCAGGACTGTGATAAAATTCTTGATGTTACAGGGAAAAACCCTACAGAAATACACAGGGAAACGGAGCCAGTGTTTGAGGAAGTCTGTCCTTCGTATGCTTCTGTAAAAAATTGATATTTGCAGTTTAAGTGTAGGCCGTTCCAAGTTGCTTATCTGCCAAGATCAGGACTGACCGTCCTCAGAGTGCAATGATGCAAATGCTGCAAAAGTGAAGAAAATCATAGACCAGGATAGGAAAATGACAATTGCAGAGATATTGGGTTCAGCAAAACTGAGTAAGAGTACAGTTTTTAGAATTTTACACAACAGACTGAACATGAGAAAAGTGTGTGCCCGCTGGGTCCCGCGCCTGCTGACATGTGAACAGAAACAAACACGGGTTGATTGTTGTGCCCAGTTGCTCAACATGATGGCGGATCGAAAAACATGTTGATGACACATGGTGACGGTAGATGAGACTTGGATTCACCATTATGACCCAGAATCCAAAACTTGCCAGCATGCAGTGGAAAACCCCAGGCTTGCCAACACATGTCAAGCCAAGAGCACAAAAATCTGCTAAGAAAAGTGATGCTGATTGCTTTTTGGGACGTCAAAGGTATATTGAAAGATTACATGCTTCATGGCAACTATGGTTAATCGGCAGTACTATGCAGATCTCCTTATCAAACTAAGAAAGACTGTGACCAGAAAATGAGGGATAGCGCGTACGCAAATTCTGCCTTTGCTTCAAGACAACGCGCCCTCCCATAAAGCACGGCTTGTGCTGCAAACTGCCAACAATTTGAATATTGAAATTCTTCTACACCCACCAAATTCTCCAGATATGGCTCCATCAGACTTTTTTCTTTTCCCAAATCTTAAAAAAAACAGCTGAAAGGATATCTGTTTTGACAGTGACTAAAGTCATACTGGCTTGTGATAACTGGTTTAGTTCGAAAAATAAGTTGTTTTATTCTGGTCTTTTCAAGGTCACACAGAGATGGCAGAAATGCATAAATTCAGGTGGAGGCTACATTGAGAAGGAATAAGCACTGTGCCAAATTTCAATATTCTCCGCCTACTCCTTCATGGTCAGGCTAAAGACTTATGAGAAGCCCCTTGTAGAATCTCTGGTAGTGTGTAGATTTGGATTTGTCTTCATTGCTAAAATTTTGGGGTTAACCATCTCATAAATTTGGGAAACATTTCTGTATTTTCTGGGTAGGTCAGGTCAGCTGGCAAGGAAGAAAGCTGGTCATGCATGCTTATTATATCATGACCTAACCATGAGATTGTATTTACTTTGCTATATACTTGGATTTGGGCATGTTTAGCTATGTCTCTTGAAGTCTCTTTATGTTACCCTGTCAGTGTTTGCTTACACACTTTAATATAATTTGTTATGGATTAATAATTTCATATAGTAATGGGCTGAAACATCTGGCCATTTGTTGCGGGGAATATGCAGTACACATTAGCAAATAAATATGTTGCGTCATATGATTTGTATTGTGTCATATGATAATGTTGATTCTGTAGTATGTCTCTATTTTGAATGTTACTTTCAAAGTAGCCCAATATTGATTTTTTCATAGTCAGTTCATGTAAGGTGTTTTTGTTAAATAAACTAGTTGTTCTATTTCTTTAAAAGAACTGTAGATTTTATATGAAAAGTCATGTTTATTTTAGTGTTTACACTTCTCCTGTGTAAATGGATACAGTTTTATTAATTTCAATCTCAGGTAGCAGGTCCTTTGCAGAGCATCACTCTCATAGCCTGCCGGAAAGACTTGATCTTGTGGCAGTTCCCCTGCCCCATGCATCTTCATGCCTAAAGTGCCTTTAATGTCCTGTGTCTGCCACCTTGTTGGTCGACCCTGGCCTCTTTCCCCAGGATCCATACCTTCCATCACTGTTCTGTCCAAACCACTGATGTTTAATGTGGCCAAATTATTTCAGTTTCCAAGAGATCCTGATGTTTATGAGGCAGTTTTCTTTGATATTCATATTTTGTAGAATGTCAATATTTTTCTTTCTTTTGATCCAGTTTTCTAAAGAATGTTTCTATATTACAAGCATTGGTCAGAAAGTAATGCACCACATAATTTTTCTCAGGAGCTGTTTATTCAAAAAATCTTCAAATTTATACACAATAATGGATATGTCATGTAAACATCAATATTATTCAACATAATCCCCATCAACTTGTATGGCTTTATGCCAGCGCGAAACAAGTGCATGTATTCCTTGTCTGTACCAGATTGTGTCTTGATCATGTAACCATTTCTTCGTTGCATGAATCACTTCTTCATCATCTTCAAACCTTGTCCCATGGAGTGCATCTTTAAGTGGACCAATCAATCAATCAATCATGTGCCATGCCGGGAAGCGTGGGCGGTCATGACTCGCCATTTCACTCGATCACCAGTGTCGTGGATCAGCTCAGTGTTCCTGTCTCGTCCATGCCATGTGGCCAAGCCATCCAGATATTTTCGTCTCGGCCTTCCTCTTTAAGTGGACCAAACAGATGAAAATCAGAGGGTGCCAAATCAGAACTATAGTGGATTGGGTAGTACAGTCCAACCCAATTTGGTGATTGCTTCCCTCATTGCTAGAGTTGTGTGAGGGCGCGCAGTGTCATGCAGGAAAAGCGGGTCTGCTGGATTCTTGTGCAGCCGAACTCTGTGAAAACCTTGTTTTTTAAATGTCTTAATGTAAGATTGCAAATTGATTGTCTCTCCTCTTGGCATAATATCTACAAGAATCACACCTTCAATGTCCCAAAAGACAGTGATCATGACCTTTCCAGCTAAAGGGGTTGTCTTGAATTTCTTTCTTTAATGGTGACTGCGTATGATGCCACTCTGTTAACTGTCTTTTTGTCTCTGGTTCAAAATGATGTGCCCAGGTTTCATCACATGTAACAATCTTAGCCAAAAAGTTCTCTCCATCAGCATTGAAACACTCCAAAAATTCAGAAGAAATTACTTTCCTTTGCAATTGGTAGTCAATTGTATGACTTCGAGGAACCCATCTTGCACAAACCTTAGAAAATCCTAGAGTTTTTATAACTGCATTTGCACTACCATTGCTGACTGACAGCTGTAAGGCCAATTGTTTGTAGTGATTCACCTATCAGTAAGAATAAAGCCCTCAGCGCATTAAGAACACTTTTATCCGTTCAACTAAATCTCCGTTAAACAGTATGGATATCAGCAGTTATGTTTGTATTATGAAGTTTCATTAATCCACAGCAGAGCAATTCTTTGCTGTTTTCATTTATATAGGTTCATTTGAAGTGCTTACAAGGGTAGTCTTGTTCACATCAAGTGCTAAAGAAAATTGGGTTGTGGTAAATTTAATGGCTTCACAGTTAAAGCAGGTAGTTGCCTTTATTTGAAAGTGTGTTGAAATATCCTCTTCTTACTTTACATTTTTTTTGTTACTTAGTTTAAGGATTTTGTTATTGTAATTCTTTGTTTACAAGCTCCATTCCTTTATGAAAATGCAAGAACGGCATTGGTAATTGTCATGATGTAAACCAAATTTGATTGTCTGGGTTAGTTGTTTAGTGCCTGTACTGTTCTTTTATTTTCGTTCAAGTAGTAATGTCTGCTGTCATTAGAAATTCATTCACAGTTTTTTATCTGCATTATGGAGTTAAGGGATGACTAGTGGCCATTCGTAAAAGTACACGTTTTCCTTCAACAAAGTTTTGCTGTCATTTGGAGAAGGGTAGATTAAAACCCCGCTGTGGCTATAGCTTTCAATTGTTATGTTGTCTAGTAGGTGCACTGGCCTCTGAGTTATCGGGGCCATAAGGGAAGCCAAGAATAGTAACACTGTAGCCTAAGTGCATGTCATAAGAGGCAGCTAAGGAGGGTGGCATGGAGCTAATTAGCTCATCATTTAGAATACTGCGCCTGCAGAATCCAACCAATTATGAGCAAACCTACAAAGGACTTGGCATTAGTTGGTTGAGGGCCTATACTCTAATGGGAGATGAAAGGCAGAAGAAAAGTAGCATGGCCTCTGATTCCACTTCTGTTCTTTCTTGTATGAGTGCCAATCAACACCGTGTGAATGTATTTCTTATGCTATTTCAGTGGCCTCACGGTGATTTCCCAGACGTCAACTGTCAGCTGTCTTCTCTTTCCATGGAGCGTTTCTGAGTTACTACATCAGGGTTTTCTGTAGTTGCTCTAACATCTCTTGTCATGATGGATCCAAGCAATTGCTTCTTCTGTAGTTCTTCTTTCTTCTTCGTTCATCCGGAGTCTTTTTTCGGACGTGATTGCATTGTGCTTGTTTACAGCAGGGCCGACATATCCGACTTCTGCGGGTATTTGTTGACTTTGTTAATAACCTTCCTGGGCTTCTGTAGTTCGAAAACTTGATCTTTGATTTCATAGATATAAACTTAGGGCCACTTTGTGTATGGCTGTGCATTATTTCTTTACATGCTGTTTTGTTTGTGTGTGTTTGTAAGTCAGTCATTGCTGTTACTTTCTATATATCTCCTCTGCAATGGGAAAGGAGACTATGAGATTAAAGTCATCCATCTGTGCAATCACCGTGCAGCGTATCAATTTCATTTTTTCTGCTTGTCTATAGTATGTCTTACAGTGTTTATCAGTGTTGACAACTGACATTAGTTCACTGTCTGTAGAATTCAATATAATTCTGAACCTCATTGAAAGGTCTAGGTGAAAGTAATCCCTCATCACATCTCGCAAGTGTGTGCAGTGAAGGGGTTTACATATATTAGGTCACACAGCATTATAAGGTGAAATTACCAGCTCACTTCTCCTTTCCTACTAGACAAAGTTTCTTTGTTACCAGACTGGGTTGACCCCAAAGGTGTACTGATAGGTATAATATCTTACCACTGTGGCAGATTGAATTCTGGATCACTGCGTTGGTGGGTAAGTCTGCTAACCATTATGCTACCACAATGCTTCTGAAACTCCATTGGGCATTGGAAGTGGTCACTTAATAGCTGAAAATACCGTGAACAGCCGAAATGCTGTCTAAATGTTTTCAAAAAGGCTAAGACTGCTAAAACACAAAGATAATTTATCATAAACATCAGAAAACAACAGTAAACATATTTGGGTCACATTATGGGAACATAAAAAATTGTAACAACTAGAGAGATTAATGGAAAAAGGTATAGAGGAAAACAGCATGGACAAATTCTTAACAATCTTTCATTGTGGCAGGGGAAAACTATCCGCACATGAATTGATATGTTCTGTCTAAGATGTAGAGATGCATCTTCGCCTCTCCCAGTTGGTAAAGTAGTTGCCATTGAGGAGACTTAATTATTAACATATTTTGAAACCTGACTGTCTCATGTATGTTTACAAGTTCTTCTTCTTCTTCTTCTTCTTCTTCTTCTTCTTCTTCTTCTTCTTCTTCTTCTTCTTCTTCTTCTTCTTCTTCTTCTTCTTCTTCTTCTTCTTCTTCTTCTTTTCTTCCTCCTCCTACACCTCTTCTTCCCATCCTCCTTCTTCCTTCCATCTTATATCGGAACATAGGCCCTCAATCTACTCACGCCAAGCCTTTTGTAGACTTGCTCAAGATTGTTTGAATTTTGCAGCTCAAGTTTTCTATGAGATCTCCTTCTTCTTCTTTCGTTCGCCTGAAATATGTTTATAACTGCAATGTTGTCTCTTGTATGAATCTAACAGTCTTTTTTAGTTCATTCAGCGGTCCATAGAGTTTATCTTCCACTGTTGTCTCTCTAGGCCAGAAGGTTCGCCTGGATATGTTGTAGTTTGGGCAATCCTGGAGTATGTGCTCTGCTGTCTGCGACGCCAAACCACATGTGCACATGGCTGAGTCACCAATCTTGAATTTTGTATACATGTGGTTGCGTAATCTATTGTGTCCTGTTCTGAGGCGCAGAAGAATTACCTGTTCTGGTCTGTCCATAACGTGAGTAGTATGTAATGATGCCTACACCCCCCCCCTGGAGAAGGTGCGCACCTATTTTACTAAGAATAAAGAAGGAGGTGCCGGTAGGTGCTGTCGTTTTTAGTAAGCGCAAAGAAGGAGGTGCGGGACATAACTCAGGAGTAAATAATCGTCTGTTTTTGTGATATTACCTCCCCTTTTTTGAGACTTTTTTTTTTTTTTTTTTTAAATTTTAAATAAAGAATTACAATTTAATTATTCCTGTTATCGTAGGTTGTAGTGGGCGGGGCTTCGTGTTATTTGTTGTTAAGGTGTGGTTCAGTGGCCGAGTAGTTAAATATCTGCATCGAAACACTATCATCATATCATTTTAGAGCTTCAAATGAAATCCTTACAAAGGTCAAGATGGCCAGTAGTATTGATTTTAATGGGTATGGCTTAGCGAAAGTCGGTGTTAAGGAGTGGGTAGCGGTTACTAGTGAGCCGTAGAGGGTCGTAGTGGTTTAAACAATATCATCATACAGATTAAAAATGAAAACCTTAAAAAAGTAAAGATGACCGGTATTATTGCATTTAGTGGGTATGACTTTGTGATATTCGTTGTTAAGGGGTGGGGTGAGTGGATGAGTAACCAGATAAACGCTTCCGAACACTATCATCGGGTTCGAACCCCAGTGGGGAGGTCTAGTGGTAGAATAATATTTGGTTACTTAGTTGTGATGGAGAGCTCTGGTGTTATTAACCCGGCTATGTTTAAGGGTACCCCAGACACTGTGGAAGTGACAGGTTCGAATCTCGGTACTTTGTCGTTGGTAAAATTGCCAGTCATCAACATGTGGGTGTCTAGTTGATTATAGGGGTTAGTGCCGCTTTGTCCGGCCGTGTCGCCGCAGCCACAAGTCCCACCGCTGATGAAAAAACACAGGCATCAAATTTCACCCTTGTACCTATGCGTCACAAAATATAACATAACTATCAGAATATGATATAATCTTAACCTCAACAGGTGTTGCCAAAAATCAATACTCATTTTCATAACGGCTAATCCAGGGGCTTATCGTTGTCGTAATGACAAAGATGGGGTATTGATATTACTAATATCTTCATGGCTGCAAATAGTTCACGATATTAATAAAGGTTCATATAAAGGCTGGAAGGGGATTAAAGGATTAACACCTATTGTCGGAATATCCACAGAAATCAAAAGCACTACTCAATCGATTTTACTCATATGTGGCGGTTGGGGATTATGGGTTAGGTGTATGTGTCCTTATTCAGTTAAAACAGGTGGTATGAGTAGGAGATATCACAAACAGTATCAGCATATGCCACTCTGATCTTAAATATCAGTAGTTCGTTATTCTTGTGACATTGAAAACGATTGGGGTTTGAAAAAGGATGGTGTACTATGTGATACAGGTCACCCCTGTCAGCGCATCGTAGCTGTGTTGTGAATTGTTGCCTATTACATCCGGGTGTGAAAATAATCAAACATATTTCATATCAGATCAATAGGCATGCCTCTATATAGCTGCACTGCGAACTTGGTTAGAGTCTACTTTAGGAAGTATCGTGTATCTGTGTATGCGCACTTACCACTTCTTATAGATGTGTGTAGTATTATTGGAGAGCAGCCGTTATGTATACATTATCAGAGTATGTTGCCTTACAGGGCTGGTGTAGTGTCTTTGTGTCTGCTATGCTGCATGTATTGTTCTGTTGCCTTGTATTATTTGGAGGGAGTTTCATGTGGTTGTCAAGTTAATTTTTCCCCCACTCAGAATCCACATCCCCAGTGTCATTAGATGGTTTTTAACTTGTCTGCCTATTGTCCTCGCTTCACATTCATACAATAGTATAGGTTCTATGTAGTACTTGAACACTCTTTTTCTCCTTGTAATTGACATCTTTATATTAGTCATTATGTTTTCCACCTTACCAAAGACTACCTTCAACATATCGAAGCTTGGTCTATCCTCTTAAAGACAACTACTTCTTTTAGTCAATTTGCTACATTTTTCCCGTGTCAAGCTTCATGTCTCTGATCGTCTGTATTAGTGTGTTAGAAGTAAACCAACATCACACAAGACAGCCATACACTACCACAATGTATACAAAAAGAAGCAATACACATAATCACAGTATATAAATATAGTACTAAATAGGAAGTAGTTGAAAGAATTCAAGTACATTATTACAAGGTAAATTAAATACAGTGATATGTATAAAATATCACACACCCGTGTTACATTAGCAAATAAGTACAAAGCACAAGGGTATGAAATACGTTGGTGTATTAGTTACATACAAATGAACCATACAACATACCGGCAAGTCCGCTACGGGACCTAACTCGTGTGAAGTTATGTCTGTAACCAACAGAAATGTGTGTGTGGTAATAACTACGATGTCTGTCTTTCATCATGTATCTGACCTGTTTGCATACCACTACATTCCTTCGTTCACTTGTTGTATACTACCAATCAGGGTAATTGTCTTAGAATTGACCCACATTTTATGTTAGACAAGCATTGATTGGCTGTTCACTTGTGGTCTACAACCAATCAGGGTAATTGTCTTAGAATTGACCCACATTTTATGTTAGACAAGCATTGATTGGCTGGCAACTATAAGGTGGGCGGGGCTTACTGTATGTAATATATATCCAACTCACTACCTCTCACTCTACTTTGTGATGTACACAAGAACGACGAAAGATTGGATCTTCAGTTTTGTGATTATTCAATGACTATTTGCCTTCAAGTTTAGAAAGTTTGCCATTTACCGTTTTGTCTCAGTATCCACGGACTATCAGCCATATACGGACCTACAGCTTTTGCGGCTCTTTCTTCCAATTTTTGGACATTCACAACTGCCTTGTAAGAATTATCAGCCAGATTCTTACCCTGACGCATCCGAAGTGTAAGCAACCTCGTTATTCTGCCATAGTTTACAACGTCATCTGCAAAGAAGTCATCGGCGTTTGAAACAAAGACGAGGAAAAAAGTGTTCGGGATTGAAACAGTTTACTAGACTAGTGAATAATACATCTTGTTGTTTGAGTATTTGACTTACCTATCTAGCCAACATCGTGTTATCGACCTTTGGTGAAAGATAGAAACTAAATATATTCAACGCTATATTCATCGGCTCGCTGTGAACGTGTGTCAAGTCGACAGTTGCTTGTCTCAGTATCAAGTCGCTAGTGAACATGCCTAAAAATACAAAGATGTCAACTAGGCAATCATCTGAGAACCACTTATGTGCAACTTGTGGGAAAGGTTTCACTGAAAGGCGCAGTCTGCTTCGCCATACTCGGACCAGTCACAGTACCAAGGAGCAAGTGTATTCGTGTCACACTTGTGGTCATAAGTTTAACAGAAAAGACAATCTACAACGTCACATTACAAAGGAACACACTACACCAGAAGTATCACCCAGTGTAATACCAACAGACGCTTCAACACCCGCTTCAGCAACACTACGTAAGAGACATGTGGCTACTAATAGTGATGTGGCAGTCAGCGAGAAGAAGACTAAACAAGACGAAAACTCCCAGCCAGTCAGTGACACACAACCCAAGGATGAAGCGGCGTCTTTACACACTCTTCCAGATGATATTAGACAAGTATACACCGACAACTGGAGTAGTATCAAAACACATCACAAGATAAACAAATATATGTCTGTCTATACATTTTATATTAGCCCACACACAATCCACCCTAAAGACTGGGCATCTACCTTGAACAAGATCTTTACCATTCAAAAGAGCATATTCAAAATCAACTTTAGTTATCATATAGTCCTTAGGCACAGCGAAACAGACGCTCTTCGATTGTTTCACGCATCATCAAATAATGCTTCTGTCTTAGAACTTCCACAACTAATCAAAAATAGACAAGACTTTGACGATTTTATCAAAATAGTACACGAACATGACGTTCTTACTTACGCTATGCAACAACGTCCAAATACCAAATACACTACAGAGACGATTCCAGCTATATGTTTTTATGTCTATCATATCCCAGAATTCCGGCTTGTTTAATAAATAACGTCCCTTTTATGACCCACGTTAGGCACCACTGTGCATGATCATACTAGATATAACATTCCATATTTAACCATCCGTTTTGTATACTGTTCCTTTTTGTGTGTGTGTAAACTTTGCTGGAAATACTGTAAAATAAACAGTTTTATGTATTATAAGTGCGTTCACTTGTTGGTTTTTAGTGTTGACGGTACATATGAGTGTCATGTGGTGAGCGGGTGTTACATGTTGATGGCCAAGTCAAGAAATATCTCAGCCATTCTTATAAAAATTAGGAAAATATGTTAACCTAATGAGAAAAATATTGCCCAAGTAAAGAAAACATTTACACAAAACCTTATAAAACTTAGGAAAATGTGTTAACCTAATGGGAAAAATATTGACCAAGTGAAGAAAAAATTTACACAAAACTTATAAAACTTAGGAAAATGTGTTTTACCTAATGAGAAAAATATTGCCCAAGTGAAGAAACAATTTACAAAAAACTTATAAAACTTAGGAAAATGTGTTAACCTAATGAGAAAAATATTGCCCAAGTGAAGAAAAAATTTACACAAAACTTATAAAACTTAGGAAAATTTGATAACTAAATGTGAAAAAATATTTCCCAAGTGAAGAAAAATTTACACAAAACGTATAAAACTTAGGTAAATGTGTTAACCTAATGAGAAAAATATTGTCCAAGTAAAGACATGTTTCAACTAGTCTTATAAATATGTCGCCCAAACTTATGAACATTAGGAATATGTGTTATCCAAAATGGAAAAATATTGACCAAGTGAAAAAATATCTCAACCATACTTATGAAAAGGAGAAAAATGTGTTAACCTAACGGGAAAAACATTGGCGAAGTGAAGAAATATCTCAGCCATTCTTATAAAAATTAGGAAAATGTGTTAACCTAATGAGAAAAATATTGCCCAAGTGAAGAAAAAATTTACACAAAACTTATAAAACTTAGGAAAATTTGATAACTAAATGTGAAAAAAGATTTCCCAAGTGAAGAAAAATTTACACAAAACGTATAAAACTTAGGTAAATGTGTTAACCTAATGAGAAAAATATTGTCCAAGTAAAGACATGTTTCAACTAATCTTATAAATATGTCGTCCAAACCTATAAACATTAGGAAAATGTGTTAACCAAATGGGAAAAATATTAGCCAAGTGGAGAAATATCTAAACCATACTTATGAAAAGGAGGTAAATGTGTTAACCTAATAGAAAAACATTGGCGAAGTGAAGAAATATCTCAGCCATTCTTAT
Source organism: Cepaea nemoralis (assembly GCA_014155875.1). Lineage (NCBI taxonomy): Eukaryota > Metazoa > Mollusca > Gastropoda > Stylommatophora > Helicidae > Cepaea > Cepaea nemoralis. The sequence continues at coordinate 277,888 of JACEFZ010025955.1, read as the reverse complement.
AAAAATTAGGAAAATGTGTTAACCTAATGAGAAAAATATTGCCCAAGTAAAGAAAACATTTACACAAAACTTATAAAACTTAGGAAAATGTGTTAACCTAATGGGAAAAATATTGACCAAGTGATGAAAAAATTTACACAAAACTTATAAAACTTAGGAAAATGTGTTTTACCTAATGAGAAAAATATTGCCCAAGTGAAGAAACAATTTACACAAAACTTATAAACCTTAGGAAAGTGTGTTAACCTAAGGAGAAAAATATTGATCAAGTAAAGACAAATTTACACCAAACTTATGAAAAGTAGGAAAATTTGTTAACCAAAGGGGAAAAAATATGGGCTAAACTATGAAATATGTTGACCCAAGTAAGAAGATATGTTAGCCAAAGGGGGGAAAATGTTGGCCAAAACATGAAACATCTTAACCAAACTTATAAATATCTCGTGTAAACTTTTAAATAAGTAGAAAAAATAATATTGCTTCTGTAGTTATGTCAAAAGTATCTTGAACTTTTAGCTGAACAGACATTTCACAAGACATATTCATCAACGTCAACACTTTCCCTCTTTTACATTACCGAAAGCTTCAGCTTATCAGTCCAGAGTATCCACTAAAGAAGCACTTATGCATACTAATCACCCAGCTCTTCACACTCTTGGTTTTTTTTTCTTTTCTAACACAAAGTGTCTCTGTCTTTCATAGATAACTTCACAACTTTTCCATGTCACATCACCAAGATACTCCAAACCGCCATTGTACACGAGCTCCAATGAAACATTCATAACAACATTTATGGCAATGCAATCTGTGGCTCCATCTGGGATAGTTTCAATATCATCTGAGTATTCGTCAGCAAAGATCCACTTCCCATGGCTGCCATCTTCAACTTTCTATACCACAATGTCTGCTACACTAACCTTCCAGTGGTCCATCTTTCAATAATACAAAGAGTGTTCTCGAAGTCTAGCTAACATAACATTGCTTACTTTGTCCACCTCTATCACAATTTGTCATTTCACAGCTGCAATAGCAGCAAATCAGCAACCAACCAACAGTGTCTGTTATGAAGTCGAACTTTCTTAAAACCACGTCTGCCTTAATGAGCCCTTGAATACCCTCTACCACATCTTCTAACCGACTTTCAACATTTCATACCAAATAACATTAACATTCTCTTGCAATACAGAACAGCCGATTTTCTGCTGACTAGGCAGATTTTCACACCTAATAGAGATAAATCATCTGTCCCCCTAACCTACTAGGCGCTATTCTAGACAACGAATATGGTCATCAACCATCACCCCTAAGAAGAACTTGAAAACAACACAAGAGATTGTGTTCCTGAGACGAAAGCCTTGGACTACCAGAGTACCTAACGCTGATCCCCTAAAAGAACCTAAGAAACATAGAGCATTATATACATCAAATACATCAAACACAACAAACTATTTCTTACTAACCCTAACTATACATCAAACACAACAAACTCTTTCTTAAGAGATATGGATGCACACCAGTGTCAGAAATGGAAAAATTTTAATTTGTGTGATTAAATTTTAATTAACATTTAAAACTAATAAATCACAATTTTATTGCGCAAGAGGTAAGATCGATATACGTCCTATACCTAACTTATACCTATACTTAGGCTATATCTGTATATTAAGTGAAGCGCGCAATAACATTGTGATTTATTAGTTTTAAATGTTAATTAAAATTTAATCACACAAATTAAAATTTTTCCATTTCTGACACTGGTTTGCATCCATATCTCTTAAGAAAGAGTTTGTTGTGTTTGATGTATAGTTAGGGTTAGTAAGAAATAGTTTGTTGTGTTTGATGTATTTGATGTATATAATGCTCTATGTTTCTTAGGTTCTTTTAGGGGATCAGCGTTAGGTACTCTGGTAGTCCAAGGCTTTCGTCTCAGGAACACAATCTCTTGTGTTGTTTTCAAGTTCTTCTTAGGGGTGATGGTTGATGACCATATTCGTTGTCTAGAATAGCGCCTAGTAGGTTAGGGGGACAGATGATTTATCTCTATTAGGTGTGAAAATCTGCCTAGTCAGCAGAAAATCGGCTGTTCTGTATTGCAAGAGAATGTTAATGTTATTTGGTATGAAATGTTGAAAGTCGGTTAGAAGATGTGGTAGAGGGTATTCAAGGGCTCATTAAGGCAGACGTGGCTTTTAAGAAAGTTCGACTTCATAACAGACACTGTTGGTTGGTTGCTGATTTGCTGCTATTGCAGCTGTGAAATGACAAATTGTGATAGAGGTGGACAAAGTAAGCAATGTTATGTTAGCTAGACTTCGAGAACACTCTTTGTATTATTGAAAGATGGACCACTGGAAGGTTAGTGTAGCAGACATTGTGGTATAGAAAGTTGAAGATGGCAGCCATGGGAAGTGGATCTTTGCTGACGAATACTCAGATGATATTGAAACTATCCCAGATGGAGCCACAGATTGCATTGCCATAAATGTTGTTATGAATGTTTCATTGGAGCTCGTGTACAATGGCGGTTTGGAGTATCTTGGTGATGTGACATGGAAAAGTTGTGAAGTTATCTATGAAAGACAGAGACACTTTGTGTTAGAAAAGAAAAAAAACCAAGAGTGTGAAGAGCTGGGTGATTAGTATGCATAAGTGCTTCTTTAGCAGATACGTCTGGAATGATAAGTTGAAGCTTTCGGTAATGTAAAAGACGGGAAAGTGCTGTACGTTGATGATATGTGTCTTGTGAAATGTCTGTTCAGCTAAAAGTTCAAGATACTTTTGACATAACTACAGAAGCAATATTTTTTTTTCTACTTATTTAAAAGTTTACACGAGATATTTATAAGTTTGGTTAAGATGTTTCATGTTTTGGCCAACATTTTCCCCCCTTTGGCTAACATATCTTCTTACTTGGGTCAACATATTTCATAGTTTAGCCCATATTTTTTCCCCTTTGGTTAACAAATTTTCCTACTTTTCATAAGTTTGGTGTAAATTTGTCTTTACTTGATCAATATTTTTCTCCTTAGGTTAACACACTTTCCTAAGGTTTATAAGTTTTGTGTAAATTGTTTCTTCACTTGGGCAATATTTTTCTCATTAGGTAAAACACATTTTCCTAAGTTTTATAAGTTTTGTGTAAATTTTTTCATCACTTGGTCAATATTTTTCCCATTAGGTTAACACATTTTCCTAAGTTTTATAAGTTTTGTGTAAATGTTTTCTTTACTTGGGCAATATTTTTCTCATTAGGTTAACACATTTTCCTAATTTTTATAAGAATGGCTGAGATATTTCTTCACTTCGCCAATGTTTTTCTATTAGGTTAACACATTTACCTCCTTTTCATAAGTATGGTTTAGATATTTCTCCACTTGGCTAATATTTTTCCCATTTGGTTAACACATTTTCCTAATGTTTATAGGTTTGGACGACATATTTATAAGATTAGTTGAAACATGTCTTTACTTGGACAATATTTTTCTCATTAGGTTAACACATTTACCTAAGTTTTATACGTTTTGTGTAAATTTTTCTTCACTTGGGAAATCTTTTTTCACATTTAGTTATCAAATTTTCCTAAGTTTTATAAGTTTTGTGTAAATTTTTTCTTCACTTGGGCAATATTTTTCTCATTAGGTTAACACATTTTCCTAATTTTTATAAGAATGGCTGAGATATTTCTTCACTTCGCCAATGTTTTTCCCGTTAGGTTAACACATTTTTCTCCTTTTCATAAGTATGGTTGAGATATTTTTTCACTTGGTCAATATTTTTCCATTTTGGATAACACATATTCCTAATGTTCATAAGTTTGGGCGACATATTTATAAGACTAGTTGAAACATGTCTTTACTTGGACAATATTTTTCTCATTAGGTTAACACATTTACCTAAGTTTTATACGTTTTGTGTAAATTTTTCTTCACTTGGGAAATATTTTTTCACATTTAGTTATCAAATTTTCCTAAGTTTTATAAGTTTTGTGTAAATTTTTTCTTCACTTGGGCAATATTTTTCTCATTAGGTTAACACATTTTCCTAAGTTTTATAAGTTTTTTGTAAATTGTTTCTTCACTTGGGCAATATTTTTCTCATTAGGTAAAACACATTTTCCTAAGTTTTATAAGTTTTGTGTAAATTTTTTCTTCACTTGGTCAATATTTTTCCCATTAGGTTAACACATTTTCCTAAGTTTTATAAGTTTTGTGTAAATGTTTTCTTTACTTGGGCAATATTTTTCTCATTAGGTTAACATATTTTCCTAATTTTTATAAGAATGGCTGAGATATTTCTTGACTTGGCCATCAACATGTAACACCCGCTCACCACATGACACTCATATGTACCGTCAACACTAAAAACCAACAAGTGAACGCACTTATAATACATAAAACTGTTTATTTTACAGTATTTCCAGCAAAGTTTACACACACACAAAAAGGAACAGTATACAAAACGGATGGTTAAATATGGAATGTTATATCTAGTATGATCATGCACAGTGGTGCCTAACGTGGGTCATAAAAGGGACGTTATTTATTAAACAAGCCGGAATTCTGGGATATGATAGACATAAAAACATATAGCTGGAATCGTCTCTGTAGTGTATTTGGTATTTGGACGTTGTTGCATAGCGTAAGTAAGAACGTCATGTTCGTGTACTATTTTGATAAAATCGTCAAAGTCTTGTCTATTTTTGATTAGTTGTGGAAGTTCTAAGACAGAAGCATTATTTGAAGATGCGTGATACAATCGAAGAGCGTCTGTTTCGCTGTGCCTAAGGACTATATGATAACTAAAGTTGATTTTGAATATGCTCTTTTGAATGGTAAAGATCTTGTTCAAGGTAGATGCCCAGTCTTTAGGGTGGATTGTGTGTGGGCTAATATAAAATGTATAGACAGACATATATTTGTTTATCTTGTGATGTGTTTTGATACTACTCCAGTTGTCGGTGTATACTTGTCTAATATCATCTGGAAGAGTGTGTAAAGAAGCCGCTTCATCCTTGGGTTGTGTGTCACTGACTGGCTGGGAGTTTTCGTCTTGTTTAGTCTTCTTCTCGCTGACTGCCACATCACTATTAGTAGCCACATGTCTCTTACGTAGTGTTGCTGAAGCGGGTGTTGAAGCGTCTGTTGGTATTACACTGGGTGATACTTCTGGTGTAGTGTGTTCCTTTGTAATGTGACGTTGTAGATTGTCTTTTCTGTTAAACTTATGACCACAAGTGTGACACGAATACACTTGCTCCTTGGTACTGTGACTGGTCCGAGTATGGCGAAGCAGACTGCGCCTTTCAGTGAAACCTTTCCCACAAGTTGCACATAAGTGGTTCTCAGATGATTGCCTAGTTGACATCTTTGTATTTTTAGGCATGTTCACTAGCGACTTGATACTGAGACAAGCAACTGTCGACTTGACACACGTTCACAGCGAACCGATGAATATAGCGTTGAATATATTTAGTTTCTATCTTTCACCAAAGGTCGATAACACGATGTTGGCTAGATAGGTAAGTCAAATACTCAAACAACAAGATGTATTATTCACTAGTCTAGTAAACTGTTTCAATCCCGAACACTTTTTTCCTCGTCTTTGTTTCAAACGCCGATGACTTCTTTGCAGATGACGTTGTAAACTATGGCAGAATAACGAGGTTGCTTACACTTCGGATGCGTCAGGGTAAGAATCTGGCTGATAATTCTTACAAGGCAGTTGTGAATGTCCAAAAATTGGAAGAAAGAGCCGCAAAAGCTGTAGGTCCGTATATGGCTGATAGTCCGTGGATACTGAGACAAAACGGTAAATGGCAAACTTTCTAAACTTGAAGGCAAATAGTCATTGAATAATCACAAAACTGAAGATCCAATCTTTCGTCGTTCTTGTGTACATCACAAAGTAGAGTGAGAGGTAGTGAGTTGGATATATATTACATACAGTAAGCCCCGCCCACCTTATAGTTGCCAGCCAATCAATGCTTGTCTAACATAAAATGTGGGTCAATTCTAAGACAATTACCCTGATTGGTTGTAGACCACAAGTGAACAGCCAATCAATGCTTGTCTAACATAAAATGTGGGTCAATTCTAAGACTAATTACCCTGATTGGTAGTATACAACAAGTGAACGAAGGAATGTAGTGGTATGCAAACAGGTCAGATACATGATGAAAGACAGACATCGTAGTTATTACCACACACACATTTCTGTTGGTTACAGACATAACTTCACACGAGTTATGTCCCGTAGCGGACTTGCCGGTATGTTGTATGGTTCATTTGTATGTAACTAATACACCAACGTATTTCATACCCTTGTGCTTTGTACTTATTTGCTAATGTAACACGGGTGTGTGATATTTTATACATATCACTGTATTTAATTTACCTTGTAATAATGTACTTGAATTCTTTCAACTACTTCCTATTTAGTACTATATTTATATACTGTGATTATGTGTATTGCTTCTTTTTGTATACATTGTGGTAGTGTATGACTGTCTTGTGTGATGTTGGTTTACTTCTAACACACTAATACAGACGATCAGAGACATGAAGCTTGACACGGGAAAAATGTAGCAAATTGACTAAAAGAAGTAGTTGTCTTTAAGAGGATAGACCAAGCTTCGATATGTTGAAGGTAGTCTTTGGTAAGGTGGAAAACATAATGACTAATATAAAGATGTCAATTACAAGGAGAAAAAGAGTGTTCAAGTACTACATAGAACCTATACTATTGTATGAATGTGAAGCGAGGACAATAGGCAGACAAGTTAAAAACCATCTAATGACACTGGGGATGTGGATTCTGAGTGGGGAAAAATTAACTTGACAACCACATGAAACTCCCTCCAAATAATACAAGGCAACAGAACAATACATGCAGCATAGCAGACACAAAGACACTACACCAGCCCTGTAAGGCAACATACTCTGATAATGTATACATAACGGCTGCTCTCCAATAATACTACACACATCTATAAGAAGTGGTAAGTGCGCATACACAGATACACGATACTTCCTAAAGTAGACTCTAACCAAGTTCGCAGTGCAGCTATATAGAGGCATGCCTATTGATCTGATATGAAATATGTTTGATTATTTTCACACCCGGATGTAATAGGCAACAATTCACAACACAGCTACGATGCGCTGACAGGGGTGACCTGTATCACATAGTACACCATCCTTTTTCAAACCCCAATCGTTTTCAATGTCACAAGAATAACGAACTACTGATATTTAAGATCAGAGTGGCATATGCTGATACTGTTTGTGATATCTCCTACTCATACCACCTGTTTTAACTGAATAAGGACACATACACCTAACCCATAATCCCCAACCGCCACATATGAGTAAAATCGATTGAGTAGTGCTTTTGATTTCTGTGGATATTCCGACAATAGGTGTTAATCCTTTAATCCCCTTCCAGCCTTTATATGAACCTTTATTAATATCGCGAACTATTTGCAGCCATGAAGATATTAGTAATATCAATACCCCATCTTTGTCATTACGACGACGATAAGCCCCTGGATTAGCCGTTATGAAAATGAGTATTGATTTTTGGCAACACCTGTTGAGGTTAAGATTATATCATATTCTGATAGTTATGTTATATTTTGTGACGCATAGGTACAAGGGTGAAATTTGATGCCTGTGTTTTTTCATCAGCGGTGGGACTTGTGGCTGCGGCGACACGGCCGGACAAAGCGGCACTAACCCCTATAATCAACTAGACACCCACATGTTGATGACTGGCAATTTTACCAACGACAAAGTACCGAGATTCGAACCTGTCACTTCCACAGTGTCTGGGGTACCCTTAAACATAGCCGGGTTAATAACACCAGAGCTCTCCATCACAACTAAGTAACCAAATATTATTCTACCACTAGACCTCCCCACTGGGGTTCGAACCCGATGATAGTGTTCGGAAGCGTTTATCTGGTTACTCATCCACTCACCCCACCCCTTAACAACGAATATCACAAAGTCATACCCACTAAATGCAATAATACCGGTCATCTTTACTTTTTTAAGGTTTTCATTTTTAATCTGTATGATGATATTGTTTAAACCACTACGACCCTCTACGGCTCACTAGTAACCGCTACCCACTCCTTAACACCGACTTTCGCTAAGCCATACCCATTAAAATCAATACTACTGGCCATCTTGACCTTTGTAAGGATTTCATTTGAAGCTCTAAAATGATATGATGATAGTGTTTCGATGCAGATATTTAACTACTCGGCCACTGAACCACACCTTAACAACAAATAACACGAAGCCCCGCCCACTACAACCTACGATAACAGGAATAATTAAATTGTAATTCTTTATTTAAAATTTAAAAAAAAAAAAAAAAAAAAAGTCTCAAAAAAGGGGAGGTAATATCACAAAAACAGACGATTATTTACTCCTGAGTTATGTCCCGCACCTCCTTCTTTGCGCTTACTAAAAACGACAGCACCTACCGGCACCTCCTTCTTTATTCTTAGTAAAATAGGTGCGCACCTTCTCCAGGGGGGGGGGGGTGTAGGCATCATTACATACTACTAACGTGGTAGTCGTCTTGAGTAAGGTTTGGTGGCCTTCTGACTGAATTGATCATTCTTTATTTAGATTGTTCTCTTCCAATCTGTTCACCATATTTCCGGGAACGGGAGCTTATATGACTACTAATATGAATAAATGAGACGCTCCCCACCAGGGACTGGGCGAAGCCGAGCCGGGTCGTATTTTTTGGGAACGGGAGCAGGGGCAGAACATGAATTAAATTAGACGCTCCCTGCCAGGGCCTGGGGAAGCCGGGCCGGGTCGTCTTTTTTCGGAACGGGAACGGGAGCAGGGGCCGAATATGAATTAAATGAGATGCTCTCCGCCAGGAGCTGGGCGAAGCCAGGCCGGGTCGTCTAGTAACATATATTTTGTCAAACTTTACACAGTCTTGAACATTGTTGTCGTCAATTAATTATAGGAATCTAGGAGTAGATCTGTTTCAGACTGACTATGAGAACCTAGAATTGTGAGTATTTCTTGCCATTATAAGTTAGCCGGTTTTATAGTTGATGGCTAACATGATGCCCGTACAGCTGACATTACGTGATATCGATTGGCAGGCAAAGTTCAGCAACATTGTCAAAGTTGCCGCTTATAGTTATGCTATAAATACCTGACCTTTTAGGTAGCAACATTGCAAAATGCCATGGAATTACTCCACTGCCAGGTATATATATATATATATATATATATATATATATATATATATATATATATATATATATATATATATATTTCGATTGTCAGAATTTAATTAACAAGGAAGTGCAAAAGTTAGTAGGACAGAAATCAATCCACTGTCGGAAGCAGCAAGAGTATGGCTAGGACCACCAAAGCCTTGTGACATTTGTTTTAGGCAGCAGTTATTTGCAGAACACAATTTAGAGTGCACTGACTCTAACGTCGTTTGTTTTCTTGTCGTTTATTCGCGTTTTTGTTGATACACAATGTGACTAGTTATTTTTCTGAAAATGTGGTTTGGCAGTTCATTAGTGACTGGGAACAAAGACTTAAGGCATTGGGGTGGGAAAACAGGGGGGGGGGGAATTTAATATGAATGTTTTCCTGTTGTATGTTGGCGGTAAAGGTAGTTCTATGGCAACATCTGCCGTTGGGGAGAGAAGCGTTAGACCTTCAAATATTCTAGGCCACATGATGATGAGGTGTGGGTAGCCTTCCTTGCCGCCACCCCTTCCCAGAAAATAATCTGGTGTCTATTATGTGAGACTGGGTCGACACCGACCCATACAAGTTGGGGGAATATGAGCGCCATCACTCCTGGGATTGAATCCGAGATTGGCACAGTTGCCTTGCTGGCGTTTCTACACAGGACTCGACTCATACAAAATATGGAGCAAAATAGTGCTCTCTCCTCTTCCCCCTCCTTCTATCTCTCTCCCCCCCCCCCCCCTTTTTTTTAGTCTTCCATCGTTCCCAAACTACCAACACTTGCATATTTGTAACATCAATTATTGTTGGTGATGTCATTCGTTTGACAACTTCCGAGATTGTGCAAACATCATGGACAATATGTTACTAGTTACACATTCAACCCAGCTATGACCACCGCACTCTTGACCAGCATGGACTGATCATAGTCCTTGACGCCAAAACGGGGCATAACGAATACACACATGCATACGTTTCTTCTGTCTGCTTCCCCATTAGGCATTTGTGGACAACAAACCGCTGAGCATCCTCTGCAGGATTGTCCGTTGTACCTCAAGTAAGGAAAGATATAGTGATGTACCGCCAGTAAAGAAATATATACTAGCCCACTATATCACCACTGTTGACTCCCAACTGAATGGAATTAAAGTGGTACTTAAAAACAACAGATTTAAAAAGCAAAAATAGTAACAAATTAAATATTAAGAAAGCAAAAACAAAGCAAAAAAGTGTGTCCTGACCATGTAATTCCAAATGCAATCACAAGAAGAATTAACAGATATTACTGGCCCTTAAGGAGACTGGCGAAGATGAATTAGAAGGACGTACTAGACATTAGAAAGACTGAGTTTCCTAGTAATACTGTGAAAGCTAGGAGGTAGTGCGACGTGCTGTGTGTGTGTGTGTGTGTGTGTGTGTGTGTGTGTGCGCGCGCTCGCGCCCAAGTCCAGGCTTGGTTTTGTTGGAAAGTCTAATATTAATAAAACATGCCGCCTTCCTATTGTTTACCTTAGTTTCATGGACATTTTCTACTGACATTGGTGAATTAGTATAATTTATTAAAAATCACGGATAAGCATGCTTAGCTTTATTTTCTGTATTAACTCAGCAGGGCTATAATAATTGGCCTTCGTATTGACTGATCTAAATATAGTATCGTAAAGTTTTTCGCTATTTTTTTTTAAAAAGTTGCATATCCCTTACAGGACGTTGCAGTCAACACCTGCATTTTCCAGCTGTTGATTTTCTTGGCAAGATTATGCTCAGCAGTTTGCCATTGCTTTCTGGGCGACCGGCTCACATACCCCGTAAGTAACTATCCGCTTCGAATCTCTACAGCTGTGTTCCTCACGTGGATATACGGGATTACAGACAAAGTCGTTAACTCCTTCGCCAGGGAGACATATAAGGTAATGGACCGGTGCCATTATTTTGAGACTCATACAATTTATTGGAAATAAATAGCGCTGTTGGCAAACACGCCACTGTCCATATAGTTACATGTCTTTATTCCAGTACATATGATATATGGAGCTAGGAAAGATATTTCTCGCAGCACAAACGGTTATTATTGATAACATTATGATAACGCTCTGTGGCGAAGGCGTTGCAGACGCAATTCGTAATCCCGCGTACCGCTTTCGAAACACAGCTGCGGGCAATTTGGCAGAAGACCACCTTGTGTTAGTTTTCAAGTTTTCATACAATGGTATGAGTGCCGGTCGTTCAGAAAGCAATTGTAGACTGCTGAACGTAAACTTGCCAACAAATCACAAACAGTTAAAGAATTATGGGGTTGGCTGGAGCGTCCCGTAAAGGATATGCAACTAACTTTATGATACACACATCTTTGACTTTGTCATGCCAGGTGTCTTTATCGTTATTTGAAAAGCAATGTTGCTGCACGCAAAAATCAGCTCAAGTCGTTATATATGTCATGTTTCTAACATCTAGTAAGAGGCATGCTTTAATCTGTACAGGAGTATTTATTTATAGTATCACCATAAGCAGAATGTTTGACTCACCTCACAGCCAGATAGGCGCACGACATGACCGACTTTTATCGTCGTCAGGAAAGAAATAGCTTGTTGTAGGAGGCGAAACGTTGCTTCTAGACTCGCGTGTGTGTGTGTCATCGTTCTAGCACATAACATCATGAAGAAGTATGCGTGCTGGCCCCGTGTGTTTCTATTGTTATTGATACTCTGTGTGGCTTACGGAGTATTAAGTGCGTGGCATGCTGGGGTAACGGGGGTCAGAAGGGGCTCTCAGCCTTTATACCTGATGCCCACACTATACAGCACAATCACCATCATTATGTAGCATGTTCTTTGCAGAACGTCGCTCTCATCATTGCTTGCCGAGAAGTTTCTCGATCTTTTGCCTGTCCTCCTTCTTCGGGCACTCTCAATGCCCAAGATGTCTGCAATATGTCGTGTCCGTCGTCGAGCTTGTCGACATCTGTCTCTTCCAGGAAACATCACAGCTTTCATCACTGTGCTTTCCAACCACGGGTGTTTAATATGGTCCGACCGTTTCAGGTTTCGAGATATGATGCTATTTCTTAGCTTATTTTCTTAGATGTTGAGGTCTTGTAGAATGACCGGTTTACTTACAGCTAGTTTACACACAGATAGTTTCCTCCGATGTTCAGATCTTATATAGGCAGGTTTATACAGCTAGTTTTCTCCAATGTTCAGATCTTGTAGAATAACCTGTTTACACACAGATAGTTTCCTCCGATGTTCAGATCTTATATTATTTTTTTTTTTAAATTCGCATATCCTTTACAGGACATCGCTGTCAACAGCAGCATCTTTCAGCTGTCTGTTGATTTATAGGCAGGTTTATACAGCTAGTTTTCTTCGATGTTCAGATCTTGTAGATTGACCGGTTTACACACAGATAGGTTTCTACTATGTTCAGATCTTATATAGGCAGGTTTACATACATCTATCTAGTTTTCTCCGATGTTCAGATCTTATATAGGCAGGTTTATACAGCTAGTTTTCTCCGATGTTCAGATCTTATATAGGCAGGTTTATACAGCTAGTTTTCTCCGATGTTCAGATCTTATATAGGCAGGTTTATACAGCTAGTTTTCTCCGATGTTCAGATCTTATATAGGCAGGTTTATACAGCTAGTTTTCTCCGATGTTCAGATCTTATATAGGCAGGTTTACATACATCTAGTTTTCTCCGATGTTCAGATCTTATATAGGCAGGATTATACAGCTAGTTTTCTCCGATGTTCAGATCTTATATAGGCAGGTTTACATACATCTAGTTTTCTCCGATGTTCAGATCTTATATAGGCAGGATTATACAGCTAGTTTTCTCCGATGTTCAGATCTTATATAGGCAGGTTTACATACATCTAGTTTTCTCCGATGTTCAGATCTTATAGAATGACCGGTTTACACACAGATAGGTTTTTCCGATGTTCAGATCTTATATACGCAGGTTTACATCATCTAGTTTTCTTCGATGTTCAGATTTTGTAGATTGACAGGTTTACACACAGATAGGTTTCTCCGTTGGTCAGATCTTGTAGATTGACTGGTTTACACACAGATAGGTCTCTCCAATGTTCAGATCTTATACACGCAGGTTTACATACATCTAGTTTTCTCCGATGTTCAGATCTTGTAGAATGACCGGTTTACACACAGATAGTTTCCTCCGATGTTCAGATCTGATATAGGCCGGTTTACACACAAATAGGTTTCTCCGATGTTCAGATCTGATAAAGGCAGGTTTACATGCAGCATGATACAGTTATAAATAATCACCAGTTTAAAACGTTGGCAGCAATGGTCTACTGGTTTTAAACCCTGGCGATTATTCAAACGTTATAGATGTGACCATTATTGTTTTATATTACATTTCTTTATTGCATATACATAGTTTATACAGTATTTTAATTTCATTGCTTCGTTCATTAATTATTTATTTAGATATCCATAAAAAAACACCAAATATGCATTTCTATTTTTTTCTGCATGCATCTTCATTTTAAATATATGTTCGTTTATCTTCGGTGACTGTACATAGATGTTCTGTTAATGTTTTAAAATATATGTTATACAACTTATTCTTTAATTATTTGTGCATTATTATCTAGTATTACACCACCGTTTTCCGACCTCTCTTCATTTTCACACACATTAGCTGTCAAATGGCTTGTTGTGTTGGCAGTCTGTAGCTTGCCAGTATTGTTAATAGCTAGTTAATTGACGTTTTCGTGGTAACCCGACGAATGTATTAACGACTGACATTGTTATTAGTAATATTAGCTGTTAGTTGACGTTTTGTGTTGGCAATGACGAAGCAACTCGCTGATATTGTTATTAACTGTTAGTGGGCGTTCTGTTTCATTTCCTATAGATATTTCATTGGTTGGTCATGTTACAAGACGATAGGGTCTGGAGAAAGTTATGACAACAGAGGGAGATGGATATTGGCAGTAACGCGACAGAAGGCTGCAGAAGGACATGCTGACCAACCGTCACACGGCGTGGACTAGAAGAAGAAAAAAAACCACTCATTACTTTACATGAATAATTGCTTGGGATAGAAGGAATTAAATAACAGTTTACCTAGGCCGAAAAGAGTAGTCAAGTTTGTTTTATCCTATAGCACTTACCTATCTTCTGAAGCGCCGAGTGTATATTGTATTTACCAAGTCTATTTACCGAAGAAGAAATAGAGGACGGTAGATAACAGATGTACAGGAGAGTTTTACAGTGAATGAAAAAAACACACAGGAAACAACATTCGTTGATCTTCCTAGTCATATTTCATGTTTTTTTTAAATTGGGACTCACTAACCAGTATTGGCAACAGCCAACCCATTTTTGATACAGTTTTGAAGTGTTACATCATGGCATAGAAAATACTAGTACACGAATGGATATGCAGCACTAGAGAGTCGTGTCTGTGGAGTGACAGTATTGTTCACTCCCCAGTTAGCTGAATAGGACACTCGAAGGAGGGGGAGGAGGTACGGTAGAAATCTTAACTTCGTGGAGATCTGTCTTTAAAAAAAAAATATATATATATATATATATATTCAGGTTGACATCTGAAGGTGTACGAAGAATAATGAGAAGATTTCCAGTTAGAGCTGTTATCTTTCAGAATATGCCAATTGCTATGACGGGGCCCCATGTCGTTATGTTACTGTCGGGGCTATTAGCGTTGTGATTTGAGAATCTCTGTCGCCAGGCCCTGGAATGTTGGCCTTAGCGCTTTTGTTGCAGGACAAAACCGCCCACTTGTTACGTTAGCATGGTCGTTGTTCATCTCTCCGGACATTGTAGGTCTTGTTTCTTGTTTTCAGCCAGTGCCCTGCTTTCCTGGCACAGGTTGGCTTTCGTTCACGTGGATAGCGATATCTTAGAAGCAGTATCGTATGAATTGTTTGTTCTTGGTCGGCTGTACATAGTCACTGCTTGACCTCTTTTTCCTACCCACATTTTTGTGCGGCAGGTTTGGGCCATGTATTGTGTGCTTCCAACCATATTTAGCTTAGTGCTAGCGAAACGGGCCTGGACTAGGGTGTTAAGCGGAGCGGAAAGAATCTATTGTCCGCGCGGTTTCTGGTTGTTAAGAATTCACTGTGCTTATTAGCTAGTTGTACACGGCTCATAATGTTTCTGCATGGTGTCACTTGTCTGTCACATTAGTGTATGTTCCGTCAGCGGATAGCGTAACTGGGAAGGCTGTGTATTCTGCCGAGTATAATCTGTATGATGTGGTGATATCGCGTGATCAATTTCTGTTAACTAATATATAGATAATGCAAAGGTAGTCGTTGCTTGTGACGTGTTAGATCTTTACATATTGTAGCTAGGGTGTGGAGGGCCTTTTTTCTGCCATAGGCTATTTATTTGGATGTTCATAACAGCATTCGCAGGCCATACAAATTTATCAACTTAAATAATTAGTCTGTTATATTTGGTCAAAAATTTAATTAACTCACCCCTAATGTGATGGCTGGAATTGTTTCTCTCTGGTGAGCCGTGTGATGTTAGCTGGTATCAATTATGTTGCTCTCCTAGACTTATTGAATTTATTGTCGCGCCCACGGTTGCATTGGCCAAATAATTTCGCTGGCCTAACGTGTGGCCTAACCCTTGTTATAGGCCAAGACATAATGAAGTCGGATGACCAGAGACCTTCATTGTCGCAATAGCATAGTGGTTAGGAAGCCTCCATACCAAGACAGTGGTTCGGGTTCAATATCATCAACAATCTCGTACACACTTCACCAAGTGGCACGGTCATGATAATGATGATGACTTCTATGTCTGTTTAATTTTCAAGGCGTTACCCTTTACCCGACATTAGACACATATATATTCTATTTATTGTATCATCCACTTTTAAAGCCTAGTTGGTAGTGCACTTCACTGTGGCTCGGTAATTTATTTATCCCCTCTTAACACCCGGGGCGGAATCTTCTTCTTGATCACAAGGTCCCGGGGTCGACCCAGTATCCTAGAATGGGTACCAGAAAACTTGCTGGAGGTAGTCAGCCACCGTGATACTGACATCATCATCATCTGACGGCAGTTGATCAAGAAAATGTGGGCATGAGACTGTAACATGTAAATTGCAACATTTCCGAAGGCCTTTTACTTTTTGAAAGCGTTTACTGTGTGTTAATATTATCACATAATTGTACTGTCTCTCTCAAGCTGAGCCACTAATACGACCTGAAAACATTGAGCAATATTAAGTGTACTTGTTTCTTTGGCTTTGAAATTATCACTTTTAATAAAGATTGTGTGAGATATGCTCGTTCTTATAATGGGATTGGTGAGTTTGGAGCGGATAACAATCAACAGAAGCCTGGCTGTGTGAGCACTTGAAGTGCTTTAGTTATTATCTCTTCTTCTCCATCCCTGGTTTGTTTTTCCATCGTTAAGTGTCACAGCCCTTGTGTGTGCTTGATATGTAGTGGTCTAAGATATTTCAAGAGTCCGCCGTTTGCGTGGAGGTAGGTGGGATAATAGGTGGTATTTGACGTTGTTTCTGTGGCGTCTGAGTGCGAAAGAGCGGTCTGAGTGGCCGCTGGACTTAATGAGCTTGTGCTGAATCTTTCGATGCGCTGACACCGATGTAAGGGGTTCATTCCCTACATCCGTCGGTTGGATTTCGATGTTGACTTCTCGTTCAGAAAGCAAAGGCAAACTACTGGACGTAAAATTGCCTAATAAATCTGCCTGGGCTTGGGGTTCAACGCAACACCGTGGACATTGTATAGAGATCAGCGAGGGCGGGGAATTAAGCTCAAGCCACACACCGGTTAGTCAGCTGGACGTCAACGTTGACTTCTCGTTCAGAAACGTAAAATTGCCTAGTATTTTCACCTGGGGTTGATCGCAACGTCCTGGAGAGGACATGCAACATTTTTTACGCGCTAAAGCTCTTTCTGGGGAGTTGCCTTGTGTTAATCTTGCCACACGTCCGAACTATTCTATTTTTTTATTTGTTGTTAAAAAAATAGCGTAAAATTGGTGCTTTCCCTGCTCGAACCTCACTGTACGTACGAACCACTTTAAGCGATCACTGTAATAAGCACGCGCATGCGGGGAGTGATCGCCAACGTCCGCATATATTGCAATGTCCCGATGGACAATAAGAGACCACTTGTTTAGATTACTGAATGTTAAGTACATGAACGCCTGTACACGAATAGCAGTGTGTAGAGCTGTTGGCTATTGAGGTTATTTATACCCATTAACAAACGCCGATTTCATCTGCAGCTGCTGAAACTTTGACATTTCTACATATGCATATGTTATCTTAGCGCAAGCCAAGGAATTACTGCGCTGAAATGTTTGTGAATTAAGTGACACTTCAAGGCCGAATATTCTGAAAGTTTGGGCCGCTTATTGGACTGTACACATAGTTAGCCATTATTTATCACCGGATCTGACGCTTGGTTACAGGTGCCACCATGGAAAGGAAAGGGTGAGTTCAGTTGTAAAGTTAACGTACATATTTCGTTATTGAAGGACGTTGTGTTTGCAATTGTTTTAATTGTGGTTTCAGGTTTTGGATGTGAGCTTTAAGCGACACGCTGAGCGCTGTGGGATAGCCGGGCCGGTTAGGGTAAAAACGGTCCAATTCCAATATTCGAAAAAAAATAATTCCAAATTCGGTCTCGCCTAACCTGCTTCCTCAGCGGTGGTTATTGTTGAGAGCCGTGGGTTTTGTGGGTTTTTAGCAAAACGGTAGTGATGTTTTCCTTTAAATACACATTTTAACAACATATCACTTTAAAGCCTCTAAAAATGTTGTTACAAAATAAATAAATAAATAAATAAGAAAATACACTTGGCATGATGGTTAAGATGTTACGCTGACAATAGCATGAGCATGGTTGGACCAGGGTTCACTGTCAGCTGTCGTCATTTGCTACAGGAGGAATAGATTGACCACCTACTCCGACAACGGAGGCCTACAGAATGGTCCAAACACTTCACATACCAATTGCAGGTCTCTGCTATGGAGACTTTAAACAGAAAACAAAACATGATACAAAGCGCCATTTGAAAACCCTCATCATAAAAACAAAAAAGAAATGAAAAGAAAACAGCAAAGATAAAGCAATGTTGAGCTTACAGCTAAATACGAAAACAATCCATGCCAACGACAACGCGCACAGATTGCAGTCACGGTCCACAAGGTAGATTAGGTACATGGTGGAGACTGCTTCCGAGCCCAGTGCCTGTGTATTATATCTGTTACACGCTGAAGTGGACAGGCGTGCACGCGCACGTAGCAGATGGGCATATCCACTGTCCCCTTTTATCTTTGTCAGTCGATCCACACACAACAAGGGACGTCGGTAAATTGCTTGTCTAACTTATTACTCCAGAGCTTCGAAAACTAATATTTAAACCCCCTCCCCCCCCCTCTCTCTCTCTCTCTCTCTCTCTCTCTCTCTCTCTCTCTCTCTCTCTCTCTCTCTCTCTCGCCACCTCCCTCCCTCCAAGGTAGGACAAAAAGTCTGAACATACAAGTAGTTCATAATGAAAATAAAGTTCAGTATAAAGGGAAATTGGAGCCGCGGTAGCCCTGTGGCTAGCATGCTTGGCTGTCGGTCTGATTATCATGTGTTCAAATTCCTATCAAGGAGTCGATTAAAAACAACATTGATCTGGACTCCCAGTCGCTCCAGCCTAAAATGGGTACCAAGCAGAACATATTCTGGGAAAGTAAAGGCAGCCTGTATATAGTGCACATATTGCCTTGTCTACACACACGCAATCATACGATGCGTCCGTACTTACATGGGATCCACACACAGACGATCACATGATACGTCGTACTGATCACTTCCGTGTTTGCCAATTTTGATATTCGCGACCTGTCAATGTTTACAATGTAAACAACATAGCGAAGGCTGAGAATGTTCCTAATCGTGGCAGACATGGTTGCACATCAGTTGTTAATGAAGCCATTAATAGTTGGAAGCCATTTGTGATTACCATTACCAAAATGTGAGTCCTGTGAAAGTTTGTATATAATGCAATATGGAAGAGTACACACTTTAGTTCAGATGTTTGTTTATGATGGTTATGGCTAATGGTGAACGTTAATTTTAGATATGCGCGTTTATGCACACACACACGCGCGCGCGCGCAACCATCGACATGCTGCGTCTTGATGATATGCAATTGTATTTTCAGTCTTTCACCACACACAAACAGGCGAAGCTGGGAGGGGGGGGGGGGGGGGGGTGTACTTATATGGGATTGTAAAACATACACTCATCAAAGCCACATTTTATTAGATACTGACATTTTGCACCGACTGTCTGTCTGCGCGTTTATCATTTTCGTTGTAGCTTGTAAAGAATATGAGACCACTGAAGGGCACAAGTACACACCTTCATGCACTCATGACAGGCTAGGATGAAGTGACTTTCCGCTTGTCACAACAGTGGATACATGATCAGAATTAGCTTGTCAAGTATTCTCATTGCATCATTCCAGTAGTAAAACGGTAGGCCATTGAAAAGAATCAACTGTATCCCAGAAAGGGTGGGGCATTGTATGTTATGTAGCGATCATAATGTAGGGTGTATTTTTAATGACTGCAGTGTTTGAAAATATTGCCGGTCCAGGTTTTGTATTTACCCTCTTTAAAGTTCATGAAACATGATTTAAAAAAAAAAAAAAAAAGTTGCATATCCTTTAGAGGACGTTACTGTCAACACCAGCATTTTACTGCCGTTGTTGATGTCGTGGCAAATTTTACGTTCAGTAGTTTGCCATTGATTTCTGAACGACCGGCTCCCATACCAACACGTTAAAACCAGCGAGACACGGTCTGCTGCCACATAGGCCACCGCTGTGTTTCGAACGCGGGTAAGCGGCACTACGAATCGCGTCCGCAACGCCATCGCCTTGGAGACCGACATAATAGGCAAATACAAAACTTAGCCAGGCAATATTTTCAAACACTGCACAGTCATTAAAATTACACCATGTAAGCACGTTATGGGATGCGCGTGTGTATGAATATGGAAGCGGTAGACTTTAATTAAAGCAAAATGGGTGGTTTCTTGATGGAAAATATACGTGGAGAAATAATATTACCAAAAAGCGTAGACAGACAGACAGACACAGAAGGGTAGGATTGGCAGGCAGGCAGTAGGTAGGTAGGTAGGTAGGTCGGTCGGTCGGTCGATCGATCGATTGATCGGTCGGTAGGTATGGTTGGTTTGTTCTCACGTAATGCCCAGACGATTCTGAAAATAATTCAATATCCTTTATCCAGGATCGCTGTCACATTGTGGTTGTGCGCTTGTCAGCCAACATAGCCGACTCATCATTATTTATTCCAGCCACTACTGTTCTGGATCGACCTAGTCTCATAGAAACAGATACTAAACCATTTTCATAATGTTTTGAGAATTGCTCTGGAAAGGAAAGATGACGATGAACGGAAATAAGCACCCCGCCTCATTTGTCGTGGCCTAGAATATGTGAAGGCGTACAACGGCAGTGTCTCCTATGGGACCACCTTTACTGTGCCCATTTTACTAGGTTGGGTGGGCCCCAGAGTTGTACTAATAGGGATTTCCAAAATCGAACCCCGACTATGGTCTTGGTAGCAGGCACGCTAAACTAAGACACCACTGACGTAGTAGCAGGCAAAGACCTATGTGCCTCCTGCTCAACCTGAACATAACGCTTCGACATAATGGCAATCAGCAATTTGCCGAATCAATACTGCTCTTTAAAAATCCCTTACGCAGAATAATGCCTACAACTGTTGAGATCTAATCCAGCGCTGGGCATGTTCGGGAGAGAAATCGTGCGCGCACAGCAATTTAGCCACTCTATTATACAGCCGCGAATACCCGCCCGCCCGTGAGTCTTAATAGGCACGAAAGCGCAGTTTCCTCTTCTTCATGCCGCTGTCAACAATGTTACACTGTCACCACCAGTTTTGAAATGATATTCCCGTGTGTTGTGTAAATGCTGACACTTTCAGACAGGTTTGATAGTCTGTTCTATTCTATTGTCTATAGTCATGTGGGCGTTCCTGACTTTTGGGTTCATATTTGGCGGGAAGTGAAATGTGGCAGTCTGGGCTGTTGTGTTTGTGTTCTATATCCATGACAGAATCAGAGTTAAATGTGATAGCCTGGACTGTGTTGTATTTGTGTTTTATATCCATGATAGAATCAGAGTTAAATGTGATAGCCTGGACTGTGTTTGTGTTCTATATCCATGATAGATTCAGAGTTAATTGTGGCAGTCTGGACTGTTGTGTTTGTGTTCTATATCCATGATAGAATCAGAGTTAAATGTGATAGCCTGGACTGTGTTTGTGTTCTATATCCATGATAGAATCAGAGTTAAATGTGACAGTCTGGACAGTTGTGTTTGTGTTCTATATCCATGATAGAATCAGAGTTAAATGTGATAGCCTGGACTGTGTTGTATTTGTGTTGTATATCCATGATAGAATCAGAGTTAAATGTGATAGCCTGGACTGTGTTTGTGTTCTATATCCATGATAGAATCAGAGTTAAATGTGGCAGTCTGGTCTGTTGTGTCTGTGTTCTATATCCATGATAGAATCAGAGTTAAATGTGATAGCCTGGACTGTGTTTGTGTTCTATATCCATGATAGAATCAGAGTTAAATGTCACAGCCTGGACTGTTGTATTTGTGTAGTGTATCCATGATAATATCAGAGAACCAATTGTGTCATCTGGACTGCATTGTTTTATATCCTTGATAGAATCAGAGAGCATTTGTGTCAGTTTGGGCTGTGTTGTATATGTGTAGTATACTCTTGATAGAATTAGAGACAGTTGTGTCAGTTTGGACTGTGTTGTATATGTGTAGTATACTCTTGATAGAATTAGTGACATTTGTGTCAGTTTGGACTGTGTTGTATATGTGTAGTATACTCTTGATAGAATTAGTGACATTTGTGTCAGTTTGGGCTGTGTTGTATATGTGTAGTATACTCTTGATAGAATTAGAGACAGTTGTGTCAGTTTGGGCTGTGTTGTATATGTGTAGTATACTCTTGATAGAATTAGAGACATTTGTGTCAGTTTGGGCTGTGTTGTATATGTGTAGTATACTCTTGATAGAATTAGAGACAGTTGTGTCAGTTTGGGCTGTGTTGTATATGTGTAGTATACTCTTGATAGAATTAGAGACATTTGTGTCAGTTTGGGCTGTGTTGTATATGTGTAGTATACTCTTGATAGAATTAGAGACAGTTGTGTCAGTTTGGGCTGTGTTGTATATGTGTAGTATACTCTTGATAGAATTAGAGACAGTTGTGTCAGTTTGGGCTGTGTTGTATATGTGTAGTATACTCTTGATAGAATTAGAGACAGTTGTGTCAGTTTGGGCTGTGTTGTATATGTGTAGTATACTCTTGATAGAATTAGAGACATTTGTGTCAGTTTGGGCTGTGTTGTATATGTGTAGTATACTCTTGATAGAATTAGAGACAGTTGTGTCAGTTTGGGCTGTGTTGTATATGTGTAGTATACTCTTGATAGAATTAGAGACAGTTGTGTCAGTTTGGTCTGTGTTGTATATGTGTAGTATACTCTTGATAGAATTAGAGACAGTTGTGTCAGTTTGGTCTGTGTTGTATATGTGTAGTATACTCTTGATAGAATTAGAGACAGTTGTGTCAGTTTGGGCTGTGTTGTATATGTGTAGTATACTCTTGATAGAATTAGAGACAGTTGTGTCAGTTTGGGCTGTGTTGTATATGTGTAGTATACTCTTGATAGAATTAGAGACAGTTGTGTCAGTTTGGGCTGTGTTGTATATGTGTAGTATACTCTTGATAGAATTAGAGACAGTTGTGTCAGTTTGGGCTGTGTTGTATATGTGTAGTATACTCTTGATAGAATTAGAGACAGTTGTGTCAGTTTGGGCTGTGTTGTATATGTGTAGTATACTCTTGATAGAATTAGAGACAGTTGTGTCAGTTTGGGCTGTGTTGTATATGTGTAGTATACTCTTGATAGAATTAGAGACAGTTGTGTCAGTTTGGGCTGTGTTGTATATGTGTAGTATACTCTTGATAGAATTAGAGACAGTTGTGTCAGTTTGGGCTGTGTTGTATATGTGTAGTATACTCTTGATAGAATTAGAGACAGTTGTGTCAGTTTGGGCTGTGTTGTATATGTGTAGTATACTCTTGATAGAATTAGAGACAGTTGTGTCAGTTTGGGCTGTGTTGTATATCTGTAGTATACTCTTGATAGAATTAGAGACAGTTGTGTCAGTTTGGTCTTTGTTGTATATGTGTAGTATACTCTTGATAGAATTAGAGACAGTTGTGTCAGTTTGGTCTGTGTTGTGTTTATACAGAATATTCTTGGCCGAGAGAGCTAATTGTGTCATCTGGACTGCATTGTGTAGTTGTGTTCTTCTTCTTTTGTTTGCTTGAAATGTATCTATATCTGCAATTTTATCTCTTGTATGAAATAAACTGTCTTTTTTAGTTCACTCAGAGTTGATCTTCCACTGCTATTTCTCTAGAACAGAAGATTTGCCTAGATATGTTGCAAAATGGGCAGTCTTGAAGCAATAGTGTAGTCTGTAAGGAATAGATTTTATCCTCCTGGTTCTTGGTCTTCTGCTAGGTGGATATCTAGAGGTTCTTCGGTTGTAGACACAAAGCCGTGGCTGATTTAGCTTAATTACCTTAGTATTTCAAAACCACATTACATTTGGCCTCTTTGTAATTTCAGTGCAGAGGATGCTTGCATTGTTAATGTCACCACTTTTTATGCTACCTCTTCCAGTGAAGACTTTTGTTGAGTTTGTAGGAGAGATTTGTTCTCTAATTATCAAGAAAGTGTTCTTTGACACTAGTAGTAGCAGAGTGTTGATAGAAACGGACTGTTTACGACATGCAACTTGACTTCTGTAGTTTTGTGTAGGTGCTTGACTGATGGTAACCGTTAGATATAATGTTTCCATATGGTCCAGCTGAGATTGGGATGATGCCACATCAGTGAAAGTTTACCATCCTACGAAACACCTGGGAAGGTTAACAAATGCCCGCAGAAGTCGGATGTGGCGGCCGGAAGGCGCAAGTATCGCAGCTCTGCTGTAAACAGGCACACTGCAATTATATCAGAGTGGGAGTCAAATGTCCTTCAATACACCTGAGAAGGTTAACCCGGTCAACAAATGCCTGCAGAAGTCGGATGTGTCGGCCGAAAGGCGCAAGTATCGCAGCTCTGCTGTAAACAGGCACGACATAATCATGTCCGTAAAAACTCCGGATGAATCCAGAAGAAGAAGAAGATATAATGTTTCTGTCTCTTAGTCACATTTTAACATCAGCACACTCTTTTACAAAGCAAAATATTACCACTATTGCATTAATCATTAGGTTTTGTTAACTCGTTGTAACTGTCATGAAATCATTGAAGTAAATTTGCCTTTAGTTGTCCGCTAAAATAGGTAATGTTAGAAATATATAGGTAAAAAACATGTAAACGTTCTTTTTAACTCATTTTGTAATAAGTGGCACAGCATGTTTTGGAAATTGCTTTTATTTCAGCCAGTGTTTTCAATAACCCAAGAAATTACTTCAACTCCTGTCCCATGGACTGTTCTTTTACTTCACCTGTTTCCCAGTTGCTTAACTCTATTTTAGACAGTGATGTGGTTAAGTCTTCGAGACACAAAATGTAGCTATTATTTTTTTTAAAGTTGTCTACAGGGGTAGAAAAATCTGGTCATCAAGGCGCCTGGTAATTTCTATCTGACGCCTGAATTTTCAATAATTTTTCTTAGGGTGTATTTGCAAAAAAAAATATATATATATGCTGGGTCCTGAGAGTAAGGTGCTGGCCCCTGAATTATGTTTGCTTACCTCTGGTTGTCTAGAACAAAAGAAGTATTAACTTTTAGTGAAAAAAACAACAACAATGTCAACATGTAGATATTGCTGTAGAGGTGTGAATTGTTAGGCTTAGGCCTTCCCTTCTGGTCCGCCATCTGTCGTCTTCTTCAGGTACCTGACCTGGAGCAGACACTGGCAATCATGACTCTTCATTCCTCTATGTTATTTGATATATTGATGAAGTTAGTATTGCTTATATTGTTATTTGCTGCCCAGATATTTAAGCTTTCCACATATTTATCTACCACTGCCTCTCTTGCCTAGTATTTTCCAACATATGGCTAATTTTCTATTTTTCCCCTTCTGTTGTTATGCCCCACAAACTTTATTTTTGTCGTATGATTTTGATGAATGTTCACTAACAGCCAATCATCATCCAGTGGCTTATTCTGTGCAGAACATTCCCCTCCCCCTCCCCTAACAGTCTTTCAATTTCCTTTTTATCATAAGTGTCAGAGTCTAGAGTAGTGCAGTGATGCAGTGACACCGTTACGCCCGCCAGGCGACTTAGTCCCCAGCAGGGATGCCGTAACTTCGTTACGCCGCCAGGCGAGTAGTAGTTACCTGCCTGCGAGGTTGCTGGCTGACAAGATGGCCAGCGGTCAGGCAAAGACGACGCAAGACACACGCATGCCTCATGAAGCCACTTCAGGTGGGAGGCAAGTTGCGAGCTATAGGCAGACAGCTCTGGGACGTGGACTCGACTGGACGCAAGATGAGAGAAAGGCGTTGTGTGGTTTCTGTGCCTGAAAGTCGAGTGTCTGGACATCTTGAGAGATAGACTGTGAGCTGTATTGTGTATGTAAGTGTATTGAAGTGTCAAGTATATCTTGTAGTGATCATCGTACTGTATATGATCTGTAAATAAATCCATTGAACGTTGTGTCGTTGAGTCTTAAGTCGAATCACGTTGTACTTGTACTGTCTCACATGTGTTAGGTTAGCGAGCCAAGTTTAAGACCCTGACATGTGTGGACGTGGTGGCATTCGTCCGGCTTTGAAATGAACGTGTTTATGTAATTAACATTTAAAACTAGAGTTTGTGAACTTAGAATTTTTGTCAAACTTTATGGTACATGTAAATGTGATCGTGGAAGGCTCATTTTGATATATTACTACATTGTTTAAACATGGAGACTATTTGTAAACGTACAGTGCATACATATTGTTTGATCTTGTAAACGTGTAAAACATTTGTGATTGTTGAACTTGTCACCGTTTTGACCTTGTCGACATTGTGATCTTGTCGCCATTGTGACCTTGTCGCCATCTTGTAAACTTGATGTCTATGTCCTTACTGAATGTCATCTTGATGTAAGTGATGTGTCATCAATGTTATAGAGTGTTGAGATATATGTAGATTGTCTTTGTGAATTGAGTTGTGGAACGCAAAAAGTTTTGGGAAAGAAAGTGACTTGTGTTTTGGAAAAAAAAAATTGTTGACGGACAAAATTACGACCTACAATTACACTCAACGCCATACAAACCTAATTAATACTTAGTGACAAGCAGGCACACCACATCAAATAGACGCTAATTTATTTCCTCCAAAAACAAAGCAGGTTTCCCGTACCATCTGAAAGCCTTGCCCGTAGAGGTCATTTGTGTTTCGAAGTAGCGACCCTACAGTTCCTAGCCCGATTTCCAACCGTTCTTCACCGCATCCAGGGCACTTGAGTATATTTTTCTTTTCATATACTTTAGGATGCAAATTTAGGCACGTATTGTCAATAGAACACAATTGTAAATTGTTTACTTTACTAACCACTTATAACAAATTGTGTGGCTGGTAGTTCATTTGCATTTTCCATCATGTCTTCATTAAATGATTTCATCGATATGGGGTTAAAGTTGAAGTTAACAGGTGATGAATTAATGAAATGGAGTGAGAATAAATACTCTGAACACCTTCGCGAGAAATCTACTGAACGCGATGAAAGAGCAGCGGAAAGGGCTGCCAAGCAAGTAGAGGCAGAGACAGCCTTAAAGCAAGCAGAAGCCGCAGCAAAACAAGCAGAACTGTCTGCTAAGACAAAGCAAGCCGAATTAGATATTGAACTGAAAAAAGCTGAAATAGCAGCTCAGAGTAAGAGAGAAGAACTGGAGGTACAGTTAAAGATGAAACAACTTGATACTGAGACTGCCATTAACAAAGAGTCTAAGAAATCTGAGAGACTGGAGAAAGAAAACCAGTACAAGAAATATCAAGGTATTGTACGTAATTATACCTCGGGTGACTGCATCGCAGCCTTTACCCAAAATTTTGAGACTTTAATGGAACATTACCAGGTTCCACTGTCTGAATGGAATATTGTTTATATGAGGAGTTTATCAGGGGAGCCTCTTAAAGTCATTGAGACCATCCCCAAAGACCTCAGAAAAGATTACCATTATCTGAAATCAAAGATTATGGCACATTTTATGTTAGATGAGGCAGGTTACAGAGAACAATTCAGCAAGTTGAGCCCAAAACCGACTCAAACGTTCTCTGATTACCTCTGCTTAGTCCGAGATATATTTACCAAATGGACTTCAGCAGCTAAAATTGACAAAAATTATCAAAGATTAGAAGATCTGATCATTAGAGATAAAGTCATTTCATCCATTCCATCAGCTTTTTCAAAATTTTTGCAGAAGAATGAATGCACTAGTGTAGATGAGATTGAGAGACGTGGTTCGGCGTATTACACAGCCAACAAACATTGTTTTGCCAGTGAAGCTACTGACATAAATTTTGTAGCATCGGCTAACTATGACAAACCCTATAGTAGGCAGAAACCTCATAAGCCTACATCTGAGAAGTATAATCACTGTAAATATTGTAAAATTTCACATCATCAAGGTGAGATGTGCGACAAGAACCCCGCATATCATACTTATCTACAAAACATGGTAAACAGACAAGATAAGGAGCGTAGATCCTTCAGAAATTTGCGTAAATGTTTCCTCTGTAAGGCGTACGGACACTATCGCCATGATTGTAAAGGTAGGCAAATGACCAACAAAGCAAATGCCGCCTTGTTTGACAGTTCATCGTCAGATGAAGAACAATCAGAGAAACATCCTGTGAACTCAGCACAGGCTTTTGACATGTTTAACGCAAATAAATGTACTGTTTGTAACACCTTTTATGAAGATGGCATTTTAACATGCGGCCACTCCATTCCTATTGCCAATGAAGAAGCTAATTTGGTAGTAGATTCCAAAGGCAGGATAAACGTCCATCACGGATACGTGAATGGCAAGTCTGCTACAGTCCTTCGGGACACGGGAAGCTCACTGATTGGTCTGAAGAGAACGTTCATAATGCCTACAGACTATACAGGCAGGCACGTAACATGCAGAACATTCTCAGGCAATATTGAGAAATACCCACTAGCATGGGCATATATTGAAACACCTTTCCTCACTGGGAAAGTAAAGTGCGCTGCATTAACAAACCCAGTGTGTGATATAATAATTGGAAATTTACCAGAGGTGAATGATAAACCTCATGACATAACATCTCTGTGTATTGATGATAGCATAACATCACCATCCAATGTCATCATTGATAATGTTACACCACCTAATGAATGTATGGTAGCTAATGTAGCACTAAGATCTCATGACATCATTGATAACATTGTTTCATCACCATCTGATATCATTGAATGTATGAACGCAGTAACCAGATCGACTGCTAGAGTGCAAGATGAAAGTAATCAAACTGAGGCTATACAAATGCTTAGCCCAGTATCACTACCTACTAACACCATGAAGGAGACGTTTGTAACAGCTCAAAAGGCTGACCCTTCATTGTCAAAATATTTTAATCTGATCAGCCAAAAGCCAAAGGTAACCAAGAATGCAAAATGGCATTTTGCTGTGAAAAATGATATCCTCACTAGGTATTATACCAGAGGTGATAACACAACAGAGCAAACTGTTTTGCCAACTAATTATCGTAAGCAAGCCTTACATCTTGCCCATGATATACCTCTTGCAGGGCATATGGCATACGCTAAGACCAGATCAAGATTATTAACACAGTTTCATTGGCCCAAATTTTGCAATGACATTAAACAATATTGCAGAAGTTGTGACATCTGCCAAAAACTGGTAAAAAAAGGTAAACACCCACAGGCAAAGTTACAAGTCACTGACTTAGCCAGTCGACCTTTTGAAAAATTATCTGTCGACATAGTGGGCCCTCTCAATCATACAACAACTAGAGGGAATAAATATATTCTAACTGTCATTGATCAATGTAGCCGCTGGCCGGAAGCTATTCCGCTAAAGAACATAACTGCCAATGATATAATGGAAGTTTTCTTCCATATTTTTTCTCGGATAGGATTTCCAGACACTATCCAATCAGATAGGGGCACTCAGTTTATCGCCGCATCTACCCAAGCTTTCACCAAAATGTTGGGAGTGAAGCAATGTTTCAATTCCCCGTACCATCCTCACTCTAGTGGAATTATAGAAAAATTTAACGGCGATTTAAAGCACATGCTTGCAAAAGTCACGCAAGAGCACCCCAATAACTGGGATGTATATCTACCAGCTATTCTTTTTGCTTATCGCGAGGTACCACATTCTAGTACCGGTTTCTCTCCTTTTGAACTTATCTATGGTGCCAAACCACGTGGCCCATTAACTATTTATCATCAAATGTTAACTGACTCCACTCCAGTACTTAAACCCATATCATCATACGTATACGTTACATCATTGCGTGAAAGAATCATCAAATCTTGTATAATTGCAAAGAATGCACTAAAATTATCTGGTGCTACTTATAGACAGTATGCTGACAAAGGTAACAGGACAATAACGTTGACACCTGGACAGGACGTTCTTCTTCTATTACCTAGTGACAGACACTTATTGACTGATTCTTGGCAGGGACCTTTTAAAGTGACGAGACAGATTTCACCTGTAGACTACGAGATCCAAATAAAAGACAAACACAAAATATTCCACATAAATATGCTAAGACCATACTACAACAGAGACAACGAACAAGACGATACAACAGCTTGTACAGTGATAATAGATCATGAAGATGACGAGGCTAGTGACGAAATTCCAACACCTGCATTAGACACGACAAACTGCTTGAAGGAGATCAAAATCAACCCAAAGTTAACTCAAGCAGAAACAGACAGTTGCAAACAGCTAATACAACAGTACAACACCATCTTCTCTAACAACCCAGGACAAACAGAATTAGTACAGCATCACATCACACTCACGTCAAACACACCCATAAGATGCAGACCATACACCATTCCATTACATTACTAAAGAACAATTACATCAGGAGATCATCAACTTAGAGAAAAACAACATCATAAGACGATCCCAATCAGACTTCTCATCTCCAATGGTCATAGTACGCAAAAAGGACAACACGATAAGACTCTGTGTCGACTATAGAAAGCTCAATAAGATAACTCTTCTAGATCTGGAGCCAATGGCAAACTCTGACGATCTACTGACAGAACTGACAGACGCTAGGTTCTTTACGAAGGTAGACATGACTAAAGGATACTGGCAAATAGCGGTAGACGAACAGAGCAGACATCTGACAGCATTTGCCACACCTTGGGGACTGTACGAATGGTGCAAACTTCCATTTGGGCTTGTCAATGCCCCAGCCACATTCGTACGTATGACACGACTTTTACTAGTAGATATACCTAACATAATTTGCTATATAGACGACATCTGTGTTCACACAGAGACGATGACAGAGCACATAAAGACATTAGAACAGACATTTGAACGTATTAGACAGCACGGACTGACGGTAAAGCCTGCAAAAGTAGACATAGCCTACCAGGAAATATCCTTCTTGGGGTACAAAATATCCAATGGCTTTGTCACGACAGACGATAACATTGTGTCCAAGATACTAAAACTCTCACTTCCGACTACGAAAAAGCAAGTCAGAAGTTTGTTGGGACTGATAAATTATTACCGGCAGTTCATTCCTGATTTTTCCGAACTGACCGAAGTATTTACTAACTTACTAACAAAAGATAAACCGGAGAAAATTGTAAGCAATGAATGCCTAAAATTTGCATTCCGTAAAGTATTATCTTGTTTTTCTGATAATAGCTTACACAATCCCATCCTGAAATTGCCCAATCTCCATTTACCTTTCAGATTGCGTACAGACGCGAGCTCCGTGGCGATTGGAGCAGTCTTGTTGCAAGAGCACAATAACATCCTTCACCCTGTGTACTTCGTCTCCAGGAAACTGAAACCCAGAGAACGGGCATGGTCAATACCTCAGTTGGAAGCCCTAGCTTTAGTGGTGGGTATAACTAAATTGTCCAGATTCCTTCTAGGACGCCATTTCATTGTGGAGTCTGACAGCAGCCCGTTGCGATTTATAAATTCAGGTGTACCTTCAAACCAGATGGTAGCGCGCTGGTCTCTTAAACTCCAAGATTACAGCTTCGAGGTTCGACATATCCCAGGCAGAACCAACACGATTGCCGATCTTTTGTCCCGTTGTCCGACCGACCCAGTAAGCACCAATGTCTGAGTGCAGTGTGTAAAATACACTCAGATCAACACAGCCATCCATCAGTGAATATTTTTTTTTCCATTCACAAAAAGCTGTGTAACGTCTACGATGTGATGTGATAGGGGTTACTCCCAATATATATAGTGTTCTTATTTTACTAATTAATGTAGTGATTGTCGTGTATAATTGTGTAGTGTGTGGTAGAAAGCGAACTTTATTAATTGTATATATTACGAAACAACAACAGTGCCACATTCGCTCAAAACTTACCGTAAGCGAACTATCCAATTTGACAGTGGTATCTGCGTGTGGAACTTTCCAGTGATATTTTAAATCCGTGTGTGAAAGTGTGACCTAAACATTGACAGCTACACCACTGCAGTCAATCGAAATCCAGAAGGTTTTACAGTGAAACATCCAACACATGAACGATTAGAACATTGTACATTCCGTAACTACATCAGACCGGAACAAGTGTGTTCTACAAGTTTCAACATCAGCTGTTTAGTGTTCGTGTGTACTTCCGGATTAGTTAGGAATTTAGTTCAAAATTAGCAGACGACAAATAAAAGTTTAAAAAGCTATGACGATTCTAAAATCTTTAGGAATCAACAAAGTTGAATACACGAATTGTGTGTTTATATATTTATGTAGTGTAATCTTAGAATCATATCTTGATTAATGTATTCATACTACCGACTTTTTCTCGTTAGTATGAAGAAACATCAAGCGATGACGCTAAGAAATAGAATAATTATTGTAAAATATTATATTTCATAAATTTTGAAGTTATTCCCCTTTCATTTATTTGTTATTACATCATTACACAAAGGGCCATAATTTGAAATGTATACTGTAATGTGTTGTATATAAATAGCCATGTTGTTGCCAGATTGTTAACACACCAAGAAGCCATCTACTGGGCATGGTAGAGTGTTACCGACATTGCAGACCAACACAAGAGCTCCTGGCCAAATGAGGTCAGGGTTTGAGCGTTTAATGCGACTTTTATAAAGCCGTATTTCGGTCTAGCCAGATGGTTTTTGTTTCAAGAACCATATTATTACGTTTTTTTTTGGAGGCTGCGAGGTAGATGCTTGGAAGCTGGTACTACCGATCTGACTGGGTCAATAATGCAATTGAGGTAATCAGCCATCGAGAAGATGAAACCTGACAAGTGTTAAAGGTTGAACACCACATGTCGTTGAATACAACTTCCATTTCTTATATGTTTCTATGGCAGATGTGTATTTCTATGTATTATGATACCAATGTATATAACAACAGAAGGGTCGACTCTGACAAGGTTAAAATATTAACCCAGTATGTACATATATTATACATGAAAGATGACATCTTTCATGAAGTTGCCGGGGGA
Organism: Cepaea nemoralis; assembly: GCA_014155875.1. Classification (NCBI taxonomy): domain Eukaryota; kingdom Metazoa; phylum Mollusca; class Gastropoda; order Stylommatophora; family Helicidae; genus Cepaea; species Cepaea nemoralis. The sequence goes on along the minus strand of JACEFZ010025955.1, from coordinate 244,812 downwards.
GCATGTCAGAGTCTAGAGTAGTGCAGTGATGCAGTGACATCGTTACGCCCGCCAGGCGACTTAGTCCCCAGCAGGGATGCCGTAACTTCGTTACGCCGCCAGGCGAGTAGTAGTTACCTGCCTGCGAGGTTGCTGGCTGACGAGACGGCCAGCGGTCAGGCAAGGACGACGCAAGACGCACGCATGCCTCGTGAAGCCACTTCAGGTGGGAGGCAAGTTGCGAGCTATAGGCAGACAGCTCTGGGACGTGGACTCGACTGGACGCAAGATGAGAGAAAGGCGTTGTGTGGTTTCTGTGCCTGAAAGTCGAGTGTCTGGACATCTTGAGAGATAGACTGTGAGCTGTATTGTGTATGTAAGTGTATTGAAGTGTCAAGTATATCTTGTAGTGATCATCCTACTGTATATGATCTGTAAATAAATCCATTGAACGTTGTGTCGTTGAGTCTTAAGTCAAATCACGTTGTACTTGTACTGTCTCACATGTGTTAGGTTAGCGAGCCAAGTTTAAGACCCTGACAATAAGCCAGATGTCCTGTCTTCGTTGCTGTTATGTCTTCCTCCTCTTCACTTCCCTGGTATGGCATCCTCCATAATTATCTTTTCCAGATATTTTTTACATGCCTAAAATATGTCACTTTTCTCGGTTTTATTTGTCTTTATAACCAGTCTTCTCCTGTATTGATTTCTTATTAGATAGTTCTGCTTGTTCTCTTTTCCATCCGATTAATTATTAGCACTCTTCTGTAACACTTAGTCTCAGTACATCAGCTTTTTTATTTTTCTGTATCCACAATATTCTCAAAAACCACATCTCCACTGTCTCCAGTTTCTTCACCATAACTCAATGTCCAGCATTCACATCCATACAGAAGAACAGGTCACACATAGCTTTTCAGTAAGTGGTTTCAAGTAGTTGTGATATTTCTGTTTTTCATGACGATTTTCATTCTTGTAAAAGAGTCTTTAGATATGGAGCAACCACAGCTGCTCAACTCATTGTATATCCATAGTTGTTGGTTCAGGGGGGTTATTGACCTGCTTAGTGGTGAAACCTTTTTAAAATAGGCTATCTAGCTGGGTGTGTGTACAATTGTTCCTTCAGCAAGGCATTGTTGTCATTCTGAGGTGACAGGTTTGAATCCTGTATCCCCACAGATTTCACATTTTCTGTTGTCTAGTGCAGTTTTTTGGCCTGTGCTCCCCTTCACCATATTTTCAGAGCATCATTCCCCCCCCCCCCCTTTTTTTCGTATTTCCTACCTAAAAATTTGGCCCATGCCCCCTTCACCATATCTTCACAACGGCATTCCCCCCCCCCCCTTCGTATTTCCTACCTAAAATTCCCCCCCCCCTCCCTCCTGCTCCTGCCCCTACACAGTATACGTAATAATGGAAGCACATACCAAAACAAGTCTAGACGTCCACATAAAACGTGATTTGTGGGTCTACTTACTTTATAAAATGAATTTTAGAAGGAGTGAGACCTACAAAACTGTAAAGTATCAAGGGAAAAACATTATCAAGTAATCGGTTCTTGTATTAACGGGATCTTGAAATAAGCATTCCCCCCCCCACCCCCGAAACCCTAAAATTCCCCCCTGGGGGGGGGGGAATTCCCCGCCGGTTGAGAACCACTGGTCTAGTGGGTCCTCAGATTTCCTCTTTCTTCCATGTCTTCCATGAGCACTGATCAATGCTCATGAATTTATTTCTGATGTTATTTCAGTGACCTCAAGGGTACTCCAGGGACTCAAAACACATATGTCATTCCCTTAAAAATTAGCATGTCTCTGTTCGTAGTCTCAGCATCATGTTTTTGAATAATGGATAGCATCTAATGTCACTCATATTCTGACAATTGGCAAGTGATAATTTTGAATCGACTATCTATCATTTCAGGTGCCATGCAATATTTTAAGAGTTAACACTGATTATATCTAATTTTCTCTGGAAAATTGGGATTGAAAGAAACAGTATGGAGGTCATCCAGACCTTAGAATGGTTTCAGGTTTCCTTGGCTAATCTATTGCCATCCATGTCCTTCTTGACCACATCATCTACCGAGTGTCGATTTGTCTATTCAAAATGTCTAGCACCAAATGCCCGATGTGCTTTTAGGCACTATACCTTTCAGGTGATGAATCTGTTAAGCTGCTAAAAGTCTAAATGTAGTATAGGGATATCTGTGGTCAGATCAGTGCCATGTTCACACTGAAGTCAACAGTTGGCTGCAATGGAATTCAGTTATTCTGTGTCATGATGGTGCAGTCTAAATTCTTTGAAGGAGTCCTCGCACTGAAATGTGTGCCTTTCTTTTGATAGTAGCATTTTGCAAGTTCTTGAACCTAGAAACCTGACAGCAGCAGTCATTACTTATGTTACTTTTTGGGAATCTGTCAGTATCATACTATAATAATAATATGTCTCTGTGTCTGGCTCCTCCTCCCCTTCCCCCCACCCCCTCTCTCTTTCTCTCTCTCACACACATGAACACACACACACACACACACACACACACACACACACACACACACACAGTTGTCTCTTCATTCATCCGCGCACACACACGAATGCACACATGCACACGCGCGCACACACACACACACAGAGAAAGAGAGAGTTATCTCTTCATTCATCCGCACATACAGAGTTGTGTCTGTTCATTCATCCATCCTTTTCTGCCTGCCTGCCTGCCTGCCTGCCTGCCTGTGTCTGTCTGTCTGTCTGTCTGTCTGTCTGTCTGTCTGTCTGTCTGTCTGTCTGTCTGTCTGTCTGTCTGTCTGTGTCTATATATGTGAGTGTAGGATGATTGCATGCAAATGAAATAGACAGTTTCATTATGATGTAAAAACATAACAATCTAAAATACTGATATTCATGATGGATGATTTTGTAAGAAAACTCCAGAATGTTGATATAGATATAAGTGACTCATTGAAAGGAAACATGAAAGCCTACCACAACAATTTATAGATGTCCAGTGTGTTGCCTCTAGCCACACAACATATTTGAATGCAACAGCTAAATCCTTGCCAGGCATGAGGCAACTGTCATTATCATCATCAGAAAGTTGTTGTTTTGATATGTTGTCCTCTAGTTAACTTACAAAACTGTTTATCTATGAGTATTAATATCTTAGATAGTTTTAATTATCTTAACATGTTGAATTATTACATTTGTAATAACCCTCTTTAAAAAAGTTGCTTAAAAGTCGACAGGATCGACTTCATTGCACCGGGTTGTTTTCCCATATGGTGTCGTGTCCTCCTTTAAAGTGTCGTCCCTGGAGTGAGGAGATCCGACACCCACATTATAATATTATTTTTTTTCCCCTTCAATATTCTGGAGAATCCACCAGCTTCCGTCCAACACACTCCATCAGCCTATGGACACCTTTTCCTATCACTCTCACACTGTCGTACTATGCCCCCTTCTCATACTTCCCCAACGCAACATACTCAACAACTCTTACTTCTAGAAATTAATACAGATTAATTTATTAAAATAAAAGTGTAACGTGTATGAGACGTGTATGCGAAGAAACTGTGTGACGTGTTCTATACAGTGTAGAGAATCTGACTCTCAGACATCAGCTCAGTCCGCTGATCACAGCAAAGATAGACCACAGCACGTTACGTCAGAACAAGTACGTCTCACCCGTTGCCGGAACCATCCTGCCGGATACTGCTTTGCTTCTGTAGACCTCTGGTAATCCCATTTCATGAACATGAGAAATAGACACCGGTGGTATGAACAGTTACTTATGGACCGGATTCACTCTACACAATGTCCGTTCCTAATGTTCTCTAACCAACTGCACAAGTTCTTTTCTAGTGTTTACACAGTTAGTAAAGTTAAGTGTTAGTCGACAGATCATCCTCGTTGCACATCGAACCATTCCGTCCGCAAGTGCTAATTACTAATGTTAATTGTTACTGTACTAACACTAGTTACTCTTAACCGGTTCTCGGTTCGTTACCACTGTTTAATGCTGTATGGTGCAACTGTAATCTTCACTATGTTGGGTGAATCAACCTCCCTCTAGCTTTTAATCACGTCTGTAAGCAATCTTTATTGATTGCCGAACTGGTGTTCTTCAGACTGGGATTTTCTTCCTTCCCAAAACTTTATTGAGCTTCCTTGGATCTGGTAGGGAACCTTAAATGGCACCACTGCAGTCCTATCAATCATATCTACATCTGCCATTATAGGCACGTGTAAAATTAAGTCACTAATTAACACACGGTAGATATTATTTCCACTAGGCGCTGCCGTGCCCTGGCACTCTGACTAAAGCATAATTTCAAGTCCTCCCTAGCTGGTCACAACTAGAGTTTATATGGCAAACTACCAAAGTTGTCCACGTGACTTTATCCTCTTCTCCCCCACACAGGTGTTATTTGGACATATCAACCATTTGCAAGGATCTATTTTTCCGGGCTTAAATCCTGTCAAAGTTGTCAGTAATTGTTAAGATTCTCAAAACAAGCCAGCGAATTTTATGACGACTTCCAACAAACAGTTGCAAATAACCCCGTCAAACTCTTCATGTTCCGGAAACCAAGAATTGACATATGTACTGTTTTCTCCCTACTAAGTACTTCCGTTTTACATCTGCCATTGTGATCTCACGGCTTCCATCTGCATTCAAATGTTGACAAACTTGTCAATCTTCTGTTCCGTGGTGACAATATATGTGATTCTAACTGGTAATGAACTGCCAACTCGGTGTATCCCTTCCTTCTCACTCAACACCAAATGTGTAGATGGGCTGACCCCACTGCTTCCATTTACATTCAAATGTAGACAAACTAATCAAGGCGATGCCAGGACCTGTCACCATCAACACCGACCGTTCCAAATCCGTTATAGATGTACACGTGCAGCTACAAATATTGTCCTGAGATTTTGACATCCGCGGTGTTTTTCCAGTTAGTAAAATACTGGTGCTGAAAATACACGCCAAGCAAACGTCGGGAATATTTATCTGTTTAACTCATGGCAATCTCGCGACATAGGCCCCCTCTTAAGAGAGTAGTCCATCTCACTCTCCTCCACCATGAGTTAAATCCAGATAATTCATTCCTCTTCTTCAGGAGCTGGGTGTCTTGACAAGAAATCCGCTCCAACATTTTCCTTCCCAGGAATGTACTCTACTGTGAAATTATACGGTTGAAGTAACAACGACCACCGCATCAAACGTGCGTTGAGCTTCTGAGAAGTAGCCAGGAACATCAGGGGCTGATGATCCGACTGAACCCGAAACTTAACTCCATACAAATATGGCTGAAATTTTTGCACTGCCCATACGAGGGACAAGCATTCTCTCTCGACGGTTGAATAATTCCTCTCCGCCGGTAGAAGTTTCTTACTTGCGTATGCTACAGGTTTCAAAACCGAAGCATCGTCTTTTCCTTCCTGTAACAAAGCGGCTCCAATTCCAATCGCACTCGCATCTGTTCTCAACACAAATTGTTTGGAAAGGTCAGGGAGCTGTAATACAGGTTTGCTGACCAAGGCCTCCTTTAACTGACTATAGGCATTCTCACATTCTGGTGTCCAAATGATTTGATCCGGTAATCCCTTTTTCAAGGTTTCGGTCAACGGAGCTCCCAGTTCAGTGAAATGTGGGATAAATTTGTGGTAGAACCCACACAACGAGAGAAAAGATCGCACATCCTTCTTCGTTTTTGGCCTTGGTGCATTTCTGATTTTCTCCAGGTTCTTCTCTTCTGGAACAATGTGTCCTGGAGTGATGGTGTGACCTAGAAATTCCAGAGTTTGGTAACCAATCATGCACTTGGTTGGACGAGCAGTAAGCCCTGCTTCCTTGAGTCTATTAAACACTCTCTCCAAGGATTGTAAGTGGTCATCCAAGCTGTCACTGGAAATCAGAATATCATCCATGAATGAGATGATGGACGGATCCTGTAACGGATCTAGTAAAGTCCTCATCATGCGTGTAAACACACTAGGTGCATTGCTGAGTCCAAAGGGCATGACCTTGAATTCGTAGTGTCCACTGGGTGTACTGAAAGCTAACAGTGGTCGAATCTCCGGTTTGACTGGTATCTGATAGTACCCCCGACTCAGATCCACCTTTGAAAAGTACCGAGCCTTATGGAGCCTAGCGAATAACTGAGTTGGATTCGGCAAAGGTTCCACCTGAAACTGTGTATGACTGTTCAGCAGTCGGTAATCTATACACAACCTGTGTTCTCCACTTGGTTTGCGTAACAAAACTACCCCCGCATTGTATGGGGATGTGGATGGTGCAATCACGTCATCCTCCAGCAGTTTTTTTATTTCCTCCTCCAGGGCCTTTTCTTTAGAGAATGGCACTGGGTAAACCTTTTGGCGAACAGGCTCCTGTGTGGTCAAAGTCATCTCGAACTCCACCAACCTCGTTCGTCCTGGTTTATCAGTCAGTATCTCCTTATGAGACTTGAGAACCTGGGTTATCCTTTCCCTCTCCTGGGAGGTCAGATCAGGGTTCACTTGTACATCCCTATAGGTTTCCTGGTGTTCCAAGGGATATTCCCTGCCCTCGCTGGTTCCCACTTCTGTCTCCACTGCAACAGCCATTGCCATGAGGTGAGCTGCCTTGTCTCCGGGTCTCTCTTCGTATTTCCGCAAGAGATTGATATGGAAAATCTTCGACTTTCCCCGGATCCGGATTTGATAGTTGGTTCTGGATATCACCCTTTCCACGGGAAATGGGCCTTGCCAACCTATCTCCAGTTTGTTGTTTCCCGTTGGGAGTAACAACAAGACTTTATCTCCTACCTCTAGAGATCTTTCTTTAGACCTACGGTTGTAGTAAGCCGCATGTCTTTTCCTGGCCTTTTTCAAGTTTTGATTTGCCAGAGTCCATCCCTTGTGGAGTTTTTCTTTCAGTTCCTCCACGTATTGATAGGATGAGATCACTTCTTCTGACGTCCCCTCTTCAGTCCAACTCCTCAACATGGCTTCCAACGGTCCTTTGATTGGACGACCAAACAGCAACGTAGCGGGTGGTAGTCCTGTTGAGCCATGAGGAACTTCCCGATAGGCAAAGAGTGCTGCTGGGATATATTCATCCCACCTATCAGGTTTTTCCTGCGCTAGTTTCCTGAGCATTGTCATCAACGTGCCGTTGAAACGCTCTACTTGTCCATTGGCTTGAGGGTGGTAAGGGCTGGTATGTATGTGGTTAGAGTGAAACACCCTAAATACCTCCTCCATGAGTTTTCCACAAAACTGAGATCCATTGTCCGTCAGAATTTGATCCGGAAAGCCTAATCTGGTAAAGGCCTCCATCAGTGCGTCCGCCACTCTTTTCGAGTCAATCGTGGTCAACGGTATAGCCTCACCCCACATTGTACAGCAATCCACCATTGTGAGTATATACATGTTCCTCTTCCTAGTCCTGGGAAGTGGACCCACGATATCGATGGCTACCCTCTCGAAAGGAGAGTTCATGATGGGCATCTCACCCAACATCACCGGTGCTGTCCAGTGTTTCGGTGCCACCCTCTGGCACTCAGGGCATGACTTCACATACCGACGCACATCATCTGTCATTCCCGGCCAATAGTAGTGGCAGGAAATCCGCTGCATGGTGGCGGCAATACCCATGTGTCCACTAAAGGAGATGGTATGCCCCATATGAAGAATCTGGGACCGATGAGCTTTCGGGACGACCAACTGACCGTATAGGTTGTCTCCCCTTCCTGCTCTCCTGTAGAGTATCCTATTCTTCATGTAGTACTGCCCCCGTCCTGGTGGATCAGCACTTTTCTGCAGCTTTTTGTAGCAAGGACGTAAAGTATCATCCTCACTCTGGGCAGTTCGTAGCTCCCCCGGCATTGGGTTAGTCACAATTGCGTCTGCCTCTTCCGTTTTCGCCTGAGAGCGAGTCTGCATTGCTCCCATATGAATTGGCTCCCTGGGCATTCCCAGAAAGACATACCGGCAACCTAGGATGACTGGAAAAATGGGATCGGTCAATACAGCGGCCTTGATGGTGCCGGTGACGTACCTTGACCGAATCTCCACATTAGCAATGGGCAACTTCATGACTACAGCACTCTTCTGTGCAGGCTGTATATCCAAGGTTTCACCTGTGAATTGTTCTGGATGTACCAGATCCGCAGAAATCACGGCCTCCCCGTCCAGTCCTGTGTCGTATAAACACTCCACTTGACGACCGTTAACCTCTACCAATTCCACTACAGGTGGTTTCTCCTGGTCTGGAGTCTCTTCCTCGGCCTCGACCTGTTCGGTGGGCTCCACCTTAGGTTTCCCTGAGCACACGACGAATTGAGTGTCTCCTGACTTTTCCCTGCAGTCAATAGCATTGTGCGTATTCGACTGACATTGGTTGCACCATTTCCCTGTCCTAGATTTTCTATTGTCGGACTTGAATGAGCTCTCCTGGTGGCGAGCTTCCTTGTTGACCTTGGCATTTTCCGTGAGAACCTCCTTGGAAGTCACTTGACATGCTGCAAAGTGAGGGTTCTTAGCCTTCGATTTGCAATCCCTCGTATTGTGAGAGGGTGACTTACAAATTGAACACCACTTATCCGACCACGGTCGTTTTGGTGTAGAGCTTGAGGTGCTCTTGCTTCCCTCCTTCTTCTTCTCTGAACTATCCTCTGATTTGTGCACATAAGGTTCCCACTTTTTTGTTCCTGAGTTTTTGGCTTTCTTCTTGTCATGTTTCTCTTGACTTTTGGAGTTGGTGGAAAGGTTTTCCCCTGCCTCCCCATGTACCTCGACGAACCGTTCTGCTAATTTATTCACGAGGTCAATACGTTCCGCTCCTTGTTCTCCCAGGAACGTCCTGAGAGGTTTAGACATTTGCTTCTTCAGCTGGTCGACCACCATGAGCTCTTCCAGACTCTCATAGTCATGTGCGAACCCAGCCAAATCCATCCACTTATGGAGATAAGATTTAAGACGCAAACTGTAGGCGGCAAACAACTCTCCCGGTTCTCGTTTCGCTGCTCGAAATTTTTTCCGGTAGGTATGTGACGTAACCTCGAATCGTTTCAGCAGAGCCGTCTTTAACTCATCATAATTGTTCTCATGTCCTGGTGGCAGGCGAGTATAAACCTCGTATCCCGTCCCGCGTAATCCCTGGGATAGCTTAAGATTCCATTTGTTACGCTCCAGACCCATAGCAACTGACATAGCCTCGAAGCGTTGAAGGTACTGGTCAATCTTCTCTTTGTCCTCCTCGTAGACCGCTAGAGGAAACTTCATAGCATGGTACCCATGTCCACCTACTGGTGTTGATCCTGGGATGGAGGAACCTCCAACTGCTCCCTCAGTTTCTCCATTAGATTGACTCTTCAACTCGAGTTCCCTCATCCGGTACTCGTGCTCCCTTTTCTGTGCTTCCTGTTCAGCTTCTAATTTCCTAGCTGCTTGCTCAGCTTCAAATTTCCTAGCTGCTTGCTCAGCTTCCAATTTCCTAGCTGCTTGCTCAGCTTCCAATTTCTTAGCTGCTTGCTTAGCTTCCAATTTCTTAGCTGCTTGTTCCAACTCCATCCTTCTCAATTCCAGCTCGGCCTTTCGATCATCCCTTTCTGCTTGACGATACTCTCTCTCCACTTCCTGTATGTAATCCGTTAGAGCAGACCCCGCCAATCCCATTTCTTCCCCCCTTTCCTTTAATTCTAACGTGCTAAGTTTAGGGGTGGCCATTATACAGAGAGGTAAGCTAGCAGGTCTAGTACAATATAACTGCAAATTACTATACCGATATATGAACAAGTACTATAAATCTCGATATTACCACACACAGTACATTCACTCAGTGACAAGAGTAGAATCAGGACCACAGACCTATGCAGACGTGTGAAGTGTGAACAGGTAAGATATTAATCCTAACCCCTATCCACATTCACTCTAGCTGGATTCTCCAAAATGATATCTCCCTTTTATAACTAAGGATCCCGTGTCAAAAGACCCCGTTGTCAGAAGATCCCACTGTCAAACGTTCCTGCTTGCAGGAGATCTCGCTGTCCAAGGATTCCGTTTACGGGAGATCTCGCTGTCCAAAGATCACGTTTACGATAGATCCCACTGTCCAAATATCCCGTTTACGAGAGATCCCACTGTCCAAATATCACGTTTACGAGCCCCCAGTAATGTCGTGTCCTCCTTTAAAGTGTCGTCCCTGGAGTGAGGAGATCCGACACCCACATTATAATATTATTTTTTTTCCCCTTCAATATTCTGGAGAATCCACCAGCTTCCGTCCAACACACTCCATCAGCCTATGGACACCTTTTCCTATCACTCTCACACTGTCGTACTATGCCCCCTTCTCATACTTCCCCAACGCAACATACTCAACAACTCTTACTTCTAGAAATTAATACAGATTAATTTATTAAAATAAAAGTGTAACGTGTATGAGACGTGTATGCGAAGAAACTGTGTGACGTGTTCTATACAGTGTAGAGAATCTGACTCTCAGACATCAGCTCAGTCCGCTGATCACAGCAAAGATAGACCACAGCACGTTACGTCAGAACAAGTACGTCTCACCCGTTGCCGGAACCATCCTGCCGGATACTGCTTTGCTTCTGTAGACCTCTGGTAATCCCATTTCATGAACATGAGAAATAGACACCGGTGGTATGAACAGTTACTTATGGACCGGATTCACTCTACACAATGTCCGTTCCTAATGTTCTCTAACCAACTGCACAAGTTCTTTTCTAGTGTTTACACAGTTAGTAAAGTTAAGTGTTAGTCGACAGATCATCCTCGTTGCACATCGAACCATTCCGTCCGCAAGTGCTAATTACTAATGTTAATTGTTACTGTACTAACACTAGTTACTCTTAACCGGTTCTCGGTTCGTTACCACTGTTTAATGCTGTATGGTGCAACTGTAATCTTCACTATGTTGGGTGAATCAACCTCCCTCTAGCTTTTAATCACGTCTGTAAGCAATCTTTATTGATTGCCGAACTGGTGTTCTTCAGACTGGGATTTTCTTCCTTCCCAAAACTTTATTGAGCTTCCTTGGATCTGGTAGGGAACCTTAAATGGCACCACTGCAGTCCTATCAAATCATATCTACATCTGCCATTATAGGCACGTGTAAAATTAAGTCACTAATTAACACACGGTAGATATTATTTCCACTAGGCGCTGCCGTGCCCTGGCACTCTGACTAAAGCATAATTTCAAGTCCTCCCTAGCTGGTCACAACTAGAGTTTATATGGCAAACTACCAAAGTTGTCCACGTGACTTTATCCTCTTCTCCCCCACACAGGTGTTATTTGGACATATCAACCATTTGCAAGGATCTATTTTTCCGGGCTTAAATCCTGTCAAAGTTGTCAGTAATTGTTAAGATTCTCAAAACAAGCCAGCGAATTTTATGACGACTTCCAACAAACAGTTGCAAATAACCCCGTCAAACTCTTCATGTTCCGGAAACCAAGAATTGACATATGTACTGTTTTCTCCCTACTAAGTACTTCCGTTTTACATCTGCCATTGTGATCTCACGGCTTCCATCTGCATTCAAATGTTGACAAACTTGTCAATCTTCTGTTCCGTGGTGACAATATATGTGATTCTAACTGGTAATGAACTGCCAACTCGGTGTATCCCTTCCTTCTCACTCAACACCAAATGTGTAGATGGGCTGACCCCACTGCTTCCATTTACATTCAAATGTAGACAAACTAATCAAGGCGATGCCAGGACCTGTCACCATCAACACCGACCGTTCCAAATCCGTTATAGATGTACACGTGCAGCTACAAATATTGTCCTGAGATTTTGACATCCGCGGTGTTTTTCCAGTTAGTAAAATACTGGTGCTGAAAATACACGCCAAGCAAACGTCGGGAATATTTATCTGTTTAACTCATGGCAATCTCGCGACATATGGCTCAGTCTCTTTCCATCGCACAAAGCACGAACTCCGTAGCTCCAGCAACGGCCCACAGTAGTCTCTGAAAAAATTCACCCGTGAACCAAAAGACACGGCCCGGAGAATCGAACCCACAACCTTTGGGGCCCTAGTCAAATGGCTTGACCACTTCGCCATGGAAACTCCTGTATTAGTACACGCGCACATACGCACGCACACGCACACAAAGAGAGAGAGAGAGAGAGAGATGTAACAAGTCTAATACTGATTATGTTAAGTGAAAATGAGTAAAATCAATAGAATTGGACGTTAACATTGAAAATTGAGGGTAAAAAATTATGTGTAAAATTAATTGCTGCGTAATTAACTGCCAATAAATTCTCATTAGTTGATAAGAAAGAAGGAATTGTAGGAATGGCGGTGAATTGATGACAATTAACATCTGTTTAACTCTAACGGATGCTGTGAGAAACTTCTAGTACCAATTTCTGTTCAGTCAGATATCCTTTCACTGATGTTGATGACTGCATATTGTCTTCTTCAGCCCTTTTCCCCACATAGGCCACACAACCAGCTAACTTCAAGATGTCCTATCATTTGTTATCTCCTGCCGCTTCTCCATTTAAACAAAAGTGTCTCGTAGCAGTATCTTAATGAGTATTATTTGACGCTCACAGAAGGAGAAGAAGGAAGTAGAGACTAGAAGATGCACTAGACCACATAAAATTTGAAAGCTATAGTTACCGACCGGGATCAAACCTGTCGCCTCCAAATGACATTGGCCCCTCGCTGGCAGGAACAAGTGTACTTCGACGCACGACCAACTATACACTCAAAAAAAAAATGTCTTCATTGGTCATGTCTATCATACACATTAACCTAACAACTATGGACTCCCGTGTGTTGCCGGGGCCCATAAGGGAAGCAAAGAATAGCAACACTGTAGCCTACCACGCATGTCGTAAGAGGCGACTAAGGAGGCTTGATGGTTCCGTCGCCCTGCTACTGAGTGAGTGCGTGGCGCGACACTGTGAGCTGTGAGTTTCGTGTGAAATGCTTTTGAATCTGCCCGAGGTTTTTTGGAACGTGACTACATGTTCGGAGCGATGGTAGATGGCTATGTCCCAGAGTTGACCGGTTTTTGCCTTATGCAGAAATGCGTGGCTGCTGGGCTTCTGGTTGACTGCCACTGCCATCGACGATGAACTGTATTTTCGTGGACTGTGTGGGTGAACATCTAGGAAACATCCAGATGGGAAAATGACTGCCGATTCCATCAGAGATGAACTGGGTGTTTCGTGGGGGACTATTGTGTTGACATTCTGGCAGCGGCATTATGCACAGTGGATCTGTGCGGGCTGTTGTTTGTCGAGACTCCTGTCTTTTCCACTTTTCACATTGGGCAGTGGGGAGCGTTTTGTGCTGATATTCACTGGCACAGGAACGGAGCATAATGGGGACGACCTGTTGCTGTGAGGTTGGAACTACGACTAACTAACTAACTAACTAACAACTATGGAATACGGACAGAATTCGTATCAAACCATTGAGATAGCACCATAGGTCTCATAATTTATATTAAACCAGAACAGGTCAAATAACAAACACACAAACACATCGGACCGTAATGCTGTTGTCGAGTATATATGAACAAACATTTAAAGAAGAGAAGTGATTGGTCGGTTCTAATGCTGTACACGTAAACACAAGAAATCAGTGGGGGGAACCGTTGAGGCCACTAAGACAATTACATAAATAGACACACATAGTATTATTTGATGCTCACAGAAGCAGAAGAAGGAAGTAGAGACTAGAAGACGCACTAAGACAACATAAAATTTGACAGCTATAGTTACCGACCGGGATCGAACCTATCGGCTCCAAATGACGACGGCGCCTCGCTGCAGGAACAAGTGTACTTCGACGTACGACCAACTAGACACTCCAGAAAAAGTGTCTTCATTGGTCATGTCTATCATACACATGAACCTAACAATTTGGAGTGTCTAGTTGGTCGTGCGTCGAAGTACACTTATTCCTGCAGCGAGGCACCATCATCATTTGGAGGCGACAGGTTTGATCCCGGAAGGTAACTATAGCTTTCAAGTTTTATGTTGTCTAGTGCGTCTTCTAGTCTCTACTTCCTCATTCCCTGTCATAGTTCATGTCATATATTGTCACTCTGTGTGTAAGAGTTTTATCTATGTACGCCTAAGAGTATGGTCAGTTTGAAATGTATAATTAATAGAAAGGATGAGAATGTGTTAATGTGGCTATTTACTAGCCTGGAAACAAGCATGACCGGCATACCTGTTATTGTAATTCTCATGGGTATTCCTGGCCTGCGAGACAGACAGGTCAAAGCTTTCACTGTTTGGTGCCTGATCACAAGCAGCACGGAGTTGAGTTAAGAACCCACATCACTGCACTCAGGACATTCCCATATGTGCTCCATCCCCTCGTTCAACAGCCAGCGAAGAGTCATACTAGTAATCGTTCCCACTGCTATCTGATTTAAAGTTCTCCTGGTCTTCCCTCTCAGTTTTGAGATTATTCCAGAACCCTTGCCAATCCCCCGCATTCTCATTCTTTCCACATAAAGGTTCTCAATCTGTTCCCATGCCTTCTCCACTTCAGCATTAGATAAATTATACTCAGCCTTAGACTTTCACACATAGTGCATGATTGATATCAGTGCTGGCTTCTCCTCATATCTGAATTAGTTCCACTGGTATATCATCACAGCAGGTGATTTCCCTTTCTTCAGACTTGAACACTGACCGGACTTCCTCTAATAAAGGTCCTGGTTCTTTCTGTTTGCTTTTAAGTATGTTATCTGGGTTCTTTGTCACTCTTCGTACATTTCTCCACAGTACTCCTTTATCTTTCTTTTATATCTTTAATTTATGTTAGAGAATTTCCATTTCAATAATTTATTTCATGTAATGGTAGTCTAAATTCGCCTGTTAATGTTATGATTTCCTTGAACAAGTCTCCATCTTTTCCTTGCAGTTGGATATGCTCTAATATGTTACAAGGATTCATTACATACTGTTTCCATATGCTTATCAGGAATATAGTACTAAAACACTTCACAGTACCCTCACAGTATGGCTTTTGTGACAATTTGTTATCAGCCTGTCATAGCAAAACAATTAATTGCATATGTCACTATTGAGTCTGGTCTTCTTAACTGAAAACTGAGATGTTTATATTGTGTAGGAAAACTATACATACTTATGAAAGGGTAATTGCTTTCTTAGTCCTGTGTTCCTCATAAGTGCCCCACATGAAGTGTGAACAGTTGATGGCATGGTCAAGTGGCCCCACTAGGGATACTCTTATATGTAACCATCTTCTAGCTTTTACTGAAAGCTCCTCAAGTGCTTAAGTGCTTGTTTTGAGAATTATATTTCTCCCAGTTCTAAATTGATTGCTTCTGTCTCTTCTGACACTTGTTCAGTTCTGCTAGAACGAGACCAGTGTGAAAGGTGACAATTGTGCGTGTGCTTATACAGGTCATATTTCTCAACTACTAATTCCTAAGTGATATATGTATTTCTTGTTCTCACTACCTCATGTAATAGGTGGTTAGTTTGCACCAGTTTTCCTTACATACAGCCTACAGTTTGAAAGTAAGTAAGTAAAGGACCTATTTACACACCTGAAGGTACACTGGGACACATGGCCTAGACTCATATTTGTATAGACCATTTTGTCTGAGAGGGTGTTGTCAGTAATCAGGCCGGCCACCTTTACTTCCCAAGGCATTTCCTAGTACCCATTTTGTAAGGGGTCAGCCTGATCAGTTTGAAAATTTCAAAACCACCCTGATGCGAATTGAACCCATGACTACCGGACTTGCAGGTGAGCATCTAGCTCCCATAGAGTTTCTTCTTCTTCTGTGTTCGTTTGGAATGTTGTTTTAGACATAATTGCCTTGTGCCTGTTTACAGCAGAACTTCAATATTTGAACCTTTAGGCCGACACATCCGACTACATCAGGCATTTGTTGGCCGGGTTACCTTCCCGGGCCATACGGTTTGAAAAGTAAAGGTAATCCTATAATGGGTACCATTATCCATACCATAATGGCCATAGTAACATGATATGACTTCACAAAGAATTGTGTCACGGTACTTTGATGTGGTGTGACCAGCTTTCTTCATTTCTGCGTCTCCTTTTTTGTGTGTGCATATTCTATTTACAGGACATCACTGTCAACACCAGCATTTTACTGCTGCTGTTGATGTCTTGGCAAGTTTATGTTCAGTAGTTTGCAATTGTTTTCTGAACGATCGGCTCCCATACCAACACGTTAAAACCCAGCGCGATGCGGTCTGCTGCCAAATCGTTCGCAGCTGTGTTTCGAACGCAGGTAAGCAGGCTCACAAATCGTGTCCGCAAGCCCTTATCCACGGAGACTACTTCTCCTTACAAGTGAAATATCTGGTACCCATTTTTGAGCTGAGCAAAGTTGTATGCGGGTGGGGGAAAACAATTCCTCCTGAGCTGAGAATTATTGGTACAAGGAAGCTGGGTGTCAGTGTCCTGATCTAACTAATCTGGCCTGACTTTTTCTTGTGTTGTTGTGTGTTCATGATTTTAAAAGAGGACCCAACTTGTCAACTGTCATCCCATGTGGTTTATTAGGTGGCTGTTTATACCCATCCAAATATAATGAGCACGTGTCATAACGTGTCAGTCAGATAGAGAATACGTGACTTTTCATTTTTGTGCTTCACTCATCTGGGTACACTTGTGGCCATGTGTTCAAATCCACTTTAAGGCAGAGATTTTTAAAACGATCTGGGCTCTCAGCTCAACCCTTCCAAAAATGAGTACCATGAAATTTTCTGGGAAGTAAAAGGTGGTTGCCGTGATATTGACCACATAACCCAGGAAGTCCTGACTGGTCTGACAGTATTGACCACATAACCCAGGAAGTCCTGATTGGTCTAAAAATATGGGGCTAGCACCACATATTTACCCTTGTGATGTGAAACAAGTCTCTTGACTTCACCTTTACTCCTGTGGCTGTGGGTATTGTCATTAATTCATAACTGTGTACAGGCTACTGTACCAATGGAGGCCTGACTATACTAAACACTGACCAGGACTGATGTTCATGTCATGAAGCTGCCTGCATGTACTCTTAATCACTTCCCTTGCAGCCTCCAGACAGAAAGTATATTGCCACTCCACATATTACATAACTATAATAATAATTAAAATATATAATTATATTCTAAAATATACGTAAGATGCATTTTTCTCAACCACTGTCTGCACTATGCAATATATACTTTAATCTAAAATACAACAACAAGACCTCTACATTCTTGATTGAGTTAGTTGCATATCCTTTTCAGGACGTAGCAGTCAACCCCAGATTATTTTGGCTGTTCATGATTCCTGGGCAAGTTTACGTTCAGTAGTTTGCCAGTGCTTTCTGAACAACAGGTACTCATACCATTGTATGGAAATCAATGCAAGGCGGTTTGCTTCCAAATCACCGGCAGCTGTGTTTAAATGCGGTATGCGGGATTACGAATCGCGCCCGTAACTCCATCGCCACAGAGGCCCCCCCCCACACACACACACACTTGACTACAAATGTACTCTGGAAACTAATACTTGACAAGAAAAAATATAGTGGTGAATAATATGCTTGGACCAGGCAAGTTTACAATGTTTAAAGACAGCAGTTTTACTTAAATGTTATTTCCTGTGCGTGAAAAGCTCATGGTTGTTTTGATTTATATTGAAACTGTTCCTTGTTGCATCTTCTATCTGCTCATTATATTGCCAGTTTATGTTAATTTAAAGCACATTTTAAGATGGTAATGTTGCTTACCAGTAGCTGGTTGTTTATTTTTGGACTTGTCTCATTTGTTTATGTTTATCTTGTTCCACTTTCCTATGAAAGTTTGCACCATGTTTTTATATACAACATTACATGATTATAATGCTTGTCAGGAAGGCAGTACTAAAACACTTCACAGTACCCTCACAGTGATGGCTTTTGTGACAATTTGTCATCAGCCTGTCATAGCAAAACATATAATTGCATATGTCACTATTGTCTGTCTCACAATCCACCCTGATGTGAGCACATCAGTAAGCATAATTTAGTAGTAAGCATAATTTAAATATATAGTATGTGAGTGCTTCTGTTGCTTTTCATTTGCTATGTATTTGTGGTAGCTGAAACACATAAATATTGAATATAATGTGAATTATATTAGGTTAGATTTGCATATGGCATGATCACACAAATGAACTTTTGTTATTGTGAAGATATCTATAAATACTGTTTTATTTTGCATTAGTCTAATATCATAGATTTACTATAGTTAACAATATTTTCATAGCATTTTACTGTTTCTAACATTGTCATAGAATTTTACTGTTTCTTATATAGAAGTGTTCACATTTCAAAGTTAGACAAGCCAGTTTTTTATTTTGTGTATCAGTGAGTAGTTGTGGTCACCAGAAACATTTACACATTAAACAGACACTAAGAGTGATGTGATGATTTTTTCATTTGTTGACAGACGCAACAGATTTGATCGCTACAGAACTATTATGCAGAGCCTACGTAAAAGGCTGAGTTTTCGAAAAAAGAAGGATCACGTTCCTGAATGTTCCAAGCCCCACCAGTGGCAAGAAGATGAGAAGAAAGTCAGAGAAGGAACCTGTAGTTTTCAAGTCAGGGTTAGTATCTGCATCGTTGTTGGTGTTCTTTGTCAGTAATTCTTGTCCTTTGGCCTATTGGCATGCAGTGATTTCTGTATTTGTCTGTGAACTGTTTGTTACAAATATAGTGTTATCTTTCTGTAGCTTCAGTGGAAATATGATTGTCATTGTCACAAAAAGTTTCATAACATCGGTTTTATAACAGGCGTTTAAGATTCCTACAAAAACACACTAGCACATTATAAATCCTGGCATTCAAGAAAAATGCATTAATGAGAGAAAACTAGGTGTAAATTGAGAATTAAAAGCACATCACCATTACAACCATAATATGAGAGCACAGGTAAAATGCAGAAAGAAGCATCACACTTACCCAGAAACAAGAGAGGTAGCTATAGGTGACACACAGAAAATGAAGCTCATGCAATCCTGGGATAAATAATAATATAAAAAGAAACAGAGAGATGTGACAAAACTCTGAACTACCATTCAATACTGAACATACCTTAAAAAACTGTAGATGAAAAAAAAAACACTCACACATCGAACAGTTTAGAACTGATTCAAATGACAGGAAAAATGTTATTTCACAAATATTAAGAATAAAATAACTACTCTATAAAAAGTAGCAGGGGGACAGGTCAGTGATACCTTAAAAATGTGTGTCAATTAGTGGTCTCACAGTGACAACTACCACACTCTTGACTGGCAGGAATAAATTATCATTGTTAGCCTCAGAATAAGGTATAACTGAGTAAATACATGAATATAGGCTTTGTCTGTCTACTCCACCAATATATATATATATATATATATATATATATATATATATATATATATATATATATATATATATATATATATATATAATAGACTCAGCAAACAGCTGAACATGTTCTGCGGGATTTCCCTCTGTACAGTGAGGTAAGAAAGACACAGTGTCACTGAATCAACACTAAACTCTATGCTGTATGGAACTAAAGAGGAAAACTGAATCAACACTTAACTCTGTGCTGTATGGAACTAAAGAGGAAAACTGAATCAACACAACTAAATGCTGTATGGAACAACAGAAGAACACTGAATCAATACTAAACTCTATACTGTATGGAACTACAGAAGAATACTGAATCAACACTAAACTCTATGCTGTATGGAATTACAGAGGAGCACTGAAGCAACACTAAACTCTATGCTGCATGGAATTACAGAGGAGCACTGAATCAACACTAAACTCTATGCTGTATGGAATTACAGAGGAGCACTGAAGCAACACTAAACTCTATGCTGTATGGAATTACAGAGGAGTACTAAATCAGCACTAAACTCTATGCTGTATGGAATTACAGAGGAGCACTGAAGCAACACTAAACTCTATGCTGTATGGAACTACAGAAGAATACTGAATCAACATTAAACTCTTTGCTGTATGGAGCTACAGAGGAACTGTAAAAACAATGGTTGAATTAATCGTGAGAACTTGCCAGATGGTATGGTCATCACAGATATAATCACAAGATGATACATAGCAGAAACTCAATAATAACGAAGACCCACACCATCTCATCTCATATCATCTCTTCATGTTCCTCTTGTACCTTGCGGTGTCGTGCTGAAGTATAAACAGCGAGAGAGTGCCTGCTTATGAGCTTCATGTATCGATATTCCCATGGACTCTGCTATTCCCTCCGTCCATCGTTTACGTGGTCGGCCTCGAAGACCCACACCACACAACTTAATACAGTGAATAACATGAAGAACAACTAAGCTTTAGAAAAGTGTACCCATCAGTAACTGCACACAACAAGAATGTTATCTGTAGAAGACAAAAAGAAAACAATACAATACCCTGAATATAAGAAGGTTGAGTCGGATAACACACTCCTTAGTAGTGGTTAAAGGTGAGATTATCAACTTTCATAGCACCTGGTTTCACCCCATCTGGCTCAATCTCTTTTCGCAGAATGGCAACCCACCCACTGAGAACATTGCAGAAGGCATAACATCCATAGCTCCAATGATGATCCTCCAACGGTCTGAGGAAAAATTGTATTCCTGCTTTCAACTGCGCACTCAGAAAACGAACCCATGACTTTCAGACTGGGGCAGATGACTTGACCACTTTGCCACAGAGACCCCCACACTCCGTAGTAAAGAAGTCAGAGTTGAAGGGAAAGAGAACCAGATGAATACTCGATAACATTTGCATCCCGTGTTGTTTCCTAATTGTCCTGCTCTGCCTGGGAGCGATTTGTTAGACAGCTGTATTTTGTATAAAGGTCATAGTGTGCCCATGGCTGATACTGTCAAATGAATGGGAAGTTACAGGACTTCACAAATATTAGGAATAATGAGATGAAGTGACTAGCTGCCTTCATCAGATGACATATCCATGTACAGTTTCTGGTTGGGGAATGGGAGTGAACTCATTACAATCAGTAAGGTACCTGCATATAATATTTGGATGTGCTGGTTAGGGTGATGAGACGTACACTTGGGGTTTATGTTATCCACATGTTAGTGTTACTGCTGCCTGTCTCAATTTGGTTAATATTGCCTCTAAATAATAATAATAAAAAATAGTTTCTGAACAAGTTGTAAAGAGGCACATTAGCTTGAATTCTGAGAAATTAAATGTTATAATTGAATGACTT
The DNA here is from genome assembly GCA_014155875.1 of Cepaea nemoralis. Taxonomy (NCBI): domain Eukaryota; kingdom Metazoa; phylum Mollusca; class Gastropoda; order Stylommatophora; family Helicidae; genus Cepaea; species Cepaea nemoralis. Next base: position 223,571 of record JACEFZ010025955.1, on the reverse strand, counting down.
ACTTGATTTGATAAAGTGCAGCAAACGAAGACATATGTAATCTTATTGCAGATGCTGTAGTTGGCTTGAGAAGGGATTGTTATTGACATGTTCTAGGTCATGAATGGAGAGAAGTTTAAATGTAAATAAATTGTATAAATAAACATTTTCATGATGATTATATATCTCCCAATTTAATTGAGTGATATGTGCAAAATCTCTTGTTTGTATCAATCAGTACCTAGGTTACATTGAGGTGTTTGATTCAAGGGGAATGCATATCTGTGAAGAAGCTGTCAAGACACTGAAGTCAGTAAGTATATTCATCAGACATAACGGAAGTGCATTTGTTCATACAGACAGTAGCCTGCTTTCTTGCAGAGACATATTTATCTGTAACATTTAAACAGCCAGAGGATTACTTTATATCAGACGCCTGGCACGCAAGCTGTCAGCTATTGCAACATAGGCCCTATAGAATCCCTAAGCCCCCTGGCATGCATGCAGTACACACACGCACATGCACACAACCATGTGCACACACACAGATCCCAAATTAGACCCTTAGAATTCTAGCCCTTAAATATGTACCTTCTGTAATTTTCATGACTGAAACACCTAGAATTCCTACCTTTTTTTTTAATTTAAAAAAATGATTTGGCATTGTATTACTTTTAATTTTACAAGAATCCTTTGAGGTATTAGATGCACCACAAAATCAAATATTTGTTAGTGTCGTAAAAATATCTTCTTCTTCAGCGTTCCGAGCCATTGAGGTTCTTTGCTGCAGATACAATCCGTCTCCATTCGTCTCTCTGGTTGACCTTCTCTTGCCAGTCGTTGATTCCAAACCATCTTCTTGGTCTACCTCGGGGTCTATGGTAATTTATTTGATGAGTGTAAGCGAGTTTTGTTTCCCTATTATCTTCCATTCTTTCTATATGCCCCAGCCATTGTAGTCTATTAGCCTTCGTGATACCAGTGATTAGCGGGGACTTAAACAGATCATAAATGTCTTTGTTACTTCTTCTTTTCCACTCTCCACTTTGTGTATCCCTAATGGGTAAAAATATATTTAAATAAAAAATAATTAAAAACATCCTGATGGTGATGATCAAGTAACTTGCCAACTGGTGTGGGCGACTATGTTACTCCACATCTCGTGCCCTCCAATAAAATGTGCCGTTTCATGTTCTGATATTCTTGCATGTCATGATGAAAAGCTGTCAAAAATAATTTCTCACTGTCTTCTTCTATTTCTCCAATAATATGTTCAGTTACAGTGTCTTTGTTTTTCATTTAAACATACTAATGTGGCCAACAAATTGTTGACTGCCTCTTTCTGTTGTTTATGATAATTTATCTTTGTGTCATGGCCTCTGAAAAGCATTTAGATGACTAACTATGATTATGAAATGTTCCTAAATGCCTGTACACTTTTATAGCTGCCAATATATGTGCTTTATTATTATCAGAACTTTGCCAGTCAGTGTTTAATGATCTAATGGTTTGATGATTTCCTCATGTTTTATTCGGTCAGTTGCTTTTGTGTAGTGTATGAAACACAAATGGAGATATGTTTTTTTTTTTTTTTTTCTGTTGCTTATTCTAATAGTGTCTATAATCTGACATTTTTTGTGCCCTTGACCTTTTTTTTTTCTGTAGCTTATTCTAATATGTCTATAATCTGACATTTTTTTGCCTTTGACCTCTGCAAATTCAAAGTGTTCATCAATAATTTCTGGCTTAGTCTTGTTTTTTTTACTCTTCTGATAGTAATTTTCAGTAACACTTTGTCGTATCTCTCATCTGACCTTTTGTGCAATGCTTTTTTTTCCACACATTCTAAATCAGATGTACATACATTTTGCAGATGAGGCATTATGCCTATATTTTGCCTTGACAAATCGGAATACTTAAAACTACAACACTGAGGAACAGAGGAAGGAATAGACCAAGGACAACATAAATAAAACAGGCCTGCATAGATCTACAAATGCAGACACACATAGAATTAAAGATAGCGACATAAAAAGACAACTATGGAATGGAATAACAAGGAAGCTTCACAACTAAACCAAGGCATGAAATTGATGATGATGATGCCTCAACATCTGAGGGGTGATAATATCAGTATTATTCTGCTTACCTTTACTTCCCCAGACAGATCTGTTTTAAAGAGCTCTAAATGGTTTCAAAAGATATGATCTATCTAAAAAAAGTGCTCACTGCTCCCCACTCTATTAGTGCTTTCTCTGCCTCTTTAGATTTGCTGCATCAAAGTGCATGCTTTGTATCTCTTTCAGATCAAAGTCTCACATTTCGCCCTGAATAGTACTCTAATGAATACTTTCTCTGGTTTCTTGGTTGGTATTTCTGCCACCTTTATATGACTGTGTGTTATTTATTTCTCCATGTCAGTCTTTAGCATGGTGCCTACTTAGTCATGGATGTTTGGTGTTTGACAGCTTGCTTTTATTCTCGTCATCTGTCAATGTAGATGTCAGAATTTCCGTGAAGTTTTCTCTTCAGATTCATGTCACAAAAATCTTGTGTACTTTTCCCTTGGCTTCTCTAGCCAGTTTCAAACATGTTCTGCTTGTTTGTTTTTCTTGATTCTTTTCTTCCATCTGATCACCAGTTTGTGTGGTTTTTTTTTCTTCAGACTTTCTGCCTGTCTTTGGTCGCTTGTTCCCTTGCTATCCAGAGCTCTAGGCTAGATAGTCTAAGCAATTCTATCACTACTGAACTACTTGGCATTTAACATCAGTCTTCTTATAGTCACTGGTGTTGGTGATCACGACTGTCCACAGCCTTCTGTCTCGTGTACTGCCAGTAATTTTTGATGCTTCATGCCATGATGTCAAACTGTCCAGCATCTTTTCTCTTAGTCTTCCCCTACCTCCCTCCATGTTACCTGTTGTCGTAACATACTCCAGCTTTATGCTTCTCAGGGTATGCCCAAAAAATATGGACTGCCTTCTTATGATGGGGTAACCAGTTCTCTTTGTGAGTTAACTTCTTTCAAGATATCTTCATTACTCTTTCTGTGCACCTATGTTGTTTTCATAATCTGTTAAATCACATCTTCACAGCTTCCACACAATTCCTCATTTGTCTGCTAATTGTCCATGATTTGTTTCTGTACATCAAAATTGGATTGATGTAGTTCTTAATAATTGTTTTTCTCCCCTAAATTGACAGATATATATTTCAGAGAGTATTCTTCATCTCGTGAAATGCTGTTTTTTGCTTGGGCTATTATTTATTTAACTTCCTTAATACATTTCCTGCCGGTCTCTGTGGCTTAGGGGTTTTTCTCCATAATCCCGTATATTCTCGTGAGTAACGTAACCTGCGCGAGAATCGGTAGCGGTTCTCGCCGTGTTGGTAACTTACGGGGTATGTGAGCCGTTTGATCAGAAAGCAATGGCAAACTACTGAGCGTAATCTTGCCTAGTACATCAACAGCAGCTGAAAGATGTTGGTGTTGACTGCAATGTCCTGTAAGGGATATAAAAAAAAATACATTTCCATCTGCCATTATTAAAGTCCCAAATACTTAGATACACTGGCCTGTTTCGGACTGGTTTCATTCACTCTGAAGTTGCATTTGGGAAGACATTTTTTGTTGTAATTACTATTCCTTCTGTTTTTCTATTGTTTTGACTTTCTGGTTCAATTATATCTATCATTTCTTGTAACTGCGTTTCATTTTCAGCAACCAAAACCATGTCATCAGCATAATGCAGGTTGTTTACTTTACGTCCACCAATTGATAACTCTGCCGTTCTTTTTATAGATCTCATGATTATTTTGCTGTACAGGTTGACCAGATTGGATGATAGTACACAACCTACTCTATTACCTCAGCATTTAATGTTTTGTTTGTCACATGTTTTGTATAGAATGATTTCTATTGTTTTTTTTAAACACTCATTTATAATATGTATATTTTCTTTGTTTTTAACAGTGTTTTTCTTCTTCTTTCATTAGCAGTGTAAAGGCAAATACCAAAGAGCTGTACTCTATGTCTCTGGAGATGCCTTGAGAGTAGTGGATGAGATTAGCAAGGTAGTGAGTGCACTGCTTAGTACTTTTCACTTAACATCCATTTGTTAGGTACATGTTGCTATGAAATGATTTCATCGAGTTAGATTTGACCTTTGTTTAGAAAAGCACAAGGTGGAAAGTGGATTAGCATTGGACCGAGCTGATACAGTGAATGCCGTCAGGGAGGCAGGGTGATTAAACAAAACAAAAGAGTAAGATTCTGCAACCTTGATCAGACTGCAAGAACATCAAATCAACAGAAATGAAGCCGGACAAGAGTGCTATGCAGGGAGTTAAAGAAGAATAGTCATCCAACACAGAACTGGTGTCATCGACCGCTACACGCTGAGGGAGATACTGAGGAGGGGATTCGAGCACACATAGACTGCATTGGGGTAATCTGACGACTAAAGGTGGCTTAGAGGTATGGCATTCACCTAAGTTTTAAAAAAAATGCCACTTATTAATCCAATTAGGATAATAAATGTTCAGGATGATATTTTCAGTGAAACTTTATGATGTAATACTTTCTTCTCATGTGTAAGTACATAAAAAGTAAGTCGATAGCCCTTTCACACACAAGGCACATTAAGTACATGCTGCTAGGTTCATATTCTGATAGACCAGTCGGCGGCACTCAGTGGATGGTGTAGGCAATATCTTGCTGGTCACCTTTATGTCCCAACACATTTCCTGGTACCCATTTAAACTGCACTGACCTGGAAGTCCAGGTCAGTTTAAACATTTATTTAGTTCGATTCACTAACAGTAAGCATACAATATATATATATATATATATATATATATATATATATATATATATATATATATATATATATATATATATATACACACATACGTACATACAGTGGAACCTCGCTTAACAAGCATAATTCGTTCCGGAACCTTACTCGTAAAGCGAAACACTCGTTAAGCGAAACAGTTTTTCCCATACAAGTTAATGTAAAATACGATAGTGCATTCCATGCCAAAAAAATACTCAAAATATTATGTATAACGTTTATTCAAAGAAAATTATATATACATTGTCAAGGAGCGTGATTCATCTTCCTCTTCTATCGCGGTGTGAACGAACCTGGAATGAGAATTCGATTTGTAGAAAACAAAAATAAAATTGAAATAATTAATTTACAATTTATAATACATACCTAATTCTTTTTTACTAGAAAGCTGCTAGAGAAATTTGTTTTTGCTGACGCTTCAGAATTTGGGGGAAATATGACACAGCATTATCATTAAATAAATTAATAGCTCTCATAGCCACTGCCTTATTAGAGTGATGGTTCTCAATGTACGATGCAACAGTTTCCCATACTTTCAGCATTTCTCTTATTGCGCCAGAAGATTGTTGGTTTGCTTTTACCTTCTCCTCCTCCTCGGACAAACTCTCCTCCAAAACTTCTTGCTGTGAAACACAATGTAATTCAATAAGCTCTTCGGTGGTCAGCTCTTGGCTATGCTCTTCCACAAGCTCATCGATATCTTTGTTATCCACCTCCAGTCCCATGATCTTGGCCAAAGACACAATCTCGTTGACTACAGGCACCACAGGTACTGTCTCAAACCCCTCAAAGTCACATTCGATAACGCTCTCCGGCCAAAGCTTCTTCCAAGCAGAAGTGAGGTTTCTCTTGGTAATCCCTTCCCACGCCTTTTCGATCATCTTGAGGCAGGCAACGATGTGGAAGTGATATTTCCAAAACTCTCTGAGAGTGAGATTGGTCACTTCAGTCACCTCAAAACAACGCTCGAAGAGCGCTTTAGTGTAGAGCTTCTTAAAGTTAGAAATAACATGCTGGTCCTCGCTGTTGCAGGCGCAAAATCAGGGACTCCCCCCCCCCCCCCCCCCCCCCCCCCCCCCCCCCCCCCCCCCCCCCCCTCCCCCGCGTCACTCGTTATGCAAAACGTTGCTCGTTCGAGTCATTTTTTTTTACAATTTATTTTGCTCATTGTGCAAATTTCTTGTTATGCGAGGTGCTCATTAAGCGAGGTTCCACTATATATATATATATATATATATATATATATATATATATATATATATATATATATATATATATATATATATATATATATATATATATATATATATATACACACACACACACTAGATTTTATTAGAAAGCAGCAAGTCAAATGGTTTGGCCATGCAAGTAGGTTACCAGTCAACAGCATGCCACAACAAGCAATGATGTACAGACCAGATGGAAACAGAGGAAGAGGCCGACCACGTAAACGTTGGATGGAGGGAATAGCAGAATCCATGGGAATGTCGATATACGAAGCCCATAATCGGGCACTCTCACGAAGTTTATACTTCACCTCAACACCGCAAGCTACAAGAGGAACATGATGAGATGAGATGAGATATATATATGAGGAGAGAAAGAGCATACATTTACAACATGTTGACTGTAGCTGTCACACAATAAGTCTTCAAAAGTTGTCAGACGCAATACAGGGGTTAAAAAGTATTAAAAACCTGTTACAACACTAGCAAACAAGTTCAAGGAAAATTTTTTGGAACATTCATCTAACCTAAGATATGTGAGTCATGAGTCATTTCGTAATCACTAAAGATGAAATTTGTGGCATGTTGCAGAAAAGTTCTTAGAACATCATTGACCATGAAGAAGAAAAATACTGACATTCTACCAGATCTGAATGTCAGAGAAAACTAGATCATAAACTGTTCCGTGTCTCTGAGACTGAAATACTTTGGCCATATTAAACTAACATCCCAGTGACTTGGATAAAACAATGATGGTAGACATGTTACTTTAATAAGAAGCAGAGGTCAACCAGCATGAATATAGACGGTGGACATGGCAAATACCTTGTCCATGAGGGTGCAGGAGAAAGGGCAAGAGATGGAGAATCTTTTTGAGTTCTGTGAGGGGTGAACATTGGGCATTCGGTGCATCTACCAGCATTTAAACTGCACTGTGACTGGCCGTGGGAAAGCCTTCTTCCCCGGCAGTTAACCCCAGTCTTCGCTTCTAGCTATGACCCTGTCAGTAGACGTCATTGCTGCCATGTTGTCTTGTTTTGTATAGCGTTCAGAGCTTGCGGATCCACCCTCCTGCACGCTTCCAGCAGAAGCCAGCTCTTCCTCTGGACTCATTCTATTAAAGCTTGGGCCTGCCCCTTGACCCTCGATATCGCAGCGGGCGTGGTCCTTGCAAGACGTACTATTCCACCACAAGTGGTCATTGCTGGTGTTTGGCTGCAGAGGTTCGACTTTGTATGACATTTCCGGTCCGAGTGATTACTACACCCAACATGGATGCCCTGTTCTTCCCTGGTGGGGTGGCTCCCTGGTCGGCACGAGACCGTAGCTGTTGTTTTGGTCTCGTTGTGAGGTTGCAATCTTCTGGAGAGGTTTCGGTGTTACTGAGGTTGTCTGTTCTTCTTGAGAGGCGATGACTCACATTGCAGGCAAAGTTGAACCATTTACTGTGTAGAACCATTTTTTGATGATTTACTGCGTTGAACCATTTACTGTGAGACATAACTGTATGCAGATTGACTATGTGATTTGAGGATCTTTCATTAAATTTTCTTCTAGAGTATGATAGTGGACCAAACTATAGAAAAGGTGTCATTCTGTGCACCAGACCGCAACCACGAGAAAGGTTTTGCTTACATCTGCAGAGATGGAACCACGCGCAGGTGGATGTGCCATGGTTTTCTTGCTGTTAAAGAATCTGTAAGTGTTGCCAGTCTGGTTTCTTTACCTTATGGAATTGACACTGTTGTAGTTTCTTCACCCTTGTCAGAATTGCATGCTGGTTTTTAAACCTGTGAATCCTGTTCCCATTTATTTTCAGATGTGTACCCACATTCCTGATGGGTAAAAGCTCAACATTTCATGTTATCTTACCACATCTATTCAACATTTCATGTTATCTTACTACATCTATAATCATCTAAGTAATCTGTGATCTCTAATGAATAATCCTGATTTTTAAAGTCTTGATCATCAATATTTTCTAGGGCCTGCAACACTTCTCGTGAAGTTAACACTAAATCTGGTATATTTTTCATAGCTAGTGCTGGAAACTTGTATTGTTTTAACTGTGTCTAATCATTGGCACAGAGAAAATCACATTAAAAGAGCATTACAAATTCATTAATGAGCAAATGCATCTTAGTTTATATCTATCCCATTAAAAGAAAAGTTGTGAATGGTTAATATTTTAAGCCTTCTATAATTAGTATTGACATGATTCCCATATCCCATAGACTGCAAAAAGCAAGCTTATGATATGTACAAAACTAATGTCTACACCAAAATATTAAAATCTCAGGGTCAAATGATTAACAACGTTTGCTGTCTGTCAACAAGAAGGATCTCATTCTTGGCAGGACAGAAAATTGCATGCAGTGCATAATTCTTAAACAACAATGAATGTAGACATTTGTAGTTTTATTAGCATAGTATCATACATGTCTATCATTGCCTTTCATTTTTTTTATTGAAAGTCAGTTGAAGTGAAACACAGACACATTTACCACTGCTCTAGTTTTTCCCCCACGTGATCATTGGAATAGCTCACCGTATAAACATTAATGTCTACTTTCTGCCAGCAGTGAAGCTACTAATCTTGCTTCGATACAAAATTGTATTAATTATGGGATTTAAACAGTTATAAATGTGCATGTTTTTATTTCTACTGTGTGGTATTATTGTTGTTTATATTACCATTGAAGGTGGACTGAAGAAAATCCACCACTTATGCATTTTGTCTTCATAGTATATTTGGAAAGTATACATTGTAACAAATAAGGCAGGTAGAAATACTGCAGAAAAACAACAAATACAAACTCTTTAGGGGTATTGAGTGAAGTGTTTGTATTGATCGTTACATTGCAGGATCTTTGCTTACCCTATTTGTTACATTTTATATTACAACAGTCTGCTGGAGTCATTGTCTTACCTATTCACATACATAAACTTAGGCGGTTCCTATTCCATTTCTTGGTATCTTCCCACCTGTACTGCTGTCTTCACCTTGCATGCTCAACCTCTCCTCTTGTTGTTATATTGTTGTATACTTGTCTTTTGTATTTATGTGTGATGCCTACATGTGTACAAATGTAGTTTGGGAGCTGCGGTAGCGCCGTGGTCAGTATGCTTGCTTACCAGCCTGCTGGTATTGTGTTTGAATCCACATAAAGGTGGGATTTTAAATAATTGACCTGGACTCACTTGTCACACACAGCCTAAAATGGGTTCCAGGAAGTCTTCTGTAGATTAAAGTCAGCTGGTATGATAATGATCACAACACCCACCGATTACTGATTGGTCCATTAAAATGTATGGGGTTAGCACCATATACGCAGTACGCCTGAAGGCATGGACAGAGGTCTGTTACTTTACTACCTGTGTAGTTTACATTTGTACAGTCATTGTTTCAAGCATGTCTTTTTATGATTGGTAGTCATGATTCATGTGCATACTGAATTATTTATATTTGTTCATGTGTTGCTAATCTTTAGGAGAAACTTTACAATATGATAGTGTTTTTTAGTGAAATTAATGAGGGTAAACTCACAGGGATAAAGTGTTTTTAATAGTGTTTTTGTAAAGTATTTTTTAATTGTGTTGTCTGTTATACAGTGTCTTTTTCTCTTTGGATGATATTTCTGATATGTTTTATTAACTGTGTATTTATTTGAATTTATAAAGTCATAAGAAGGTTGCATTGCAGCGTGTTAGACAATTTTGTATACTGATTTTATTTGCATTGCTTCTTTCTTATGCTGCAGATGAATGACACTTGCATGGTTATTATTTTTGTCATCTCTCTTGCATACATGTGCACACACACTTGCGCACACACCTCAAACACACACTCACAAAACATTGCTGGTTGTTGCAAAGCTTAATTGTAATCCCACATAACTTTGCTAATCTCATATTATCCTTGTTTGGCACATTCCCCACTCAGCAAGACTATAAACAAATATTTGTAAAGTTATTTTAATATTTTCCTCAATAGTGTTAACAGTTTCCCCACATCCCTGCTCATTTGCTACTGTTTGTGGCTTGGCTGTCATTGTTCCATGTATTTGGTGTATAAATGGTCCACCATTAGTTGCATTCATACATTGTTTATGGCTGTTTACATTGTTTATGAGGAGCAACAAGAGGAGCTGTTTACAAGAAACAGCTATTGGACACATGTATTTCTTATCCAGCTACATATATGCCCGCTTTCATTTCTTAATAGAGATCTCTCAACTGATCATGGTTGCAAATTTAGTGGTAACATTTCTTACTTTTTGTATAATTTTTCTTCTGCTTTGTGTTGGCTTGCATTCACTATTGTGAATAACACTTAAATAGAATGTTGACAAAAACTGTGGACTTATTACACAATAATTTGACATTTATCTGTGTGCATGGGTAAATTATGGTTATAGAACATAATTGTTAGGAAAGAAACCCTACCTTTGGATAAGAAGAACCCATGACCTTGGATGGAATCTGTCTAGAGCAAGCAGACTCTGCACAAATGCATGGCGAAGTCGCACACGCTGACCTTGAGGCGCCTTGATAGAGGTACAAAGAAGTAGAATCATATTAATTTTAGCAGACAACAAAAAGTCAAAATGAATGTACACACGGCTGAAACAAATGATTGTTTTTTTTAAAAATTGTTATTCTATGAATTTAAAACTTTTGCATGATAAAGTCATGTTTAATGGTAGTAGCTTGATATCTGCATCTTATCCAACCCATTGTCTCTGGATTTTTTATTTGAGCATGCAAGTGCATTTGTCACATTTACACATCTTATAATCAAATATATGATTTAATCATCAGGATTTGTAGTCTCTGTATACAAACATGGTTACTGTTATTAAGAAACATCATCATTGCATGTGGGCAGGCACAGGGAAGGTCAGTGTATCCTAGCAGATGTATGGATGCTGACTGATTCTTTAGCACACTGGCATTATAAATATCTGCTTTCTCCTCTCATACATTTCCCAATGCTTTGTCCAAGATTGCAGCAGCCTGTGTGTGTTTATCACTTACCATGTCATCCTGCTGCTGCAGCATATTAATCCCTCTTCGTCCTTTATAAAGATATGTATCTCTATATACATGTTCACCCATATATAGATACAAACATGAGCACATTTCAAATGAGCATGAAGTAAAAGAATGAACATCTTCTTTGAATGAGTATAAGTAAAGGACGGTACATTGTTACTAGCAGAAAGCGAGCAAGAGTTATAAAAATGAGTGGAACAAGTAAACAGGCATAGTGCAGAATGTGGCTTGGATATTAACATCCAAATAACAAAAACTATGATAATAATTAGCAGTGGAAAGGAGAGGTCATCAATGAACATACTAGAACAAGTAACAAGTTTTTCTTATCTTGGACATGTAATAGATGGCAGAAGTGAAACAGAAATCAAAAGGATAATAGGAATGCCCAAAAAAATGCTTTCAAGGTTATGAAATCAGTATTAACATCTAGAGAGATTAACAACGCATTAAAATGAGAATTGTCAAATGTTATTTATATTCAACAGTACTATATGGCGCAGAAGCCTGGACAGTGAACAAGCAATTAGAAAGTCAAATAGAGGCCCTGGAGATATGGATATACAGAAGAATAAGTGATATTTTAAGGAAACAAAAACAATAAAATACAGCAGTTCAAGAAAAAACGGAATGAAAGAGAGTTGATGAAAGAAATAAAAAAAGAGGCAAGTGAAATATTTTGGCCATGTTAAAAGACATAGCATTCTTAAATAAACCATACTGGAGAGTAAAGTTGAAGGCGGCGAGCAAGAGGTAGATAACAAAGTGGAAAGATAACATCAAGAGACAGATGAACAGCAATCTGACAGAATGTACAGTCAGAGTGAGAGACAGTGTTGGAGATCCATTGCAGCCAACCTTTAATGTGGAGACGGCACCTGGTTGATTGAACTAAAGGAAATATACTTGTAAGGAAATATAAAAACTACACAAGATCAAATAATTCATTTTCCCACTAATATAACTAACTCAGTGTATCGCCACCAGGGGACAATAAAATAACAAACTTGTTAGGATCATATGTCATCAGAAATGGAATATAATTGCGGTCTGTTGCTGCTATTGCATTTATTACACTGATGGTGACTATTTAAATTCAGATTTAATATTGGTTTGTTTGTATTTGCTTCTTGTCCCATGGATCAGTACTAAATCAAATATTATTTATCCCCCATTATGCTTCTTTGATATTGTTGCAGCCATTGTTATTATTGTGTATTTCTTCATGTATATATCTGTTTTCTTTGATGTATTCATCAATTTAATGCTCTTAAAGCTCCAAGTAATTACGAAAATGCTGTAGTAGATCTGTATTCTTCATTCAAATGGCATGTACATTTTTATAAATGTAGGACAATTAAAACATATTTAAAACTTCACAGCAAATACACACACATGATCTTAGCCCATGTAACAATAATACATGTGGATATTTTAAAAATCAGGCTAATTTCAGTTATGGAATTCCAATATGTATATGCATATTTTACACTGTTTAAAGCAATATCTGTTAAAATGCATAACAACAAAGTAAGGGACCAGAAGCTAGCAAAGGAAACATTTATCACCAAATGGAGGAGTAATAAAACATAGCTGTGGAATTAACAAGGCCAGAACTGTTGCCTGCCTAAATGTTATTTTGAAACCTTCCCAGTATATCACTAACAAAATGAAAGTATGTGAAAGCCATGTGTTCTCCGTACTAATCAAGAATCTCTCTACTGGTGATTCTCAGGTCTGTATAGAGAAGGAAGGAAACAATTCATGGGTGTGAGTCAATTTAACATGGTGTATAAGTAACACACCTTCCATTCACCCTACCTTGGTCAAATGCTTATGATGTTCTTATGGGCCCCAGTAACACACCTTCCATTCACCCTACCTTGGTCAAATGCTTCAGATGTTCTGATGGGCCCCAGTAACACACCTTCCATACACTCTACCTTGGTCAAGTGCTTCAGATGTTCTGGCTTAGCATAAAGAATTGTTCATTAGGAGCAAACAGGAAAACATGCCACTAATACAAGAAAAGAGAAGTGAATCAGAGACATGGAAACCCATTGCCATTACCAGAACTGGCAATCGGGAACTCAAGAGAGAAAGTGTATGAGAGTTCATCCTAAAGCAACCTGGTGCACAACTGGAGGCTGAGATGGAAAACCTTACCATAGTTGGGGATTTAGCTAGAGGATGGCTAAGAAGCACAGTGGAGTGAGTTTGCTGCTGCCCTACAACACACCATCAGCTGTAATGATTATTGACTGTTTTTAATTCAGTGAGCAAGGATCAAAGGAGGAGGAAACCCCATGAGCAGTTTTCACTTCTTAGCAACACTAGCATGTGCTGGTGCACCAATTTCTAGCATTTTGCACACATGCTTGTCTAGAAGTTAGGCTTCATTCACTACTTGGAGGCAACATTGCCCATAGGTACAGCAGATGCTCTTTGGATTCTGATTACAACCTACTGAAAAAGTTTGTGTGTGTGTGTGTTAGTTTTTAATATTGTGTAAAATGTTAACTAAAGCAGTATTATTATACCATTAAAATGCTTGAAATAATGCTGTTTTTAGTAGAATGCCACCCAAAATGAAATGTGTGACCTTTCTGTCCAAGTTTTAAAAAAAAGTGAATCATAATACTAGGTGGTTCGATCGTGCCACTACCCGAACTAAAAACGGAAGTTGATATACAGCATCACCCCAGCCTGTTCCATTGTGCCACCAAAATGGCTGCTGTAAAGTCCATTCATGCTTACAACGTCATTCATTCATTCAAATATCACATGACAATAGGAGACGTCACCTTAGGTTAAGCTGAAAAGGTTAGCCTAATATTCCGTGCACGGTGATTGGTTGAAATCATAAATATTTTTTTAAATTTTTAAATAAATTGAATTACTAGGCAAAAAAGTAAGTAAATTTATTTTCTAGAGCTTGCTTATTTAATATAAGATATTTTTAGATGGATATTCGAATTCAGAACCCATTTTTACATATATTTGGAGAGTTTCATCGCTTATATCGTGTTATATGTCGTAAAAAAATATATTTCTACGAGGTCTTTGTGAATGGAACTCCAAGATGGCTGGTTGCCGGCAACGGAAAGTTTTAACGCTCAAACGTGCAATTTGAACTACTAAAGTTAAAGAAAATACAAGTTTAAAGATTATTAATAATTTATTTGTATACTTGTACTATTATTTTTTCATTTAACATGACGGAACATATGGATGAAGTCGGATTTAATATCCGTCAGTGGCCTGTCTGAGACAATCATGTTGGACCAGGAAGTGGCGATAACAATTAAAAACAATGGACCCAATTTTTCCAGTCTCAAAGTATGAATAGTATGGCGAAATCTGTATCGAGATTTTGACACTCAGATGTGAATATCTCCGCTCAGAATTGACATCCAAGCATAATTGAGGTACCATTAGATTTTGTTTTTCAAGGCCTTTCTATCTGTCATGGTCTCATTAGTAAATACTCAAATTTAAAATCGTGATCGAACCTGCTAATAATACAATATCGACCTGATAAGGCAAACTCACCTGGGACCCAAGAAATAGTTCTTCTTATCAGAAATTCCTTTTATAAGTGACAAGAGACAAAGAAGAAAAATTGCTGGGGATAAACAAATTGTTCTTCACAACAGAAATTCAAGATCGCCGTAAGTGGTTTGCACCGTACTGCCTTATAATTCTGCTTCATGTGTGATTTGGTTTTGGTTAGGATTATCTCTATTAGTAATAATTCAAAACAATAAACGGTCCAGCATTCTCTAAATATTACCAATAGAGAACAGCTTTTCTCCATCACGCTGGCATAATAAATATGTAGAAACAATTACAATAATGGAATAATAAAGAAAACATTGTTAATTGATAGTTAATACAGAGGCAATATAACATGGGATGTTACAGTTGGTAGTTAATTTATGGGATTTGTGGGAGTCTCTGTGGCGAAGTGGTCAAGCCGTTTGACTCGTGCTCCGAGGTTGTGGGTTCGATTCCGGGCTGCACCCTTCGGTTTACGAGTTAAATGTTTCAGAGACTCCTGTGGGTCGTCGCTAAAAGCTACGGAGTTCGTGCTTTGTGCGACGCTTTCCGTGCTGCGGAAAGAGACCGAGCCTTATGGGATAAAACCCGGTGCAATGAAGTCAACTCTGTCGACTTTTACGCGACTTTTAAGTTAATTTAACTAAGTTAGTACATTTAGTGATTTTAGATCATCAGTCTCCTGTGTTAGAGAGCTAAAAAATTAAATTTTAAACCTTTATTAAGAATATTGTATAATGCATGTCTTCTTTTGTCCAGTCTTCAGCAGAATGTATGTTTGCTATTGGCCATCAAGCCTTAATGTTATGCAGAATTTCTTTTGTCTGCTCCATTCCCCACTTGTCATTAATATTCGCATCTAACTTGCAAACATACTTACATGAAGCGTCTTTGTTACTGAATATATGCTACTTTATTCTTTTAAATACACATTTTGAGGGTGTATCTTTGTAGCATAAGTTTTAATAACTAATATAGAATTGTGAACGACTAAAAAGCAAATAATTTTATTTCATAAAAAATAATGTGAATGGAAAGAGGAATGGAGGTAAATACAGAACAGGAGATGGTTTATATGAGACATGATGATTGTGCCCATAGAGGAACAGAACAAATGTAATGGCTAAAACTTTCTTGAAAAGCACTTTGTAAGAGAAGACCATAGCAATCTGAAAGGCACCACTATAGGATGAAGTACCACCAGGGGTGCACAGGACATGTGAAATCATTGAGGGAATATTGAAATGTTCACTTCCAAATGTGTAACTGAGAAGGTTGATGCACCCTAAGAGTTGCCTGGCGCTGGATAGGAAACATGTTGAGAAGAGATATATAGACAGAGATGGATAATATGGGAAGAACAAGGACAGTCCTGTAGAAGATAGCAACAACAACAAAATAGGAAGGCTGGTGTAAGTTCATTGAGGGTCTATGCTCCATAGGGTAGGGTAGGTTGTGGTGGGATGGGGGGAAGAAAGAGGAAACAAAGGGCAAAAGAAGTTTCCTTTCTGGATTCCTGGAACAGATCCAATACATCTTGAAGCTGTGAGATGTTGGAGCTTTTTATAGATTGATGAAATATTGGTGGGAAACCTATTCATTTCTCATGTTTACATTGCTACTGTTATTGTTTCACTCACCATCCTTGATTTGGTTGTATTTTAGTGGATTCTCAAACATTTTGTGAAGGGTTGCAACTTTCATAATGAAACTGCAATCACCACACCACCTTTTGCTTTAGCTATAGATAACAGTGGAAAAAGAATACAAGCATTGTCTTCTTTAGTTAACCATATTGTTTTTTGTATGTTGTGGAGGATGTCATTGGCAGAGTAGTTAGTGCACTTGCATTTAACAGTAAAACAGTAAATGAACCTAGTTTGAAATATTCCAGTAGCAGTGAGCTTTGTGAGTGCAATGATTAAAGTGTGATTTGTTCTTCTATATTCCATTTAGGGTGAGAGGTTAAGCCATGCTGTGGGGTGTGCTTTTGCAATCTGTTTAGAGAAGAAGCAGAAGCGAGATAAGGAGACAGGGGTCACTGTTACCTACAATCAGTCACGAACAAGTTTTGAGCGAACAGGCTCATTTAGGCAGACCACACTGACTGAAAGAATTGTGGATCCACAGAGTGCAATTTTGGCTGGTAAGGAAATGCAGAATAGATATTTCTTTGGCAGCAGCATTACTTGACAAATTGACCAATGAACAGGTTCTGGAAAATATAACAAAACAAAGAAGACTACAGTGTTTCCTCGAAAATAAGACTGGATCTTATATTAAGTTTAGCTTAAAAAATGCACTAGGGCTTATTTTCAGAGGATGTCTTATATATTTTTTTTCAGATACAAATATCTACATTTATTCATGTATAAAATTCTACATTTATTCAAATAGTCATGGCATCTTCTGGAAAATCGTCATAACTCTCCAAATCCTGAATTCTGGCCGGAATAATTTCTCGCGACTCCATTTTCTGTAGAACCATAGGTCCCAGTCTCTCATGTCCAGCAGTAAAGCTTTCCTTAAATGAGAATTTTGTGTCCATGTAGCCTGCTTGTATTCTATTGATAACTTTATTTCACACGAGTGACGTATTGAATTATGAAGCACATCCATTCATTATCAAGTGCGCACCAGTGGCATCTGTACTGTGCCTGGTCATTTGGCAACAATTTGGTCATTTGGCATATTCTAGGTGACGAATAGGCTTATTTTAGGGGTGTGCCTTATATTAAAAGCATCCTGAAAAATCATGCTAGGGCTTATAGGGGTAGGTCTTATTTTCAGGGAAACATGATACTTAAAGTGATCAAAAAGTGAAGACTCATGGTTTGGTCACATGGTCACATCTCAAGACATGAAGAAACACTGAGGGAGTAGGAGGGCACAATACCAGGAAAAAAGAGACATGTGTAGACCAAGGATAACATTTATCGAATGGACATGCATAGATCTATCAATGCAGGAACCTGAATTACTTGATGAAATTATTTTCGCTTTAACTAAAGATTTTGGCTGTTTTGTTAACTGTGAGTTGACATGGTGTTTTTGTTATTGATCTAGGTACATTAGGACTCACCCCTTTTAGTTTAATGCCTTGCCATGGTATCTGCAAATTGTTTTGAGCCTTGCCTTTTCTTGTAACCTAGAAGGCCATTGAGGTACCACCTTCTTTTTCACCCTGTATGACTTGTTTCCAACAGTATACAGTAAAAGATGTATGGGGTAATTTACAAAATGATAAAGACCCATTGTTATTTCTAAACATGCCAATATCAACTACTGATCCATCTGCTTTGTCTCAAAGTTTGCCACACAGTTTGTCTATATAGAACCAGTGGTCAGAACACACTCTTAAAGCGTGTGGTGACCTACATTGCCAGACATGGTCAGACAGCGCATGCTGGTTACAGACCACCACATTGACCCAGAGAAAGATTATGGGTTTAACCATGATTACAAGCCTACACATATTCTTATGTTCTTTGTTCCTCTTTCTAGGGGAATATGATACACATAATTATACACCTCTAGATCAGCATACATGTTTTGTTAGGTTTACTTTCTTCAGACAGATTCCATCCAAGATAATGGACTCCTATTTTGTCAGGGCAGTCTCCGTAATCCCGCATACCCTCGTGAGTAACGTGACGTGCACGAGAGTTTGTAGTGGTTCTCGCCGTGCCAGTAATTTACGGGCTATGTGAGCCGGTCGCTCAGAAAGCAATGGCAAACTACTGAGCATAATCATGCCAAAAAAATCAACAATCAACTGAAAGATGCTGATGTTGACAGTGGCGTCCTGTAGAGGATATGCGAACCCCCCAAAAAAGTAGCCTTACAGCCTTCTCTTTCCATTGCCCAACTGCCATGGTATCTTTAAAGTGTGCACACAGGACTTCTTGGTCTGCACCCTTATCTGAGAAGGCTTAATATTCAGTCTGACTAGTAAAGAGTAATAAACTACAAAAATCATTAACTAGTTCCTGCACAGAGTGGTGGGACTAAACAGGGATGACAGAATAACCAGTGTTGAACTCGTGAAGAGAGCTAAACAAATTCCAGCCAAGCAGTAGGTGAGGAAAAGATGCTGGGGTTGGATATAGGCACACTGAGAAAACATGAGAATAGTATAACTTGATACCCCCTTGTCTGGAACCCACAGAGCACAAATGAAATGTTGGGAGACGTACAAACACATGGATAAGAGAATTAGAGACAGTGATGGATAATGGGATGAAAAGTACAGAAGAAGATGAAGAGCAATTGTACATCTTGTTGTCATGTGATTATTACTGTAAAAACAAACTGTTAGCATGGCATAACATGATCCTTTTCTGTAGAGCCAGTTCCAGTAAGGGCATCTAACAATCCGTATGCAGTTCAACGACCTCATGCTACTGCAAATTTACTTGAGCGACAAGGCTCATTCAGAGGCTTTGAAAAACTCCAGGAGACTTCATCGCCGTTCAAGCGAACATTGTCACTGCGTCTCAATGATCTGCCGTCCACATTGCAGAGGCAAAATGCTGTCATGGAGTCACCTACACAGAATGGAAATGGCGGTAAGAACGTAATGGCTGCTTGATTTGGAAAGTCATTTTCTTGTATACTGTACTTTCTGAACTGCTTGCTTGACCCTGAGTTACGTAATTTTGTTTAATCTTCAGTGTTCACCATTTGTGTCTAATAGTTCAGCATGTGTTGTGAAAAGAACAGTGTTCCTAACATCTTCACTGGTTCCTAGAAGTTGTTTGGTGGGATTGCTTCTGTGAGCCACATTTCAGTTCTGATAAAATGTGGCCAGTCTTGTAACATCTGCTCTTCTGTTGGCTCCAAAGTGGCAGTCTCTGAAACGCATTCATTTAAGATATGCACCGAGTCCACACTGGGACTGTAGAATATTTCTGTCAGGCTTGTTTAAGCTATTGTGGTTTAGTCTGTAATGTTTTTATTTGTCTCTATTTATTTTCATACTTGTTTTAGGATCTTTAAAGAATGAATACTGTATACATCAGTGCCTGTTGTTATCTGCTAGATGTAAGAGGAGTTACAGCTGAATGGTTGTTTATGTAACTATCTTTTCTAGAAGTAGTTAAATGGTAACAGTAAGCTTGAAGAATGTTAAGATCTTTATATACCAGATTCCAAGTATCTACTGGGGTAAGTGGACACCTCTATTGTGCCTTTTGCCTTTAGCTAGAGTAGCACGGAGTAGGGTACTCACTTACCTGGAAACTTAAATTGTTGCTAAAGGCTGATAGTTACACCTATTAAGGTAGCAATGCAGGGGGGGGGGGGGGGGGGGGGGGGGGGGGGGAAGAATAAAGATATTAAAATAAAAGTACAAAAAGTAGGATGAGCTTTTTCTCAAAGTGAGAGACTTTGTTGCCTTACCCTCCTCTCTTTTTTTACATGTTTGTCTTGCTTTAGACAATGGTTGCTAGGCATAATTGAGCAGACCAAGATTTTAACCTATTGCTGTGGTGGCATAGTGATTAGTGCAATTTCCTGCCAAAACATTGGTTTGAGTTCATTCCTCAGCAGAGGCAGAATGATTTCTTCTGACTGGTACAAGTTTGAATGTCAACTGAGCGTCATAAAATGGGTACTGGACAATTTTCAGAGTTATCTTATTATGCTATGACCTAGAATATATGAAAGGCTAGCAGTTCATACCCAAGTGTCAGTATCTGCCATGACACTTGACCTTCAGAAACCCTATACTTGAACTCCTGAAAGGAATAATTTTAAATGTTGTGTCACCCATCTTACAGCCTCTGTGTTCATCATTTCAGTCATGTGTGATACCTTCTAATGAATAATCTTGATTACAAGTCTTCATCATCACTCTTTTCTATTGCTGCAACACATCTTGTGGAGTAGTCAAATTGGATCAACAACACTAGATGCAGTCTCCCAAAGTGTGCACAAATTTACTTGTGGGATATCAGACCAAAATAAACGGATCTCTGTGTTAAAGGGTTAAGACTTAGAGCAGGACACTAAGCTCAAAGCACACGTTCACTGTGCTGGAATCTCAGAAATTCTGCCACCTTTAACTGTGAAGCACTCAAACTAACTTCAGAGCACATCCTACAAGACAGCCCAGAGTTTGGCAGACTGAATCCAAATATGACTTGTACTTCAGCAGTCCCGTATAGACAAATTTTGAATAACCAGAAACAACTTCAGGTGCACTGCACCACCCTGCTATTCATTCATGGCTCCTGCTGTAATGTAATCATAGTTGATTACAGAGAAAATAACAGTACATAGATCATAGTCAGATAATTATTTCAGAAAGTAAGCACAGGGCCACCTTTACTTCCTAAAAAATTAACTTCTGCCGTTCATCTCCCAGTGATGCATAGGCCTTTATATAAGGACTTGTTGAGGATTGGTTGGATTGTGCAACTAAAGTTTTCTACAGGATAAGCAGCCAGTCTCGCACCAACCCTCCTTAGCCATCTCTTATGACATGCATGGTGGGTTGGTGTTATTTTTGTTTATTGCCCTGTGGACTCCAGTAACAGATAGGCAATTTATACCAGTAGTAATTTGTCTGTCTGTGTTTCAGCTGTCACCGGCACAATCCCTGAAGTGTCACAGGAACAAGAAGACTCCATAGCTCAGATGTGCCAGCAGCTGACGCAAGGTCTGACAGCTCTTACAACTGATGATCCTTTCTCTGGCACTGTCAGTCAGGGAGGCACTCGCAGTCATGGACTGACACATCAGGCCTCCCTTCCAGTACGCATCCACAACCATGCAGTGCTGACAAGACAACATACAACACCTGCTACACAGAGTATGCTATTTCATTATTATTTATAAATTAGTAAAGCTCTATGATGGTTATATATATATATATATATATATATATATATATATATATATATATATATATATATATATATATATATATATATATATATATATATATTCTTCTTCTTCTGCGTTCATCCGGATTTTTTTTTCCGGATGTGACTGCGCTGCGCCTGTTTACAGCAGAGCTGCGTTCTTGCGCCGTTAGGCCGACACATCCGACTTCTGCTGCAGGCATTTGTTGACCGGGTTAACCTTCCCGGATATATATATATATATATATATATATATATATATATATATATATATATATATATATATTAAATTCTAGATAATAAGTACAGTGATTTGGCCTTGTATCACCACCACCAGCTGACAGTGCTCCACAAAAAATAATATACATCCCAGGTATGGCAAACAAAAGCGAAAGGTCATCTTTAAAAAGATGGATTTTTGGGTTGTTTGTTAAGAATCACTTCCATTGCTCAGACACTTCCAGTAGTGATTTACTCTCCTGCCATAAATACTGAAGGGGATCTCAGCACAGTGCATACACACTGCAGCACTGGTGAGTATCCATGTATGGCAAATGATAATGATGACCAGCACAACTGCCAAGGCAACACACACTGGTTTATGAATTACGGGTCACATACCAGAACCTTTCCATATCCTGACACTGGAGGCAGGCAGGAAACACCAAGAAGAGGAGGATGATGAGATTCTGGCTTATTCAGTCACAACAAAATAAATATTAAAATATATATTTCAGTTATAATTCTTTTGTCTGTATAGGGTGCGTGTTCCCCTGTGTGCATGCACACAACCACATTAAGTAAGAGAGAGAGGCACATGAAGGGTGGTACAATCAGTCCTATGTCAACTACAACTTTTTTTTTTTTTAGATCTGTGGCACCTTTCTTGTGAGGCTGTTCCAACCCTTGCTGCTCACTGGGGGGAATACTTCATCTCACTATTGATGTTGAATTCAGGAGCGCTTCTTTTGCCCCATGAGGTTTTCTGTTTTTCAGAGATTTTGTCGCATTCTTACATTTAACATGGCAGTGTAGCATTTTACTCAAATGTAAACAACAATTCTAAGCATGATAGAATAGTGGAGAGGCACTGGCTTACCATCTCATTCTGGTTCAACTCCGTGCTGGAGAAGAAGGTGTGTCCGATTACATATAGCTCTGCTCCCATGTCGGCCCAGTCTAAAATGGGAACCAGGAAATATCTTGGGAAGAAAAGTCGGCCAGTGTGATACTGACACCCACATCTAGTGCTGATTGGTCTATACAAATATGGTGACTAGGACCATACACCCAGTACGCCTCATGGTGTGTAAACAGGTTCCCTCACTTGACTTACATGCAGCTCTTGGAGCAGCCCAGCTTCATCAAATGGATACCAGATACTCTTCTGGTAAATTCAAGGTATGAGGAAGCTGGTCACCCCGCCCTAAAATGCACTGACCTAGTATACATGAAATCCCACCCCTCTGGCAGTATCAAATCACAGTATCTGTAGTATATTTGATAGCATGTCCAAGATGCAAGAACAGGTAATGCGACAACAGTACTCAAAATGACTTATGAGTTATGGTCACCATTATCATCAGTTACACCAACCAACTAGCTGTTGAATTAATACACCCATGAACTAGCTGTTGAATTAAACAAGTCTTTTTAGGTAACTGCCCAGATTTGGTCAATTTACCAGTTTATTGAAATGAAACATTAAAAACCCCGGGAAGGTTAACCCGGTCAACAAATGCCCGCAGAAGTCGGATGTGTCGGCCTAACGGCGCAAGAACGCAGCTCTGCTGTAAACAGGCACAACGCAATCACATCCGAAAAAAAAAACTCCGGGTGAACGAAGAAGAAGAAGAAGAAACATTAAAAATCTACAATTGCTGAAACTAACTACATTCAACATACCTACATTCTTTTGAAACACTAAGTTGTGTACGTGCTTGCAAGCCATTAATCCATTCCCACAAATGTGTGCATGTGTATTTGTAACTGATGTTTTGTACAAGCCATTGTAAATACAATTGAATTGATTGTTTTAGGTTTCCAGCCAGTGAGTCAACCAACAACAAATCCATGGGCAGGAAATATTTCCCAGTTTTCCTCGACTTCCTGGGGGACTACGGCTTCGCCAGCATTGTCTACAACAGCTTCAGCCACAAGTACCACTGGCTACAACCCATTTGCAACAGCAGTGTCATCCTACCCTCAGTCAACCACAGTTAATGGCTCCCAAAATACTTTCCTCAACCGTTTAATGCAGTAGACAGTCAGCCTCAACGTCAGCAGCAGCAACTTGCGTTTGCCCATACCCGTAGCCATTCCATAGACACTGGAGAAATTGCAGGCATTCACTGGCAGCAGACTCGCCAGTTACGGAAGCCTGCCACCACTCAGAATGGTTCAGTTGTATCCACATCAGCAACAGTTGCCAGCTCCTCGAACCCATGGCCTACTTCAGCCCCGCCGCCAGTACCTTCTGCTCCAGCCCAAGGCCCAGGAGTTGATCCTTTTGATGTTGCCTGGGCTGCCAAGTCTGTGAACAAGTCTAATTCCAATCCTTTTGAGACAAAATCAGTGAAAAAATTTGAAGTACAATTGTAGTACAGCTGTCCATATTGCTACAGCAGCGGTTGGATACAGATTCTTATTTAGAAAGAATACTTTACTTCTGGGAATTAAAGTAACACAAAACATCTGATATCTGTCACATAGTGTTTCAGACTTTTTTTTTTTTTATTCAGGTGGTGAAACTGAAAAATGGCCATCTGAACAATGCAGCTTCATTGGATTTTATTTTTCTTCTTTAGTTTAATTGGAGTGGTGAGAGCAGCATTAGATTCTTGAAAAACATACAAGATATAATAAACAGTTATCATTATTTAACCAAGTTATTATTTTCTGTATCTCATGTTTTATTGTTAAGGTGGTCAGTTTTAGAACATACCTCTTAAAGTGGTTGTAATTGTCTGTTTTGGCAGTGTACAGTAAAATAAAACTGGCAACCTGAAAACTTAATAAAATTAATTAAGTTAGTGAAGCTACTCACAGTGCTGCACTATTCCAGTGATAAATGCAGTGTGTGAAAATTTATTATTCTACCGAATCTGTAGATTGTCATTTAAGACGCATCATTTTTTTGGTATTGATTAGTTTAAATATTTCAACAGATCCTGTTTTTAGCACATCTGCTTTAGAAATGTTCAAATTGAATAGTAGAATACAGTGTATGGTTAGGAAATCAGAATGTGATTATTTGTCAGGTAAGTTTGTTCGGACCAAAGGCTGGTTTGAAGATGTCACTGCTATCTTTGTGATTGGCCATAAACTTATTCTTGGAAAAATGTTGTGGTTGTTACCGCTTTAATTCCACACCCATAGAAGATATTTACATGACACTCCGGTTCACAAACCAAAGAAAAATATCAAGACTTTTGAACTTAAAATGTTACAGAACATTTCTTAGATTAAGAAGGAAAAATATGCATTCTACAGCATCTGCACATGGGAGAAAAC
Organism: Cepaea nemoralis; assembly: GCA_014155875.1. Classification (NCBI taxonomy): domain Eukaryota; kingdom Metazoa; phylum Mollusca; class Gastropoda; order Stylommatophora; family Helicidae; genus Cepaea; species Cepaea nemoralis. The sequence goes on along the minus strand of JACEFZ010025955.1, from coordinate 198,515 downwards.
TGGCTCATGACAGCAAAATGTCACTTTGAAGCCACACCAAAACTCACAGATGTTTAGATAGAACAGTAATCGAAGGCATGATCCCACGAATACAAGTTAAGGGTTACACAAAACAATGATGGACACAGAACTTTACAGATGCCCTAGTCCTGACAAGAGAACTGATGAAGGATCAGAAGTCGTGCTGTGATGAGTGTGTTCTGACAAGAGAACTGATGAAGGATCAGAAGTCGTGCTGTGATGAGTGTGTTCTGACAAGAGAACTGATGAAGGATCAGAAGCCGTGCTGTGATGAGTGTGTTCTGACAAGAGAACTGATGAAGGATCAGAAGTCGTGCTGTGATGAGTGTGTTCTGAATGCTACCTGAAGGTGGTCATGGTGTATATACATCTTCTGATGCATTCACTCTATCCTTTATTTTGGGAGTTTAAAGGTCAGAGGATCTACTTCATTGCACCAGGATTTATTTTGTATGGCTCAGTCTCTTTCCGTCAGTCTGCCTAAAGCACCTCACAGGGTATGAACTTTGTAGCTCCAGCGACGACCCCAAGGAGTCTCCAAGAATATTGAACTTGTGAATTGAATGACGTACGTTCAGAAATGAACCCACAAACTTTCTAACATGAGGCTGGTAGCTTAACCACTTCCATAGTCCTGTGTTATAATCCTATTACAATATTTTCTCAAATCCACTGCAAGAGCAAGAGTAGAGCATATACTATGTATAAAATCATGTGCCATGATGATAAGCATGGCTGTCATGGTTCACCATCTCACTTGATTATTAGAGTCTTGGATCAGGATGACCAAGCCATCCAGCTATTTATCTCTGCCTTCTTCTTGCTATTTTGACATCAATTTTGCCAGTTGTCACTGAATTTTCAAGTTTATTTCCTCACATACTGTGCTCCCAAACAATCTTGACTATGTCTAATGTCTCTAATCTCACTCTCTCTCTCTCACATGCACACACACACACACACACACAACACACACAGATATATATATATATCACTGTGATAGAGTAGTGGTCATATCAGCACACAGTGATCTGGGGTTAAATCCACATAGCAGCAGGAATGGATGCTATGCTGACCAGTACTGCTGTCACATCCCATAAATATGTGACTGTATCTGTAGTGTATCAGGTAGCATCTCTTGTATGTAGTGTAAGTGATGGGGTTTGTAATATCTGTCATAAATGTGATAATCTCTTGTAGGTGTACTTGCACCTGTAGCAAATGTGATATGTAACGGTCACCCCAGCATATGATTCTGTGACCTAGTAAATGTGAAGGCTGACACTTCACAGTACTGTTGCTTAGTAAATGTCAAAGTTGACACTTCACAGTATGTGACTTAGTTAATGTCAAGGTTGACACTTCACAGTATGTGACCTAGTTAATGTCAAGGCTGACACTTCACAGAATGTGACCTAGTAAATGTCAAGGCTGACACTTCACAAAATGTGACCTAGTTAATGTCAAGGCTGACACTTTGGTGTGTGTTATACTTTGGTTATAGAATCAGCGTGGCTAGTTTGTATTGCATTCATTAAAACTGATTTACAAGCACCTGAGACGTATGGCAGTTATGGTTTCAGTCTTCTGTTTTCAGTGATAAAATTGCACATTGGGAAAGTATAATATAGAAAGCAAAGAATTCAGTGCTACTTCCACTGAGAACCAAATCAAGGACCATTGTGTTAGTAGGCAAGTACACTACAGAACCGTGACTCCCACAAGTTGTGTGAATATATTTCCTGAAATCCTCAAGAAGAAGGGTCAGGGTATAGCCTACAGTGTGGTTATAGAATTAGAACATATCTTGTTAGTATTTACATGGAGTAAAATGGTATGACAGGATCATCAATGTAGAGCTCATGAAGAGACCTGGACAAAGTGCAGTAAATCAGGAGATGAGACAACATTGGATGGAGACATCTGCTTTATAACATGGCTAGAAAGTTCCTCCTTCGTAATACACAAGGCAAAAGAAATACAAGTCCCTTTTCCACACCTTGACTTTGTGGTGCTGGCTCCCTATTTTGATGGAACATTTTATACTCAATGAATGATGTGGTCACATCATGCTAGTTACGTTTACTTCTCAGGACAGTTCCTTGTATCCATTTTTGGGGCTGGGTTGACCTGGGAATACAGGACAATTGTTAAAAAATAATCGCTTCATCGATGAGGAATTTGAAGACATGACCACTGGGCCAGCAAGCAAGCATGATGGCCACTGCACCCCTGCAGGTCCCCTCAATAAATATATGAGACCAAAAATACTTGGAAAAGAGAATTAGAGATGAAAAATATTAGATTGACATATAAGGAATTACAAGACATAACAAAGGATAGGAGTACTTAGCATGGGAGGGTTGAGAGCCCTTGCTGCATGGGGAAACAAAAGGCAACAGAAGTAGTTTGTATAATGTCTTCAGTCCTCAATAGTAGACCCAATTGCTGGACTTTGTGTGGCTATGGGATGAGAATATGGTTATAGCATGAGATTCCAGCTAGTCTGTATCTCGTGAATACATTTTCCTAACTTCCTTCCCAAGTATCAAGACTAGATACATCTGCACAGTGTGACATTGTGTGGTTATATAATCACAATGTGACTATTATATGTGTAATGAATATATTTTAACATTACAATATTTTATTCTTTGTTGCCTGCTTACAAAATATTCATTATGTCAAGTGATATGTTAGGATGGTTTACATTTTAGTTCTCATGGGGTAAATAAATACTTGTTCAGTGTGAGGTGTCATTTCATGATGCAAAAGTAAGTGGCCGTTATTTTCCAGTGAGTATGTGATGGGTGAGTGACTTGCCTTTACAGAAGTTAATTGTCCCTGGAAGATTAATTCTTCTATGAATTCATGGCATATGTTTCAACTAAGATACAGTACTTAAGTGAGGTAAGAGGTCTGGTAAGGTTATATTCTATTCCTTAGATGTAAATAATGATATGGGAGAGTGATCTCAGTTTGAATGGGTTAGTGAATGTTGTGTTCTAACTGTAATTGTTGCCCCTTCTGTGCTGTGAACAAAGGGTAATTTTCTGTTGTTGAAATGGTAAATTGTTGTAATATCTAATGCTTGCAGCGATTGTCACTTAACACTATGATATATTGTGACATTCTTCAGTGATATCTATTCATGGTTGTCATAAATGTGAAGTAAATACTTAAATTTTTCTGACACTTACCCCCAAGTGTAGTTACTCTTATGTGTTAATCAGTTGACATTGAAGCAGTAAGATCAGTAAATTCATACATAATGATTAACACTCATATAAAAGTGGAGCAGAAGTAGATATTAGAGGATAGACTAGATAATACAATGAACTCATTCAGTCTGTCACTTTCAGTTCTTGTTGTAGCTTTGCCGACTGAAGAAATGTACTTCGGTACTCAGTGAACTAGAATCCTATTGTATAACTTTTACATTTTCAGGTGTCTAGTGTTTCCTCTGATATCTCCTCATGTAGATATGTTCTTATATGATAATATATATATATATATATGCTCTAGTAGTCCAATTTTCAGTTGTTTAGTCAATCCTCTGATATCTCCAATATATATATACATGCTCTAACTCCAATTTTCAGTTGTCCAATGTTGTTAGTTGCATGTACTTTACAGGATGTTGCATTGAACCCCAGCATTATTTGGCTGTTTGTGATTTTCTAGGCAATTTTACATTCAGTAGTTTGCCATTGCTTTTCTGAACATCCAGCGCTCATGCCATTATGAAAATCAACACCAAGCAGTTGCTTCTAAATGTTGTGCTGCTGACGTTGAACCTGGTATGTCAGGATTGTGAAGTTGACCCCACTGCCCCTGAGCCACAGGCACTGACTAGTGTAGCCTAGCCGCTGATATTTCTATATGCATAGGCCGTACAATATCACTTTGACATTTTAATTATCTAATGTATCTACTGATGTAGACTTCTTGTTATATCACTTTCACATTTTCAATCTAGTCTGTCTTTTATCTTCTTCTCCCCATCGTCTTGTACAGATGTTAATCAGTGCTGACATCTGTATTTATTATAGTGCTTTGAAGGCCTCAGACGTTTCAGAATTTCCACTATTTCTGACTATAAAGTGAGATCGAAGCAGAAATGTGATAGATATTCACAGACAAGTATGCTCATAAAACTAGCATATTTAAATATGATACAGTAAGCACTTTGATTGAGATGTACTTGTCTAAAACCATGGGAAACTTGAAGTCACATCCAATAGTGGCTATAATTGTTGACAAGTGCATTTTAACAAGCTTGATAATATATGATTATTTATGAAAGGTTGTGTTTGATTTATATTTTCATTTACCCTCTTTGTTGACTATAAAGGAAATATCTTTAATGGGCTGTTTTATTATTGATTATTTCTGAAATGTTTCCACTTAAGTTTGATACTTGCTTGGTATTCAGTATAAATAAAAGGGAAACTACAAACGATTCTGTTGTGATAAGTCAGTGATTACATGGTTGATAAGTTACCAAGGCAAGAAATTGGTAATAGATTGTTTGAGAGTCTGCTTCCGCAATATTCTAACCAGATATTACTGATGGGCACTCTCTTATGTTGATGTCTATAACTTGCTATTAGCTGATGGGAGTTGTCTGGTGTTAGTTTCTGTAACTGCCATCTTGGTTAGTAAAACAATATGTGGAGTTGGATTGCAAGCACTGATTGTGTGAGAAGCTGCTACACTAAGCACTGGTTGCTGGTGGTGTGACCCACACTATCAGTATTCTTGAGCACAATCTGTGATGTATGGAGTAACCAGTGTCACGACAGACTCACGCTTGCTTCAGGAGAAGTCCAGACAGTTCAACTACTTCCCTATGATAAGCGCAGGATTTGTCTCTTTTTCATTTTTAAGATGCTGTTAACATTAATTTAAGGATAATTTATTTCCGAGTTTGTTTTTTAAAAATGATACTGACAGCCGCAGTAGCTCAGTGGCTAATATTCTTGCCTGTCAGCCATGTGCTCATTTGTTCAAATCCTCAGTGAGGCAGGGATGTTTAACATTGACCAGGGCTTCTAGGTCGACCCAGTCTAAAATACGTACCAGGGAATGTTCTCAAGGTAGCCACCTGATGTTGACCACATCACCCATCGAGGGTCGATTGATCTATACAAATATACCCACCATGCCCCAAGAAATAGACAAGCGTTCTGTTTACTTATACTGATACTAATGAATATAACGGGAATATCTGTAAGTTATTAACTGGACAAAATTAAATAAAGGTTGGTCAAATGTGTGATCATGATTTCAAGAACACTTGGAAATATTAGCTCCCTGATATTGGCCTTGCACCCAAATAAGAGTTTGTCTGTAGTCGAGGTCGTCAGTTGCTGGTACAGAGGGGATTAAAAACAACTGCATATTCTGTAGTCAGTAAAATTGTGTCTATTTTCTCTGCAAAATGTACAACTATTTTGTCATAACTTGTGGCTTTGAACTATTAAAGACATCTTCTATTTGGTTCAAGGTATGGCTTGAAGAGGAGAAAGAGTTCAGAGAAGCATCATGCAATAACATAATTTATAGTTGTGAGTGACATTTTATTTTTATGTACGTGATTGTCTGGCAGTCATAACTGAGGCAGGAAGATGCTTAGAAATCACATATTTACATTTGTCTTTTGTCTTCTGAAATGTTGTCAAGCTGTTTACATTGCGTGTTTTTGCAGTCCAGAAAATGTGATCCAGTGAAAGAGTATCTTTGATGTGTCACATGCATTCATTTGCCTCACACTTGGTGAAACCTGGCCGTCACTTCCAGACTACTGTATTTTGTCCAACTTTTGGTTGTGTTGTATAAAAAAAAAAAACCAGTCAACAAAGATTCCAAATGCCATCTTACATGTTTAGTTTATTGCAGAGATTATACCTTTTTTTTTCCCTTTTTAACTTTATATACCTCAGATGTTGATATTCAAAGGTTAAAGTTGTGATGCACTTTATGAATGCATGTCACTTGCATATGTCTTGGTTTGTTCATAATTGTTTATACTTGTATGTTCTTTATTGCAGTCACCTTACATGATGTATTTACTTGAAGTTCATAGTGATTTTGTTCATAACTGCTCAGCATTTGTCGGATACTTCCTCCATAGATTGTATCAAACCTTCATAGATTGTATCAACCAAATCAGATTCATTTTGAACTGAACCCAAAGTGATCAGTCAGATAATCAAGACTAAATGCAAACCATTGCCTATGTATGCACACCAGATTCCTTCTTGTGCCACTTTGTTTCTCTCCTCTTTCCTTCTGCCATCACTTCATTTATTTATATATACAGCATACAGGGCTTTGTTGTAACTTGAGAAGCACTGGCAATATGCTGTGTTCATAACGTCATATCTTTATGCCCTATAACATTATCTGTGCCCGTAAATTGTTATTCAAATGATTGGGCACTTAACACGACAGTTAAACCAACAAATAAGGTTCTGGGCAGCAATGAGACAGCTGATTTCCAAAGCAGCCTTAGACTCCTTCTTTATGCTTAAGGGATCTTAAACCTCTTAACAGTATAACTAGAAAGTCCCACAGGGCCAATGAATTAAAGGGAGGCCTAAAAACATATAGAGAAGAGGATTAGAGAAGGAACAATATACAGAGGACATGGAGGAAGCTGACAGCCAACCAAAGAATAGAATGTCTTGGCACAAGTTGGCTGAGGGCCACTGAGGGATAAAGTGCACAAGAGAAGACTGTAGTCTTATCCATGGACACATAATGTGTTGGTGAATCAACTCCGCAGACATTAGAATCCTCAACTAGTGTGGAATCAACTTTAGAGATCTAATAGAGAACAATAGAAGAGAGAACAATCAACATCGTACTCTTCAGCAGCTTTATTGAGAGACGGTAGCTAAGGGTCTGCTGTCCCGGGCACATTAATGTTGCTTCTGCCTACCAGTAATAATCAGGTTCTCTGTGGGCATTGCTAGATTTTGATATAAATTGTTTCAAAGTATTTCTTGTTAACTTATAGCTGAAGTATATCATCTTGTGTTCTAATTATCAGTCATGTACCCTATATTACACCAGCTTGAGCACAAACACAACTCCTCCTGCCAGCTGTATAACGCCAAGAGCACATTAATCAAATGTCTCAATCAATTCAAAATACAGACAACAGTTGAATACATGTTAAGGAAGAACCAGAGAGGACAGCGGACATTTTTGACCCTGATTTCCTTCATCTTCAGATATTGTACACTGGAGCTCCTAATGGCGAAAGTTCACATTTCATGGCTTCTATTATTTTTCATCACAGTCACCTGATTTCTTCTAAAGAATAATTCTGATAAAGTCATCATCAATATTTTCCAGCACCTAATATACTTCTTGCAAAGTAAAGAGATTGCATCTATGTTTCCGCGACTGGTACTTTAAGTATATTTGTCACATTTACTGGACAATTCAGAGAAATCTTGATAGAATACTTACTGTATGTTGTGACTGGACGCAGACATCTTTGTTTACAGCAATATCATCATTCCATGAAAAGAAACACAGTTGTTGGTTGCTATTTTAAGCCTTCTATTAGTAGTATATTAGCAGTTACTAGTAGCATATTAGTAGTGTAAGATGTTTCCCTCATAGACTGCAAAAGCAGGCTTACTGTATATTGAAAAATCACCATTCAAGGCAATAAATCGTGATCTCATTGTAAAAGGGCTGAGCAATATAAAACTAGAACAATTTCTGTGCCTGTATCGATAAATCAGGATCTTGAGTTGTAAGGGTTGAACAAAATATAATTAGAACAACATGTTTATGTCTACATGGAACACATCAGATAAATTAGCATAAGTCACTGCAAAGGTCATGATCATGTGCCTTGGCCAAATGGTGTAGGCACTCATGTCTCTCCACAGGTCTTGGTCTTTGGCATTCTGGATCAATTCGATTGTTGATATTCCGCCAAGCCACCTTCTTAAACCATCCCACATTTGTCTCGGTCTACCTATTCTAGTGCAGATCATCATGATGTTCTCAAATGCCTCTCTTCTCATTATGTAACCAGAGAACACTGTTGGTCTCTTGCTGATAGTTCAGTATAATGTTCAGTTTTCATTAGTCTCTTCCAGGGATTCATTGTTTGTTACTATGGCAGTCCAATTTATTCTCAGCACTCATCTAAGAAACCGCATCTTCATTGCCTCCAAACTGTTGCTAATAATGTTCGCTCACATTACAAGATTCACTGCCTTAATAGGTTCGATAGAACATTTCAATACTCTTCTGGCATTCAGTTCAAGTGACTTATTAAATAAGATACTTTCCATCTTCTGAAATAAGCTTTTGATAGGCCTGTTGTGCGCTTAATCGTGTCATGTCTTCCATCTGATTTTATTACATCCCCCATACATTTGAATTTTATGACTTGGTTAAACATTTCTTCTGTTATAATATAGAATACCAACTACAAAGGTAGACGTAACAAAAGCAGGAATAACAACAAATAAATAAAAGCACACCATTTAAATGATGAAAGTATATAACAATAATACAGGTTCCTGAATAATAAACAAGGCATAAAGCTACACAGTGTAGAAAAGTATAACAAAATGTATAATTGCTCTATAGAAAAGTGTACATGGTATAAATTTGGTATTATTAGTCAATGCATGACACTGAAATAGTATCCAACATGAGGGATTGCAGCTGCCGCACTGTTACTGAAGTCAGTATTTAAAAAAACAAAGGACGACTAAGAAGCTTGATGAATGGAAAAAACATGCACTGATACATTCGAACGTTTTGGTTTCAGTCTTTCTCAATGGGACAGCAAAAACAAAAACACAGAGATAACGCAAAGGATTACTTATCTTTTCAGAGGTATTCCAATTAATAAGACTGAAAACTGAAAAAGTATGACGCTGAATTAAATTAATTTATAAAAAAAGGTATAAATCAATTATTAAATGTTTGAAATAGCAAATTATATATTATATATACTTATATATACTATTTGTGTGTGTATATATATATATTATTTAAACCATAACAAGTGAACTGGGTATGACTTTTAAAGAAGTAAGGTTGACAATAATTGTGTGTCAAATGTCACAACTGGAAATTGATTATGACGCCTGCTTCAGAATAGAAATGTATTTTGTGTGTCAGAAATGCATGGTAAAGATAAATAAGACAACAAACTGCAGATTGTTGAGTGGTTGTTCTCTTCAGTGGCCAAGCAATTAGCTTACTGGTCTCTCACATCTGATGGCAGGTTCTAAACCCCAGGTCAGGCAGTAACAAGTTAGTTGCTAGTTCTTTACAGAACATTGCACTCAATCCCGGCATTTATTGGCTGTTTGTGATTTTATTTGGCTGTTTTTTAATTCAGTAGTTTGCCATTGCTTTCTGATCAGCCAGCACCTTATAACCATCAAAATCAATGCAAAGCAGTCTGCTTCCAAACAACCCATGGCTGTTTCAAACTCTGGACTGGGTGTGATGGGGAATTGTGAAACAGTTCCATTGTCTGCGCAACAGTGCCAGTTGGGTAAGGTATTAGACTTGTAACATTGGGAAGCTCAGCTGTACACTGTCTGTGCAATGGTGCCAATTTGGTGAGCTTAGACTTGTAACATTGGGAAGCTCTGCTGTACACAGTCTGCGCAATGGTGCCAGTGGGGTAAGGTTAGACTTGTAACATTGGGAAGCTCTGCTGTACACTGTCTGCGCAATAGTGCCAGTGGGGTAAGGTTAGACTTGTAACATTGGGAAGCTCTGCTGTACACTGTCTGAGCATAGGTGCCAGTGGGGTAAGGTTAGACTTGTAACATTGGGAAGCTCTGCTTTACACTGTCTGAGCAACAGTGCCAATTTGGTGAGCTTAGACTTGTAACATTTGGGAAGCTCTGTTGTACTCTGTCTGCGCAATAGTGCCAGTGGGGTAAGGTTAGACTTGTAACATTGGGAAGCTCTGCTGTACACTGTCTGTGCAATAGTGCCAGTGGGGTAAGGTTAGACTTGTAACATTGGGAAGCTCTGCTGTACACTGTCTGAGCAATGGTGCCAGTGGGGTAAGGTTAGACTTGTAACATTGGGAAGCTCTGCTGTACACTGTCTGAGCAACAGTGCCAATTTGGTGAGCTTAGACTTGTAACATTGGGAAGCTCTGCTGTACACTGTCTGCGCAATGGTGCCAGTGGGGTAAGGTTAGACTTGTAACATTGGGAAGCTCTGCTGTACACTGTCTGTGCAATAGTGCCAGTGGGGTAAGGTTAGACTTGTAACATTGGGAAGCTCTGCTGTACTCTGTCTGCGCAATAGTGCCAGTGGGGTAAGGTTAGACTTGTAACATTGGGAAGCTCTGCTGTACTCTGTCTGCGCAATAGTGCCAGTGGGGTAAGGTTAGACTTGTAACATTGGGAAGCTCTGCTGTACACTGTCTGCGCAATAGTGCCAGTGGGGTAAGGTTAGACTTGTAACATTGGGAAGCTCTGCTGTACTCTGTCTGTGCAATAGTGCCAGTGGGGTAAGGTTAGACTTGTAACATTGGGAAGCTCTGCTGTACACTGTCTGCGCAATAGTGCCAGTGGGGTAAGGTTAGACTTGTAACATTGGGAAGCTCAGCTGTACTCTGTCTGCGCAATAGTGCCAGTGGGGTAAGGTTAGACTTGTAACATTGGGAAGCTCTGCTGTACACTGTCTGCGCAATAGTGCCAGTGGGGTAAGGTTAGACTTGTAACATTGGGAAGCTCTGCTGTACTCTGTCTGCGCAATAGTGCCAGTGGGGTAAGGTTAGACTTGTAACATTGGGAAGCTCAGGTGTACACTGTGGTGATCACCTGCCAGCCTCAGCCTTCTTCTTGGCCAGCACCAGCAATAGGCTGAACATTTGTATTGGTAGCTCTTCATCATGTGTTCATGTTACAAGCTAGAGACTATTGATTCATACGTTCATCCATGTTTTAATCTGCATCTCTGTGTATTTGTTAGAAACATATGTTTGTGTGTGCACACATATTATATACACATACATGTGTAAAGGTGCACATAAACAGTTATGTGAAAGTCTACATACATTTGTAATGCCTATATCTCTGGCTGTAACGAAAGGTCCAAGAAATCATTTTTGAATGTTCTCAATATATTTTATTTGTTGATCAACAATTGTTCTTGTTGTGTATCATCTTGTATATTTTCAATTGTGTGTGAGAGAGAGAAACTGTTGAAAATCAGTGGATGTGAGAACCCACCAAACGTTACATATTTGAAATATTTCAGCATGCAAATTTTGTTTAATAATTATAAACATATCGAGGCATTAGAACAAAGCAAGTAAAGGAAATGCAGTCAGTGGGTTCAGTTGAACTAAAATGATGACGTCTTGTCTTTGACTTGGAGACGTAAATTACAAGTACCGCAGAAGTCAGAGAGGTTTCGCCTGATGGTGGGATCACAGGAAATAGGGAAAATAGTACAAGCAAAAATGAGTCCAGTGCACTCCCTAGCAATAGCAACCTACTAGTAGTACATGTGTGTGGACTAAGCTTGAGATCAAAAGCAAGCAAACAAAATGCAACACTGACCTGCAGTGTTACAAATGGAACTGACTGACATTGCTCTTCAGGCTGAATAGATATATGCCATGTTGTAGAAGACAAGAGTGAAACACAAGCTGTGTATATAACATTCATACAACATTCCATAGGAAATAAACACTGACTACACATCAGCACCATAAACATGCCTGCAGGTCTCACATTGATAGGAAATAAATACTGTATTGACTACACATTGATAGGAAATAAATACTGTATTGACTACACATTGATAGGAAATATATACTGTATTGACTACACATTGATAGGAAATATATACTGTATTGACTACACATTGATAGGAAATATATACTGTATTGACTACACATTGATAGGAAATAAATACTGTATTGACTACATATTGATAGGAAATAAATACTGTATTGACTACACATTGATAGGAAATAAATACTGTATTGACTACACATTGATAGGAAATAAATACTGTATTGACTGCACATTGATAGGAAATAAATACTGTATTGACTACACATTGATAGGAAATAAATACTGTATTGACTACACCTCGGCACCATAAACATGCCTGCAGGGCTCACATTGATAGGAAAGACCTTTGACTTGTAAACATATATTGGAAACAATATTGTGCCATAAAAATGGATACTGCAAGAGCTGCAAAAACAAAGGCTGAAAAAAAAAAACCACAGCAGGAGTTCCTTCTGCCATGAGTCTGGTTAAGTAAAGTCTGGTTGAGTAGATTACTGTAGAACAACGGTAGGATGAATTGAGAAGGCAGTCTGCCGGGGAAACACAGCCATGTTCACATCACAGAAATGGAGAGACCAGGTTATACTATGAAGAGGTGGACAGAGGCCCAACTATGAATGTTAAATCAATGCCTGCACTGCAGGAGACAGAGTGACATAGTTACTGAGATCATGTGTACCACATGCAGGATGGTCAGGTGAATACGCCAAGTCATTTATCATGCTACTGCACAGACTAGTGAGGCTGGACGTGTCGCTGAGTAGCTGAGGGCCGAAAATGACCCAGTACGGCGAGGTGTAAGTAAGAACATTGTTAGCTATAGAGTGAAATAAACTTATTAATGAATAAACAACGTGACTAATTCAGTATGCGTTGGAACGCTGCAGTTCTGTGTGTTACTGGACGTGTTCATGCTTAAGTTGTCCGTGTGCCTACAACATAACCCCAACAAGCACATTGGCAGTCAAGCATTCATTGCCCACATTGTCAAAGAATATTTTGTGCGAAAATAGGCCTTACCAGCCATCTTTGAGCTGACGGCACCAAAGTTTCAACCCCACTGGATGAAATGAATAGTCATCATCATTCTTGATGGACAAACACCATTAGTCATTCAAGAGAGGTGTACAACAGCGATGGTGGAATGATCTCAGATTTTCCCCCTTATATAGTGAAAATTAGAAATTAGAAAGACATGAGAGAATCACCAAAGGATGACATAACAATATAAAAACAATGTTTTCCCATGGTGAATTTGAATTTGAATAACGAAGACACAAACAATAGATTGCACGATTTATTGCCTGGCATATTTCGCTGCGTCTCGTCAGGTACATACTGCAGAAACCACACAACGTGAAATAACTACATAATCCTTCAAACTGAAATATACACATGTTCGCACAGTAATGTCGATTGTCTACCACGGTAATTTTAAACTGACTAACATGTCTTTCTGCTTGCACAAGGACGGCTTACATAGGTTAATTATTATAGCTTCTGCAAACTTTAACAAGCGACTACTTTGTGTGTTGAACAACACACGGAAGGCACTGTCTCTTTCAACCACATGACCGCTCTCGAGCACATGTCTCGCGACCGATGAAGCAGGACTGTTCCGGTGTGTCGGCCTGCCTAGGCTACCATCGTCTGTGTGTAGTATCTTGTCGACCCAGTTCGGAATGTGTTCCAAAACCCTGCAATGTAACTGTCGCTCTGTTCTACCTATGTAGATGGCCTCACACCTGCATGTAAATTGGTAAATACAGTTTGATTTGGCGTACAAAGCTACAGGTTCTTTTACTGCTGGGGTGGGGATCGGTGTGGTTCTGTACCTGATAACTGGAGTTGCAGCACAGAATGTTCGCCCGACTGCTGTTATGAGCCGGTCCTGCAGACTTTGCATTACGTCATCTCCTCGGAAGGTTAACTGGATGAATACCTTGAGTTTAGAGACTGTAGTTTCTTCTGGTTTCGGTTTGGGCTGTTGGCAGTGGCGCTTTATAAATCCTGTGGAGTACCCATTCAGGTTTAAGGCATTCTTCAGAATTTCAAATTCCTCTGTCAGTGTGTCCTGGGTGCATATCTTCCTAGCACGGTCAAACAGGGTCCGTACTAAGCCCCGTTTGTACTGGACAGGTGCGAAGCTCTGAAAATTTAAGTATTGGCCAGTCCATGTTTCTTTACGGTACACCGATCTTTGAATTGTGCCTTCTGCTCTACGTCTCATTAGGATATCTAGAAACGGCAACGCTTCGTTGTGTTCGTGTTCCATAGATAAAGAGATGTTTTTATGTGTCCCGTTCATTGTGGCCTGGAACGACGTTGCTTGTAGCTCGTCTGTGGTGATAATTAGTATATCGTCCACGTAACGACGGTAGAAGGCCAAGTTATTGATGTCTGAAGATCTCTTTTCTTCTAAGTGTGCCATGAAGATGTCCGCTAGAATAGGTCCAAGCGGGCTCCCCATGGCCACTCCGTCAATTTGGCGGTATGACTTTTTTTATAGAAAGTTGAATTGTATGTTGGCGGTACATAATTTTAATAGCCTCTCTAGAATAGCTGATGGTATGCCTAGTTTTAGTTGTTTGTCTCTAATGCGTTCACTTATTATATTCACGGTCTCATCTATTGGAACGTTGGTGAATAAGGAGGCAATATCCATGGATGCCATGTGTTTATTATTTATGTCCATAGTATCCAATAATTCCACCAGTTCGAATGTATCTCTGATGCGTCTCCTTAACCAACTGGGTCAGCAACCTTATAGGGATTCAACCCTGAGAGAAAACCGACTTGATGATAGACTACACATTGCCAAACACTCAACACGTAGCATTCACTTTTAATTAATACACGTTTTAGTTGTATTCCTGTTACCCACCTCTTCAGCATTTTCCTGTGGTGTGTGAGATAGTGTCAGGCTGCTGATATTGCTTGTAACCTATATTAATATTAGCAGGAGTGGAAGACAAACTTTATGCACCACTGAGTGAACTAAAAAAGACAATGAAGTTGGAGGTATAGGCAATAAATGTCAAGAATACAAAAAGAGTTTGTGTGTGACAGGGTATCATGTAATACTTAGTTTCAGATTTATGTACATGTCTCTTGTCACACGACTGGCATCCCAGTCTCTATACTATTGGGACCCCTCCCTAGTAATGTTGCTTGTCCTTTGCAGGATGTTGCAGTCAACCCCAGGTTAATGTTCTAGGCAATTGTATGTTCAATAGTTTGCCATTGCTTTTTGAATGAGAAGTAATCGTTTAAGTCCAACATAATGCACTTGTAGGGTCTCATCCCCCTACCTTGCTGTTAGGAAGTTGAAGAGCGAGCGCTCTTATCCCTGGTATTACCTTCTATAAATGAGCCAAAACCTTTTAGGAGGCTGTTGGCCTGTCTTCAGTAGCATGTCTGCCTTGTTTAGTTTTCCCACCTGAATGAGTGTAACAGAAAGTGAAGAAATGGACCTCTGCTTGCATAATAGGAAGACAGAAGTAACAGCAATATCAAAGAAATGGATCATGCCCACATGGGCGATTAAAGTCGACTGTATTAGATTTAGTCAAGTACAGACATTTGATGGCAGCCGTGGTGGCGAATGTGGCTAGACTCTTGCCTACCGGCCCTGGGCTCATGGAATCATATTTGTAATGTGTGGATTTATTTAACTGAGCTGGGTTCCCAGGTGGACCCGGCCTAAAATGGGTACCATGGTTTGTATTGGGAAGTAAAATCGGCCAGCCTGAGATTGACCACATGACCTCTCGAGTGACTATATGTCAATACAATGGGGCAAGTGCCGTATATCAAGACACCTCAACGTGTGTTAAAGGGCCCTTTATGTTTTAAAAAAAAACAAGACATCAAGTATCTAAGCACATGGATCACATCAGATGGAAGTGGCAGTACAGAGATGCAGAACAGAACAGGACAAGCAAAAATCTGCATTTTATAACATGAAAAACATGCAATAAATCCAAGTTCTTGGAGGTTAGAAAAAGAATTCTTCCAAACCACATAGAACAAATGTTAACATCTGGCTGTGAATCTTGGACAACTAGAACACAAGCAAAAACATTCCCTTGAGGCCTCAGAGATGTCACTTTACGGAAGCCTGGCTTTGACAGCCAAAGTGGGTAATCTAAATGTTTTGAAAGAGCCTAAAACACAAAAGGACAACTTATCACAAACATCAGACAGAGACAGTCATCATTTTTGGTCACATTATGAGAAGAGGAACGAATGGATATATTGTGACAACTGAAAAGATTATGGAAAGATGTGATACAGGAAGACAATGAAAGAAGATTCTCGACAGCCTTTTGTCACTGAACAGAAAGGTATCAGCATATGAACTGATACATGCTGTTGGAGATCACAAGATGTGGAGTAGCATGATCATCCATGCCAGCCAGCAACGCACTTGATGATGATGATAGAGCTTATACTGTTGCATGCATGTGAAACAAGGTCAATAAACAGACAAGCGGAGAAACGTCTGATGGCAGCAGAAATGTGCTTTCTGAAGAAAATACAAAGAATACCATGGACAGACAGAAAAAAAATGAAGCAGTCCTGCAAGAAACAGATGAAAACCATTGATTGATTAGAAAAATTAGTCAGGATTTTAAATTGATTAGAAAAATTAGTCATAGACAGTCAGAATTTTAAATTGATTAGAAAAATTAGTTATAGACAGGATTTTATTTTTTTACATCAATGAGGCATGAGCTGAGACTCTGGTGACCATGTGAGATGGCAAATCATGGTGGCACATGATGATGATGATGATGAATTTTTTTTTTCAGTCTTGTTTATTCTGTTCATTCTAGAATGACATATTTTAATGCCACTATGTTTCAAATGGCGAAGGACTTAAGGACACGATTCGTAAGCCTGCTTACCCACGTTCGAAACACAGCTGCTACTGATTTGGCAGCAGACCACATTGCTATGGGTTTTAACGAGTTGGTATCGGAGCCAGTCGTTCAGAAAACAATGGCAAGCTACTGAACATAAACTTGCCAAGACATCAACAACAGTAGTAAAATGCTGGTGTTGACAGCGATGTCCTGTGAAAAAGGATATGCAAAACATATTTAATTTTCAAACCCCTTTATAGACGGTATGTGGTTTAGAACTGTAGAGCACTCATGTATGTAAAAAGGGATCATTTTGATGCAGAATGTCAATCTTTTCATTGCCTGTCGGGGTCTCAATAATGAGCCAGTTCCCTTGCCACATGTACTTTTATGCCCAGAATGTGTTTACATGTCCTGTGTTAACTTCATGTTGCTTGACCCCTGCCTCATCTTCCAGGAACCATATCGTCCTGTTCCACTGATGTTTAATATGGCCAAAGTATAGGGTGTATTTTTAATGACTGTGGAGTTTTGGAAAATATTGCCGTTCCAAGCTTTGTAATTACTGTTTACAAATTATTTACAATTATAGCTTTACACAGCTCGGAATTCTGAGGTAAGAAGGAAAATTTTTTCCAATTTTCATTTTCTCTTCATTGCTTTCATTTTTTCATCTTTTTATTCTTCTCGTTCTGTCGTCACATTGTAATGTAGTCACAGGAGATCTCCGTGACTATGTTGTGTTTTGTGAATGTGTTTGTTTGCTGATGAAGGCTAATCGCCGCAACATCCTGTATATGTCATAATTCTGTTATGTAAAGCTGCACTACTTTGTGTCATTTTATATTGTTTAAGAATATTTCTGTAACATTTAAGTTCAAAAGCCCTAATTTTCTTCTTGAATCAGAGTATTCTAAGAATGTTTCTGTAAGATTGAAGTATGAAAGCCCAGATTTTCTTATTGAATGATTGTGAAAGGTCTGTGATTCACATCTGTATGTTGCCAGAAGAAATGTACATGTAAAGAATTGTTACTTGTATTTGTTGTGTGTTGTGCCTAGTCTGACACTGCCGTTCAATCCC
Source organism: Cepaea nemoralis (assembly GCA_014155875.1). Classification (NCBI taxonomy): domain Eukaryota; kingdom Metazoa; phylum Mollusca; class Gastropoda; order Stylommatophora; family Helicidae; genus Cepaea; species Cepaea nemoralis. The sequence goes on along the minus strand of JACEFZ010025955.1, from coordinate 180,721 downwards.
TGCATTGCTACGTCTGTCTCCTTCTGACTTTGTTTGAACTATTTTGTTCTGTTTTTTCGTTCACTAGCTTTGAACACAGACATAGTCCACACATGTGTTACTACTTTCTAGTGCACTGGACTGAGGTTTGCATGTGAATTAAGCTTTCCCTATTACCAGTGTCCCTCGCCATCAGGCGAACCCAATCCGACGTCTAAGGTACCTGTAATGAACATCCCCAAGTCAAGGACAAGAAGTCAACATTTTAGTCCAACTGAACAGTGTAGGGGTTGAAACCGCTACCTCAGCATCAGCACACTGGAAGTTTAACAGCAAGTGGTCTGATCCATTCACCGTTGTTAATTATGGTCATTGTCGCTAATTATGGAACCAAAGTATTCAAAGTTTTCAATTTTCAAATTCTTCACTGTTGATTGTAATGTTTGGTTGATACGAACAAATAAGGATCACCATCACCACATGCTCCACAACCTGCCGCAAGTATTCCTGCATCTCCACAGATTTCTTTCCTTCGTTTGTGTTTTTGGATCAATCCATCGATGATGTCCCTCCACAGCACTGTCCCAATCAATCCAGCATCCTCACGTATGAAGGATATTTTCTGATATTTCAATAACGTACAGTTTTCAATATCAGTGAAAGCTCTGTGAGCCTAAAATATCAGATAACTGGTCTCACCAATGGTTTACAATAAAGGTGATCCCATAGGCAGGCAGATGCCACCTGTATGTGCAGTTATTGGCTTCACTCACACCTAGTCTAGGAATTATAAGCTGGGGTGACCAGCACTTGTACTCACCACCTTTGCTTTGCAGAGAAAGTTCTGGTGGCCATTTTACTGGATTATTTTAATTTGAACATAAACATAGCATTTATCTTGCCACAAGAATCTCCAAGAAACACTTCTAAAATAATATATGACATAAACCATCTATATGTAGAACATTCCAGATATTTTTATTTAAAAAAAAAAGACTTACATGTTCCCATAACAATCTTAGAATTTATTTCACTCACAATACGTCTGGCATCTACAACTATGTTCCAAGAAGAAGAGACGGGGGCACAAAGGTGGGCATAGGGCATTAAAGACAGCTTGGGTATGAATATAAATGAGGTGGGGGAACTGGAGAAAGATCAAGAGTCTTTCCAGTGGTCATGATGACAGTTATATATGGATTGCTATATGATGATGATGATGTGAAATGTTAGAAAATAGCTAAGAACATGTCTGACTGAGTTGTGTGATGAAGGAATACATCAACGAACCCTTTTTTAAAATCAGAGTTTGTGTTGTTACACTCTGGCATGCTTGTAACAAGCATGGGAATCTACAAAACTGGTTCTTTCCAAGAATGTAAAATATATCATGAGCAATCCAAGCAAGAAATGATGTGTTAACAGATGTAAAGAAACAAAGAAAACAGATTGGAACAGTTAACGTTCTCTAGTCATGTCATGAGAACAGGACAACTGGAGTATATTTGAACAACTGTAGGACTGATGGATAACAAATAGTCAGTGGCAAAGAGACATGATTCTGAGTAGTTTTGCATCATAACAAGGAAATATACACGGACACCCATCAATATAAATAACCAGTGGAAAATCTTCAAAACATGCCAAGTCAAAACATCAGGTGGGGATGACAAGCTTATTCCCTACCATCTTTCTTTTTCACAGAAATCTCTGAAGCCCATGATACAAGAGCTGTGTGAGATAAACACACACTCAACTGTAGGTGGGTAGAGCCTGCCACTGTGTTGGCAAGACCGTGTACTATATGGGTACATGAACTTCAGTGAACATGAATGAGGCTATAATCTTGGAATGAATTTCACTGACAATGCAAACTACATACAACAGAAGATAAAACTATGTGACATGTGGAATATTAATTGATAAACTGTGCTCCAGTAGTAGCTGTGTTGATACATATCCTCCACATCAAACTGACTCCAATCATGACACCAATGAATGAATAATAATAATAATGACAAATGCTGCTGCAGTAGTAAGTAGTAGGAGTAGAAGACAGAAGCAGCAGTCATGTGACTTTTGAGTGAACCAGTTTGGTAACAGTATTTTCAAATCAGAAAGATAAATATAATGATGCAGAAATTAGGACATTTTATATATATATATTTATATTTATAGATATGTAAGACCTCCAACCTTATTTCATACATTTCAACACATTCTGCTAGTTTTGTGTGTCATTTTTACAGGGGAAAAAAAAGAATTATTTTGTACAATAATTAATAAAACATCTCTTGAATAATATTGATATTTACATTTACATGTCATAATACATAATGTTGCTTCAGTATCTTAACTAGAATTACTAGTCAGTCAATATAAAAATATAGGGTGTCTGACAATTATTGCAACAGTTTTGACGCTGAGTGAAATATTTCCTAGCTCACATTCAATTACCAAATAAAAGAAATCTGCATGCAGATGATGCAACAGTTTTAATTAAAGTAACACAGAAGTATGAGCACAATGTGTAATTCACAAAATATTCAAACAATAACTTGAAAGATAACATGCATGTTGCAGTATACTGCCACAAGTGGCGTAGTGATTAATCTCATGAGCACAGAGGAAAGTTCAAGCCTTTGTGTAATCTTACAAAGGAATGCCGTGCACTTCACCTCAACCACCAGCTGGCTCTATCACCTGTGTGTTGTGCACACAAACATGTACGAATTCTCCAGGAAAGACTTCACAGTATGAGATCAAACCATCTACACCTGTATATTGTGCACACAAACATGTATGAATTCTCCAGGAAAGACTTCACACAGTATGAGATAAAACCACCTACACTACCTGACTGACAAGTCATATGTGACTGAAGTTGTATATTTTCAGACACCCCATATTTTAACCCTCATACAGCCAACAGGCTTCAGTACGACTTTCAGTGATAATGACAATTAGATAAGGCACACCATAAAATGAAAGCAATTAAATGATAACATCACAATAACCACCACAACAGGATGCTAGAGATACTGATATGTAACATTTTGCTGAGACCACAAATAGCCTGACTATGGAAGTCATGACAGTAAGTAAAGCAATAACATAGGCTCGAGACACAGACATTCACTAGGGCATGTTTCTTTAGCGACTCAATGAGTATGCTCAAGAGGACAGAGATCGGGTGGATCTGAAGAGAGTGGTTGCTGTCTCTGGAGCGGTTTCGGCTGGCAAACATTAGTTTCATCTTCGTGCCAGGGCATGCGGGAGTACAAGGAAATGAGTGGGCTGACAAGCTCGCAGGTGAGGCTACTGTGGAGGGCAGACGTGCCATGTACCAGGCTGACATTCTGAATGCTCTACGAGAAGTAAGACTTGCGAGAACCAAGTGATGACTGTGAATCTACAACCATGGTCAGACTGCAAGAACTGCAAATTAAAAGAAGTGTGGCCAAACAAGAACACTACGCAGGAAGCCAAAGAAGATTTATAAACCAACACAGAACTGGTGTCGTGAGCCGCTACACGCTGTGGGATTTGCTGAGGAGGGGATCCAAGCATGTATGGACTGAATGGTTCGATGTGCAATGAGGATGATCTGTCGACTAACTAACTAACTGACTGACTCACTAACTAACTAACTGACAGAGTGTATAGATACATATATTACAAAAGTGTGCTTACAAGCCAAGGCTGACTTTTGTTTCTGCATTAGCCACTGCAAAATGCTGTGGATGCACAACAAACATTGATGACCCATAGAAACCCCCCTCAGAAAAGGAAGATCCAAGGCAGTTATTGGCATAAAGGTATGAAATGACAGGCCCTCATATATACTAGACCACAACATTAAATCATGGCTGGCCAACTCCATTTTATAAGATGACTACAATGCAAGTAAAGAAATACAAGAAGTTGCCTCCTGCTGAGCGATGCTGGAATCCAAATGAACACAAAATATAACTAGGAATCCCAATGCAAGGAAACAAAAATATGGACTTTAACTCCAAAGCAAGTATGATCAGAAACAAATATCCCTCCTCAATCTGAGTTTAAACCCAGATTGCTGTTCACGCAAGCCATGGTACTATCCACTATGCTGCATGGCTGTATACTTGTACAACAAAATGAACAATACCTAAGTACAGGCATAAACAGCATTACAAATCAAACATTTGCAGCCTTGACTTTTCTCATTTCTTGTCATTTGTGAACATGGAAAACATGTACATAATGGTGAAACCGCAGAACAATGAATAAATTAAACTATATATTTTTATATGTCACAAACATTGTATGAAAATATATTACTGATGCATCACAATAATTGCATAACACATTAATTTCAAATACAGGGAATCACAACTGTCAAAAGAAAATTATCAGCAGTTTGGTGGGATACAGAAATATATTATACACACATCACTGAAAATATAATGTCCACGGTCACATGTTTCACTTTCAGGCCAAGTGTGCTGCTAGTCAGATGTATAAGTGTGCCGGTGAGATGTCTAAGCACCCTAGCAAAAGTCTAATTTGCTGCTATCTCACAAACAAATTAGCATATTTACTCCATTTTAACAAATTACGACTGCAAAATTTAAAACCATTGGTTGAGTGACAGGCAAATATCATGCATATTTTATGTCTATCTAAATCTATTGTGGCCGTCCTTTAATCCTTAGAGTAAAAATTTCACTTTCCTTTAGACCATTAGTTCTCAATCTATGGATTGTGCCATGCTATAGGACTATGAAGTATTTTCTGAGGTGATGCCATGATTTCTATCTGAAATTAATTTTATAGGAAATTTCACATGACAGCTTTTTTCAATACATATTTATTGTAATGTAACTGTGCTGCAGCTTTCTGGTAATGGCTCTACTTGTAACACTATCAGTGAAAGGAAGTGACTTCAAGTTTGTGTAGTGGATAAGAAGAAACAACATTAAAAGCCCACTGTGTTCCTTCATGTTTAAACACTGTAAATCATTAATAATTTTCTCTGGCGGCCTGTTAATAATTTTTTCAAAATTTCCGCCATGGGAGACTTCTATTCGTTCTCTTAAAAAATACATACACATAGTGCTTTTTCTAGAATATCACTATGTGCTACAAATTATACGCTCAAAAAAATATTTCACCCCGATATAAATTAAACACTATTTTTATCCATTTACAAATGCCCTTTAAAGACAATACAGCAGAGATTGAGACTGAAAACTTGAATATTATAAAACAGGGTAGAGTATTACTTGGCATTTATAAAAGAGGTTGTGCATTACTTCTAATTATAAAAAAAGAGTCTGCGACTTGAAAAAGGGTGAGAAACACTGCACTGAACTATTGTCAAATGTGTGCTATGTCCAGCTACTGTAGGTGTCATTTAGTTTTTAGGGTTTAAAAACATCAAATCAAAAAATAACATGTGCCAGGCCTAAATCCATTTGTGGATAATATGTTACAAAGCAAGTAACCAGAAAAGTCATACTTTCCCCTAATTTCTGGGTAGCATTTGATGCTTAACGCTTTTGGATAAGGGCGATTAAATAGGGGTTGTGTGTGAATGTCCACATTCAAGATACCTCAAAAGTTGAAAATAAGAGCGGGCCTAACTGGCCAAAGATCAAACATAATTTAAAACTTATTTAAGACTCCAACAATAGAATATTAACTATGTATTTTATGTGGAAGATGCTACATTCATTTCCTGAAATCAAGTTTATAGGCTGTCAAACAGATAGATTTACAGGCAGTCAGAAAGAAAGATGTATAGCAATCAGATGTATAGGCAATCATATTTATATACAGCCAGACAGATAGATTTATGGTCAGTCAGAAAGAAAGATGTTTAAGCAGTCAGATTTATAGATATATGGGCAGTCAGAAAACCGATTTATGTTAGAGTGACATTAAAAAAACTTCACACCAGTTCAACTGAAAAACCTGACATGACATTTATAGCCACTTAACAGCACACAACAGGACAAGCTTGACTTATATAAATAGATGCTGCACCATGATTCAGCAGTATTGGTTTTATATGCATATATTTTCAATGATAGATTATAAAAACAGGAGTCATGGAATGGGTTGCGCATCTGAGGACTTTAACAAATAACATAGTATGTCGACCCCTACCCACACTCATCTAGCAACTGAACTATGTATCTAGCAACCCGCCATATGTTGGCCAGGTGCTCTCTTGTTGAATAAACCACTTCTATTTTTCTTTAGGAAACTGACATGTGCTTTTTCTTATGCCTGTAACCCACCAATGGATCACAGGACCTCAACCAACTCACTGCGAGCCCTCCTATCCTTTGTTACCTCCTGTTGCTCCATCCATGTCTTTCCCACATTATACATCCGTCTCTAGTTATTTCCATCTCTATTTGTTGTCACTGTTTGTTTTAAGGTAACATCAAGGAATCAAACTAACAGCAAGGTAATTCCCCATGTACTATATATCTATCATAAAAGACCATCTTCTGGCACCACTTAGGTTCAGTCTTCAGTAATTCTTAATACTTGAAACAAAAATTTCATTCTTCAGTCAATCTTAATACTTGTTAAAAATAATTAAGTGTAACCTTAACTCATTACTCCTGAAACCTTTGACAGGTCATACCCTATTCAGTAGGAAAACGAATTTAAAATAAACTTTAACTCATCCACATTATTTAAATATCACAAGAAAAAAAAACTTGAAAATTAACTAAAGTAGAAATTACAGATACATTTGTTTTTGAAAAACATAAATAAAATAATTATGTCATAATTTTAATAAAGCAGCCAATGAGTTAAAAGGTGGATGGTGTGTCTGTCTGAACATTTTAAAAGTGCTCCATTAAGAATGTAGTGGGTTGAAAATCTTTAGTATACAATGAGCCATGAAATATGTTTGGTTGTAGTCATTGGTCAACACATAATCAGCTGCTTGACACATGATATTTTAGGTGATCAATACAAACATGAGGTGAAAGTCATATTTTGAATGTATTAACATTACTGTCAACAAAATAACAAACTGCAATGGACTGCAGCATTCCATTTCAGTATCCATGAAGTCATGCATGTACGATTCTCACTGCAAGCCATTTGTCTACGGTGCGGAATCCTCCTCATCTGTAGTTGCGGAATGTTGCACCTTGGTTGCCAACAAAATCATCCATATCACCAGCCAAATCATCATCTTCATCCAGTCTAGTCATATGGAACTGGCTGTAAAGTGTAAAGAAGAAAGTCTGAACATGGCTGTAATTAAAGTGTAAAGAATACACAGGATTACATTAATATTGATCATCTGTGTCAAGTCTGCCCATATTGAAATGGCTTTAATGAAAGTGAAGAATACACAGCTTTATATTCATAAACTTTGTCAAGTCTGCTTATATGGAAATGGCTGTAATTAAAGTGTAAAGTATACACAGCATATAATCATTTTTATCATCTTGGTCCAGTCTGGAAATATAGAATAGGCTGCAATAAAAGTGTCTAAACACTGCATCATATTCTTCGTCATTAGAATGGAAATAAGACATACAGCTACGAGTGCCTCTAGACAGTTAAATCATAGTTCCAAACATCGGACATCTTGAGTGAATCAAAGTCAGACGAGATTGTATAAGCATACTTAAATATGCAGTCAGAAAATAGTCTGCAAATCAATCTAGACAAGCGGGCATGCTAGAAAGGTTGATAAGGATCTGCACTGATAATGTCACGAGCGCAGTCAAGCGAGGCTTTGATGCCTGTGTTCGTCATCTCGCTTTGTGAGGGAAAAGACCGGCCATCTATTCCTTTCATGCATTCAGACCTACAAAATGTGATGGCCCAGTAACATCGCAGATCTGTAGCAGGAATCTACTTTGGGACAAATAAATTGTTATATTAATATTCATCAGAATAAAATGAGACACAAGCGATGTGTGCCAGGAGACAGTTAAATGCTTCCAAGCAGACTTGCGAGATCCTGGCCAGTAGATAGGCTGTCGCCGGCAAGGCTCTTGGTATTAACGGAACATGTAAGCTCCTCTACATCAACTAGGTGGAGACACCAGAGATCAAAGTTCCCAATTTAGTTTAACACTATATTTTTTTTATCTTCTGGACAGTTAGATCACGTCTAGACTCCTTGTTTAAGTACATGAAATCAGGCCTCTTGTTTTGTTAAAAATTCATCACCAAAAATTGTAAATAGTAAGCCATACAGCTAATGCTCTGATAGACAATTAAATTTCATTTTTACTCTTAAAGGATGATGCTGGTCTGCCAAGTGAAAAAAGCCGTCATAAATATGGCACGGCCAGATAAAAACAGGTTGCAAAGTTTCAAGTAAATAGTTTCCAAACTTTTATTCTGCTTCTTGTAATCACCTCTATGATTCTAGAACACAGGGGGAGCATGATAGGTAGATATTCTAGAACACAGGGGCAGCATGATAGGTAGATATTCCAGAACACAGGGGCAGCATGATAGGTAGATATTCTAGAACACAGGGGCAGCATGATAGGTAGATATTCTAGAACACAGGGGCAGCATGATAGATAGATATTCTAGAACACAGGGGCAGCATGATAGGTAGATATTCTAGAACACAGGGGCAGCATGATAGGTAGATATTCTAGAACACAGGGGCAGCATGATAGGTAGTCATTCTAGAACACAGGGGCAGCATGATAGGTAGATATTCTAGAACACAGGGGCAGCATGATAGGTAGATATTCTAGAACACAGGGGCAGCATGATAGGTAGATATTCTAGAACACAGGGGCAGCATGATAGGTAGATATTCTAGAACACAGGGGCAGCATGATAGGTAGATATTCTAGAACACAGGGGCAGCATGATAGGTAGACATTCTAGAACACAGGGGCAGCATGATAGGTAGATATTCTAGAACACAGGGGCAGCATGATAGGTAGACATTCTAGAACACAGGGGCAGCATGGTTAGTTAGTTAGTTAGTTAGTCGACAGATCATCCTCATTGCACATCGAACCATTCAGTCCATAAGTGCTCGGATCCCCTCCTCAGCAAATCCTGCAGCGTGTAGCGGCTAACGATGCCAGTTCTGTGTTGGTTTATCAATCTTCTTTGGCTTCCTGCGTAGTGTTCTTGTTTGGCCACCCCTCTTTTAATTTGCTGCTCTCGCAGTCTGGCCATTGTTGTAGATTCACAGTCATCACTTGGTTCTCGCAAAAGTCTTACTTCTCGTAGAGCATTCAGAATGTCGGCCTGGTCCATGGCGCGTCCGCCCTCCACAGTAGCCTCACCTGCGAGCTTGTCAGCCCGCTCATTTCCTTGTACTCCTGCATGCCCTAGCACGAAGATGAAACTAATCTTTGCCAGTCGAGACCGCTCCAGAGGCACCAAACATTCTCTTCGGATCGACCCCTCCTCTATCCTCTTGATCATGTTCATTGAGTCGCTAAGGAAACAAGCCCTAGTGAAAGTCTGTGTCTCGAGCCATGTTACAGGGGCAGCATGATAGGTAGATATTCTAGAACACAGGGGCAGCATGATAGGAAGAAACTTGACAGTGGTTTGATTAGATGACATACACTGGGTTTAAAGGGAAAGAAAGCTTAACACTAGAACAACGACTGGCAGTCATGACCCAAGTCAACCCACCTAGAATGAATGCCAAGAAGATACAGAGGCCTAATATCTGTTGAAAGAGGAAGCCTCATCTGATGTTCAGAGCCTTCTACTGTGTCTGCTGTATCAGCAAAGGTTACTACTATAATAAATATCTTTAACAAATTTGAACAAATTAGTCCACAGTGTTGCAGAGAAGTATACTTGTATAGTATGACCATGAGGCACATAACAAAATGAATAACATATAAGGCTACGAACTTCACATTAATGTTTTCTAAATGGCCTCTTGGAAAATTTCTCTTGTTATGTTATTAAAGTCAGGTGCACTTTGACCCAGGAGGCATCTACCCTGCTACAGTCTCATGTACCACTGTGTTTTAGGGCTTCTACCCTGCTACAGTCTCATGTACCACTGTGTTTTAGGTCTTCCACCCTGCTACAGTCTCATGTACCACTGTGTTTTAGGGCTTCTACCCTGCTACAGTCTCACGTACAACTGTGTTTTAGGGCTTCTACCCTGCTACAGTCTCACGTACCACTGTGTTTTAGGGCTTCTACCCTGCTACAGTCTTACGTACCATGTGTTTTAGGGCTTCTACCCTGCTACAGTCTCATGTACCACTGTGTTTTAGGTCATCTACCCTGCTACAGTCTTTTGTACCACTGTGTTTTAGGGCTTCTACCCTGCTACAGTCTCATGTACCACTGTGTTTTAGAGCTTCTACCCTGCTACAGTCTCATGTACCACTGTGTTTTAGGGCTTCTACCCTGCTACAGTCTCATGTACCACTGTGTTTTAGGGCTTCTACCCTGCTACAGTCTCATGTACCACTGTGTTTTAGGGCTTCTACCCTGCTACAGTCTCACGTACCACTGTGTTTTAGGGCTTCTACCCTGCTACAGTCTCATGTACCACTGTGTTTTAGAGCTTCTACCCTGCTACAGTCTCATGTACCACTGTGTTTTAGGGCTTCTACCCTGCTACAGTCTCATGTACCACTGTGTTTTAGAGCTTCTACCCTGCTACAGTCTCATGTACCACTGTGTTTTAGGGCTTCTACCCTGCTACAGTCTCTTGTACCACTGTGTTTTAGGGCTTCTACCCTGCTACAGTCTCATGTACCACTGTGTTTTAGGTCATCTACCCTGCTACAGTCTCATGTACCACTGTGTTTTAGGTCATCTACCCTGCTACAGTCTCATGTACCACTGTGTTTTAGAGCTTCTACACTGCTACAGTCTCTTGTACCACTGTGTTTTAGGTCATCTACCCTACTACAGTCTCATGTACCACTGTGTTTTAGGGCTTCTACCCTGCTACAGTCTCATGTACCACTGTGTTTTAGGGCTTCTACCCTGCTACAGTCTCACGTACCACTGTGTTTTAGGGCTTCTATCCTGCTACAGTCTCATGTACCACTGTGTTTTAGGTCTTCCACCCTGCTACAGTCTCATGTACCACTGTGTTTTAGGGCTTCTACCCTGCTACAGTCTCACGTACAACTGTGTTTTAGGGCTTCTACCCTGCTACAGTCTCACGTACCACTGTGTTTTAGGGCTTCTACCCTGCTACAGTCTTACGTACCATGTGTTTTAGGGCTTCTACCCTGCTACAGTCTCATGTACCACTGTGTTTTAGGTCATCTACCCTGCTACAGTCTTTTGTACCACTGTGTTTTAGGGCTTCTACCCTGCTACAGTCTCATGTACCACTGTGTTTTAGAGCTTCTACCCTGCTACAGTCTCATGTACCACTGTGTTTTAGGGCTTCTACCCTGCTACAGTCTCTTGTACCACTGTGTTTTAGGGCTTCTACCCTGCTACAGTCTCATGTACCACTGTGTTTTAGGGCTTCTACCCTGCTACAGTCTCACGTACCACTGTGTTTTAGGGCTTCTACCCTGCTACAGTCTCATGTACCACTGTGTTTTAGAGCTTCTACCCTGCTACAGTCTCATGTACCACTGTGTTTTAGGGCTTCTACCCTGCTACAGTCTCATGTACCACTGTGTTTTAGAGCTTCTACCCTGCTACAGTCTCATGTACCACTGTGTTTTAGGGCTTCTACCCTGCTACAGTCTCTTGTACCACTGTGTTTTAGGGCTTCTACCCTGCTACAGTCTCATGTACCACTGTGTTTTAGGTCATCTACCCTGCTACAGTCTCATGTACCACTGTGTTTTAGGTCATCTACCCTGCTACAGTCTCATGTACCACTGTGTTTTAGAGCTTCTACACTGCTACAGTCTCTTGTACCACTGTGTTTTAGGTCATCTACCCTGCTACAGTCTCATGTACCACTGTGTTTTAGGGCTTCTACCCTGCTACAGTCTCATGTACCACTGTGTTTTAGGGCTTCTACCCTGCTACAGTCTCACGTACCACTGTGTTTTAGGGCTTCTATCCTGCTACAGTCTCATGTACCACTGTGTTTTAGGTCTTCCACCCTGCTACAGTCTCATGTACCACTGTGTTTTAGGGCTTCTACCCTGCTACAGTCTCACGTACAACTGTGTTTTAGGGCTTCTACCCTGCTACAGTCTCACGTACCACTGTGTTTTAGGGCTTCTACCCTGCTACAGTCTTACGTACCATGTGTTTTAGGGCTTCTACCCTGCTACAGTCTCATGTACCACTGTGTTTTAGGTCATCTACCCTGCTACAGTCTTTTGTACCACTGTGTTTTAGGTCTTCCACCCTGCTACAGTCTCATGTACCACTGTGTTTTAGGGCTTCTACCCTGCTACAGTCTCACGTACAACTGTGTTTTAGGGCTTCTACCCTGCTACAGTCTCACGTACCACTGTGTTTTAGGGCTTCTACCCTGCTACAGTCTCACGTACCACTGTGTTTTAGGGCTTCTACCCTGCTACAGTCTCATGTACCACTGTGTTTTAGGTCATCTACCCTGCTACAGTCTCTTGTACAGTCTCAGTCTCTAAGACTTCTACCACTACAAAAGCGCTTCCTTTTCAACAAAGCCAAATTAGTGAATAAAATTATATCTCAAAATACCCCAGAGTATCTTCTGCCGCTGATTCAATCTAATGCAATGAACAGCAAGCGCCTAAATTTGTTACATGTCTCAAAGCCTAGATTGGACCTATACAAAACATGTTTCGCCTATTCTGGTGCTCACTTATGGAATGATCTGCCTCCAGATCTGAAAACTCCAATGAGTCCCTACACATTTAACCGAAAACTCTTTCAATACTTAATCCATACCGACTATATGCCACCATAATTCATTTACTGGTATAATTGTTCAGTATAATTGTTCATTATCATTGTTTAACTATAATTGTTCACTATATATGTGTGTGCGTGTGGGAGCGAGAGAGAGAGAGAGAGAGAGAGAGAGAGAGAGAGAGAGAGAGAGAGAGAGAGAGAGAGAGAGAGAGAGAGAGAGAGAAAGAGAGAGAAAGTGGGTGTCAGTGAGAGGGAGAGAGTGAATGCGTGTGTGCGCACGTGCATGCGTGTGTGTGGAGAGAGTGATTGAGTGAGAAATGGTGGGGGAATGTGTCAGTGCATGCATTCGTACGTGTATGTGTGAGAGTGAGTGAGGGAGTGTATGCGTGCGTGCATGCGTTCATGTGTATGTGTATGTGTGAGAGAGTGTGATTGAGAGGTGAGTGGTGTGTGAAGGATTGTGTGTTAGAGAGTGAGACAGTGGGAGAGTTGATGTGTTAGTGTGTGTGTGTGTGAGCGCGCGCATGCGTGTGAGTGTGTGTATATGAAAGAATACAGAGAGAGAGAGAGAGAGAGAGAGAGAGCTGAGCAGATGCATGTCATGTAACACGCATGTTATGTAACACGCGAATCCATATGTTTGTGTATTCTCATCTGTCATATTATCAGTAAATACCATTTGATTTTATCATGCATAATATAAACTCATGTTCATTACTATAGTTTGAGTGAGTGAGTCAGTGAGTGTGAATGAGAGACAGAACGAGTGAGCGTGAGAGTGAATGAGTGAGCGGGAGAGTGAATGAGTGAGCGGGAGAGTGAATGAGTGAACGGGAAAGTGAATGAGTGAGCGGGAGAGTGAATGAGTGAGCGTGAGAGTGAATGAGTGGGAGAGTGAATGCGTGAGAGTGAATGAATGAGCGGAAGAGTGAATGTGTGAGCGTGAGAGTGAATGTGTGTGTGAGAGAGAGAGAGAGAGAGAGAGAGAGAGAGAGAGAGAGAGAGAGAGAGAGAGAGAGAGAGAGAGAGAGAGAGAGAGAGAGAGAGAGAGAGAGAGAGAGAGCATCACTATTTTTACGTCACATACATTTTATGTACACATTTTTCTCCATGTTTAACATTATTATGAGACTGCTCATGACAAGTGTCAGTGTATGTGTGTGAGTAAAGTGTGGGAGTTTGTTCATACTAGTTTCAATACTAACGTGAGACATTTTGTATGTGTCTAGATGTGAGGAAGTGTGAGTGTATGTGGAGGATGTGTGTGAGTGTGGGGATATGTGTGGGTGGGGGGTGTGTGGGTGGGGGTATGCATTTGGATGGGTTGGGGTGTGTGGGTTTTTGATGGGTAGTGGTATTTGTGGGTGTTGGTGGGATGTGTGGATGGATGTGTGGGGGTGAAAGTACGGGTGTTGGAATGGGTGTGGGGGATGTGTGTATGAGTGGAAGATATGTGTATGGGACGGATGCAGGGGATGTGTGTTTATGTGGGTGGAGATGTGTGAATGGTTTGAGGAAGTATGTGTGGGAGGCGGGGTTGTGTGGGTAGGGGATTGTGTTGGGTGGATTTGGGATGGAAGGGCGGATGGGGAGAAGTGTATGGTGTGTGGGTTTGAGATATGTGTGCGGTGTGTTGGTGGGGGATGTGTGAATGATGTGTGGGTGGAGGGTATGTTTGTGGTGGTATGGGTGGAGGATAGTGTGTGGTGTAGGGGATGTGTGTGATGGGTGTGGGGAATGTGCGTATGGGTGGGGTATATGTGTGGGTGAGCAGGGGATTGTGGTGGTTGGGGGAAGTATGTGGGGGAGTGTGTGTGGGAGATGTGTGTATGTGGATGGGGAATGTGTGGGTGGGGGTGTGTGAGTGGCTTAGGGATGTGTAGAGTGGGTGAGGGAGTTGTATGTGTCGGGGTGGGATGTGTGAGTGGGTGGAGGATGTGTGTGGGGGTAGGGGTATTGTGATCGGAGAGATGTTTGGTTGGGAGTGGGTTGGTGGGGGTGTGTGGGTGCGTAGTGGAGGATGTGTGAGTGAGTGTGTGTTGGTGGACGGGTAGGGAATGCGTGTGTGGGTGGGGAGAGGTGTGTGGTGTGTTGGTTGGTGATATTGTGTGGGTGAGGTATGTGTGTGTGGGTGGGGGATTTTTGTGGTGTGTGAGTGGGGGTATGTGGGGTGGATGGGTAAGGGTATCTGTGTGGGTGTGGGTGGGATTATTTTGTGGTATCTGGGTGGGGGATATGTGTGTGGTGTGTAAGTGGGGATGTGTTGGTGAGGGATATGTGTGTGTGTGGTGCGTGGGTTGGGAATAGTGCGTGGTAGGAGGTGTATGTGATGTGCGGGTGGGGGATTGTGTGGTGGGGGATTAGGTTAAGGCATGTGTGGGTGGGTGGAAGTTGTATGTGTGGGTGGTGGTGTGTGTGTGAGTGGATTGGGGATGTATGGGTGGTTAGGGAGATGTGTGTGTGTGTGGGGGGGGGGGGGGGGGGTAGGGACATGTCAGTTGGTGGGGATGTGTGTGTATGGTTTGGGGATGTGTGAGTGGATGTGCGATGTGTGGGTTGGTGGGGGATTGTGTGTGTGGGTGGGGAATATGTTGTCGATGGAGATGTGGCTGGGGGAAGGGTGGTTTGAGGTGTGGGTGGGGAGAGGATGTGTGGGGTAGAATGTGGATGGGCGTGGGATGTGTGGGTTGGTGGGGAATGTTTGTGGGTGGCGAGTGTGTTTTGGTTGGGGGATCAGGTGAGGGCAGTGTGTGTGGGTGGGGGATGTGCGGGAGGGGGATGGGTCGGTTGGTGGGGTATGTATGTGTCCCTTGGTGTGCGTGTGTGTCGGTAGGTGGGGGTGTGTATGTGTCCCTTGGTGCGCATGTGTGTGGGTAGGTGGGGGTGTTGTGTGGGTGGGGTGATGTATGGATAGGTGGGAGATGGGCTTCATACCATGGTAATTAGCCTTGTTTATGTTTACAACATTCATTTCACAATGTTTATTTTTCTTCCTATGCAAATGTATAATGCTCTTGATGAACGAAAGACGAGTGATTGAAAGGGCCGAATGTAAGACGGGCCTGCGCGCCCAATTTGTGACCCTAATAAAGTTGATTTGATTTGATTTGATTTGTACCACTGTGTTTTAGGGCTTCTACCCTGCTACAGTCTCATGTACCACTGTGTTTTAGGGCTTCTACCCTGCTACAGTCTCACGTACCACTGTGTTTTAGGGCTTCTACCCTGCTACAGTCTCATGTACCACTGTGTTTTAGCGCTTCTACCCTGCTACAGTCTCATGTACCACTGTGTTTTAGGGCTTCTACCCTGCTACAGTCTCTTGTACCACTGTGTTTTTAGGGCTTCTACCCTGCTACAGTCTCATGTACCACTGTGTTTTAGAGCTTCTACCCTGCTACAGTCTCATGTACCACTGTGTTTTAGGTCATCTACCCTGCTACAGTCTCATGTACCACTGTGTTTTAGCGCTTCTACCCTGCTACAGTCTCACGTACCACTGTGTTTTAGGGCTTCTACCCTGCTACAGTCTCATGTACCACTGTGTTTTAGGGCTTCTACCCTGCTACAGTCTCACGCACCACTGTGTTTTAGGGCTTCTACCCTGCTACAGCCTCATGTACCACTGTGTTTTAGGTCATCTACCCTGCTACAGTCTCTTGTACCACTGTGTTTTAGGGCTTCTACCCTGCTACAGTCTCATGTACCACTGTGTATTAGAGCTTCTACCCTGCTACAGTCTCATGTACCACTGTGTTTTAGGGCTTCTACCCTGCTACAGTCTCTTGTACCACTGTGTTTTAGGGCTTCTACTCTGCTACAGTCTCATGTACCACTGTTTTAGGGCTTCTACCCTGCTACAGTCTCACGTACCACTGTGTTTTAGGGCTTCTACCCTGCTACAGTCTCATGTACCACTGTTTTAGGGCTTCTACCCTGCTACAGTCTCATGTACCACTGTTTTAGGGCTTCTACCCTGCTACAGTCTCACGTACCACTGTGTTTTTAGGGCTTCTACCCTGCTACAGTCTCATGTACCACTGTGTTTTAGAGCTTCTACCCTGCTACAGTCTCATGTACCACTGTGTTTTAGGGCTTCTACCCTGCTACAGTCTCATGTACCACTGTGTTTTAGGGCTTCTACCCTGCTACAGTCTCATGTACCACTGTTTTAGGGCTTCTACCCTGCTACAGTCTCACGTACCACTGTGTTTTAGGGCTTCTACACTGCTACAGTCTCTTGTACCACTGTGTTTTAGGGCTTCTACCCTGCTACAGTCTCATGTACCACTGTGTTTTAGGGCTTCTACCCTGCTACAGTCTCATGTACCACTGTGTTTTAGGGCTTCTACCCTGCTACAGTCTGACGTACCACTGTGTTTTAGGGCTTCTACCCTGCTCCAGTCTCACGTACCACTGTGTTTTAGGGCTTCTACCCTGCTACAGACTCATGTACCACTGTGTTTTAGGGCTTCTTTGAATTGTGTTGAGTTAAGAACCAACATCATAGCACTCGGAACATTCCCATATGTGCTCCATTCTCATCTTCAACAACCAGCGAAGAATCCCAATACTAATGATACCAGTTGCAATCTGATTATATGTCTGTCTGGTCTTTCCTCAGAGAATTGAGTGTCACCAGATCCTCTAGTCATCCCCTGCCAACCATTCTATCTCCAGGCAATGATGGTGTGTCTGTCTGGCCTTTCGTCAGAGAACTGAGTGTCACCAGATCCTCTAGTCGTCCCCTGCCAACCATTCTATCTCCAGGCAATGATGGTGTGTCTGTCTGGCCTTTCCTCAGAGAATTGAGTGTCACCAGATCCTCTAGTCGTCCCCTGCCAACCATTCTATCTCCAGGCAATGATGGTGTGTCTGTCTGGCCTTTCCTCAGAGAATTGAGTGTCCCCAGATCCTCTAGTCGTCCCCTGCCAACAATTCTATCTCCAGGCAATGATGGTGTGTCTGTCTGGCCTTTCCTCAGAGAACTGAGTGTCGCCAGATCCTCTAGTCGTCCCCTGCCAACCATTCCATCTCCAGGCAATGATGGTGTGTCTGTTTGCACAATATAAACACCATCCCAAAAAGCCCTGACCATATCTGCCTTATTGGGCACCGTACCCTACCCAGAGGTGCAGATCCAGCCAATTTGTCCACCTGCTCACTTCTCAGCACACCAGCATGCCCTGGAGAAAAGATCCTATGCTTGCGGCTTATCTTTGATTCTCTTTAATTGGAGCATGCCACTGTACGATGGATGCCTCTCTTCATCCTACTCAACATGCAACTTTCCATTACAATCAGGACATGTGTGCGTTGTTTATCCTGCAACCAGCGAATTGATTCATGCTTCTTTGACTGTTACAAACATATAAGTGGTAAAATAAAACAGAACAAGTAACTTACAGAATGCCTCTCCTCTTTCTTCTCAGGTAAAGAACAACAAAGAGGAGAACCAGCAAGAACACGCCAATACATGATACTACAACAGATACTGTAACTCGTATCCTGTTGTCTGAAATTGACAAAACATGTGCATCATTTAACAAATGTTCCCTGTCAAAAATATTTCAGCCATGTGTGATTTTGTGGGATCCTTGCTGGTGCTAGGTAGTTTGTGCGCTGTGTTGAATGCCTAGGCAGAAGAAGAAGATCTTGGTGCACTGAAAGTTATCCTTCACAAACAAAGATCTTCTCAAGATAATAATTATCAAGAATGAACAAGAAAATCTCTGGCAGAAACTGAAATGCTGGGAAGAGGTACATACAAGTGGAAACAAATCAGAGTGCAAAAAGGGTCAGTACTACAATCTCTCAGTTACATGAGAAGGCAAAGCAAAGTTATCAATCACCTCAAACACTTTTATTAAATAAGGTAATCACTCAGGAAAACAGCTACGTGAGATTCAGTAGCAGATCATGCAGCGCTGGAAACTTACGGGGGTATGTGAGCCGGTCGTTCAGAAAGCAATGGCAAACTACTGAATGTAAAACTTGCCTAGTACATTAACAGCAGCTGAAAAATGCTGGTGTTGACTGCAATCCTGTAAGGGATATGCAACATTTTTTAAAAAAATCACTCAGCTGAGTTGAGTTAAGAATCAAAATCACAGCATTCTGGACATTCCCAAACATGCTCTATACTCATCTTAAACAGCCAGCAAAGAGTTCCATTGTTAATGATACTTGTTGCAGTCTGACAATCTGGGTAACTCAATGAATGAAGACTACACTATACAATTCTGTAACCTAGCATATATGAAATCCTTTGCACATTATATCTCTATGGTAGTAGTGACTACTTTTCAAAATTTTAGATGAATCGGTAATCCATCCATCCATCATGTGCCATGCCGGTAAGTGTGGGCGGTCATGTTCTGCCATCTCACTCGATCACCAGAGTCGTGGATCAGCTCCGTGTTTCTGTCTCAACCATGCCACAAGGCCAAGCCATCCAGGTACTTGCTTCTAGGTCTTCCCCTTGGTCTGTTCCCCTCGATCTTACCAGTTGTCACCAAGTTCTCCAATCCATTTCTTCTCATAACATGCCCAAAAAATGTTGACTGTCTACGTCTAATTTCTATAATCAATTTACGATCTTCATATGTTTCTTGAAGGACTTGTTCATTGGTCTTTCTGGCTGTCCATGGTATTCTTTGAATTTTCCTCAGAAACCACATCTCTACAGCCATCAGATGTTTTTCAGCCTGACTGCTCATTGTCCATGCTTCACATCCATATAAAAGTACAGGTTCTATGTAGCATCTCAACACTCTTTTTCTCATTTCAATTAACATCTTTTTATTGGTCAGTATGTTTTTCATCTTGCTAAAGGCTACTTTTGCCATGGCAATTCTTGAATAACGAAGACACAAACAATAGATTGCACGATTTATTGCCTGGCATATTTCGCTGCATCTCGTCAGGTACATACTGCAGAAATCACACAACTTACGTGAAATTAACTAGATAAATCCTTCAAGTTGAAATATACACAATTTCGCACAGTAATGTCGATTGTCTACCACGGTAATTTTAAGCTGACTAACATGTCTTTCTGTTTACACAATTCTGGCTTGCGTTGATAGATCATAATTGCTTCTGCAAATTTTAACAAGCGAGTATTCTGTGTTCTAAACAACACGCGAAATGCAGTCTCTCTGGACACAACATGGCGACTGGCGACAATGTGCCTGCCGATTGAAGACGCCGGGAGCTTCCGGTGTGTCGGCTCCTCGTGGCTATCATCTCCTGTGTGTTGTATCTTGAGATGATAGCCACGAGGAGCCGACACACCGGAAGCTCCCGGCGTCTTCAATCGGCAGGCACATTGTCGCCAGTCGCCATGTTGTGTCCAGAGAGACTGCATTTCGCGTGTTGTTTAGAACACAGAATACTCGCTTGTTAAAATTTGCAGAAGCAATTATGATCTATCAACGCAAGCCAGAATTGTGTAAACAGAAAGACATGTTAGTCAGCTTAAAATTACCGTTGTAGACAATCGACATTACTGTGCGAAATTGTGTATATTTCAACTTGAAGGATTTATCTAGTTAATTTCACGTAAGTTGTGTGATTTCTGCAGTATGTACCTGACGAGATGCAGCGAAATATGCCAGGCAATAAATCGTGCAATCTATTGTTTGTGTCTTCGTTATTCAAATTCACTACGGGAAAACATTGTTTTGAATGGCAATTCTTGTTCTAATCTCTTCAAGGCATCTCCCATCAGATGTTATTACTGTTCTAAGATAATTGTATCTATTCACTTGTTGAAGAATATTCCCATTTACTTGTATATTACATTGTGGTATTTCGTTCTTCCTAGTGATGACCATAATCTGTGTCTTTTTACAATTTAATTCTAACCCTAGTTGTTCACTGTGTGTAATTGGTAATCACCTTGTATTTTAAACCAGCCATAGTTGAGGTTACTTTTTATTTCAAGCAATCACAGTTTAGATTACATTTTCTAGTTTAAACCAATAATAGTTGGAATGACATTCTATTATAAACCAATCATTAACAAACACCCAGGATTGTACATACCATCAGTGTTTGTAGGTGGAGTTGTCCCATCAAAGCAATCCTTGAAACAATTGGTCAGGTAATAGTATTCTCCCTTTATTGTCAACCTTTGTTGGTGCAAGAAATTTATGTACCCATTCATGATTAGTTTGCCTTGATCGGGGAATGATGAGTTGACTGTAAACCTGACATGCAGTTCTGTCCCATCACTGATGCAACCTGGTGTAATTTCTGTGACTAGACAAATACAGAAGTAAAACGATGCTTTAATTTTACAATTATGAGAGTGTTAATTGTATCTTAACTGATTCAGAAAAACAAAAAGTAGGTTTCAAACAAACAGAAATTGATGGCAGAAAATAGGAAGTAGGGGTGTGTCACAGTAATAATGTAAAAATGGTTAAAACTGTAGCAGATATATTGTATTATACATCAAATTAAAGGAGATTGCACAAAGAACACATCTGTATTGATACCTCAGGAAGAGATTAAAAATATCTTAATAATAATATTAGATCTTATAACATATATTTAGAAGAAAGGTGTGACAATTATTTAAAATTTTCACTTACCAAGGCACTACTTCTCATTATTTGATGATAATCACAATTTAATTTACTGAATAATGATAAACACAACACTTTTCTTCACCAGTATCACAGAACTGCTCCGTCAAAACACAATTATAACATCATATTTTGAAGCACATCATTTACACACAAAATTGAAAAAGTCAGTAAAACACGAGGCAGATTTGTACTCATTAGAATGAGAACCAATATATACACTATTTTCTATTTAGTTATAATTATTTAAATACTGCTCAGCTTATTTGTGATGGGCAAAGCAAACTTAGGGGCACAAGTGTGGTCCATTAGAGCAAGCATAATTCAACATGTGCCATCATATGATGACAAACTTTCACTGTTAGTTTTGTTTTCCATATCACCACCTGCTAAATAATTTAACTAAATAACCACATTACTGCACTGCTAAGATACTCAGAATCTTTCACAAAGTCTTTTAAATCAGAATAACTATCACCTTAAATTGTTTAACATGATAATCTCATGTAAACCGACGAGGTCGAGAACAAGTGGGCATTGCCATTTCTAAAATCAGAAAATTAACCACAACTTAACATAGATTTCTCCTCAGTTTTGAGAGACATGGTTCTTAGTTTCAGATAATTTAAGCTACAAATTTTGGCTTCAAATACAACACATACCACAACACACTCCAGGGGACACTCTTGCAATACGAAATTGTTGCTTTCCACCTTTTTTGAATGTCCAGAAAATAACATTAAGAGTATTCTTTCAGACAAAACATCAGAATATCTTATACAATAACATGCAGCCGCTCACGAATAGGTGTAAATACCGCTATCGTAAACTGAGCCAAAGAGCAGAAGCCAAATTACAGTCATAACAAATAACAACCAAAGAAATGATTCGTGCTATTTGTTTGTCAAATGTAGCGAAAGAGACCAATCTTGTCATCTGTCGGTCCTAAAATGGGTGTAGAGGTATCTAATTGGATCCATCCGAGCCTGGAGATGGCTGCTTAGATCAAATTGAGTTTGGAGCTGGCTGCTTATTTTGCACATCTGTTGTACTATCCAGATCACACATGCATTTAGAAGAATTGGCAGAAGAATAGGTGCATAAACCTCGACTTTGGATGTGAGCTATCAAGTCATAATATGTCTATAATTCCCTCAAAGCAAGGAGAATAGCTGCATAAACCTTGACTTTGGTTGTGAGTTATCAAGTCATCATATGGCTATAATTCCCTCAAAGCATGGAGAATAGCTGCATAAACCTTGACTTTGGTTGTGAGTTATCAAGTCATCATATGGCTATAATTCCCTCAAAGCAAGGAGAATAGCTGCATAAACCTTGACTTTGGTTGTGAGTTATCAAGTCATCATATGGCTATAATTCCCTCAAACCAAGGAGAATAGCTGCATAAACACTGACTTTGGTTGTGGGTTATCAAGTCATCATATGGATATAATTCCCTCAAAGCAAGGAGAATAGCTGCATAAACCTTGACTTTGGTTGTGAGTTATCAAGTCATCATATGGCTATAATTCCCTCAAACCAAGGAGAATAGCTGCATAAATCTTGACTTTGGTTGTGAGTTATCAAGTCATCATATGGCTATAATTCCCTCAAAGCAAGGAGAATAGCTGCATAAACCTTGACTTTGGTTGTGAGTTATCAAGTCATCATATGGCTATAATTCCCTCAAACCAAGGAGAATAGCTGCATAAACCTTGACTTTGGTTGTGAGTTATCAAGTCATCATATGGCTATAATTCCCTCAAAGCATGGAGAATAGCTGCATAAACCTTGACTTTGGTTGTGAGTTATCAAGTCATCATATGGCTATAATTCCCTCAAACCAAGGAGAATAGCTGCATAAACACTGACTTTGGTTGTGGGTTATCAAGTCATCATATGGATATAATTCCCTCAAAGCAAGGAGAATAGCTGCATAAACCTTGACTTTGGTTGTGAGTTATCAAGTCATCATATGGCTATAATTCCCTCAAACCAAGGAGAATAGCTGCATAAATCTTGACTTTGGTTGTGAGTTATCAAGTCATCATATGGCTATAATTCCCTCAAAGCAAGGAGAATAG
Source organism: Cepaea nemoralis (assembly GCA_014155875.1). Taxonomy (NCBI): domain Eukaryota; kingdom Metazoa; phylum Mollusca; class Gastropoda; order Stylommatophora; family Helicidae; genus Cepaea; species Cepaea nemoralis. The sequence goes on along the minus strand of JACEFZ010025955.1, from coordinate 157,260 downwards.
CTGCATAAACCTTGACTTTGGTTGTGAGTTATCAAGTCATCATATGGCTATAATTCCCTCAAACCAAGGAGAATAGCTGCATAAACCTTGACTTTGGTTGTGAGTTATCAAGTCATCATATGGCTATAATTCCCTCAAACCAAGGAGAATAGCTGCATAAACACTGACTTTGGTTGTGAGTTATCAAGTCATCATATGGCTATAATTCCCTCAAACCAAGGAGAATAGCTGCATAAACACTGACTTTGGTTGTGGGTTATCAAGTCATCATATGGATATAATTCCCTCAAAGCAAGGAGAATAGCTGCATAAACCTTGACTTTGGTTGTGAGTTATCAAGTCATCATATGGCTATAATTCCCTCAAACCAAGGAGAATAGATGCATAAATCTTGACTTTGGTTGTGAGTTATCAAGTCATCATATGGCTATAATTTTCTCAAAGCAAGAAGAAAAAGGAGAAGCAGCAGGAGTAAGAGTGAGTTAGTTGCACATACTTTACAGGACATTTTCAGTCAACACCAGCATATTTTGCTGTTGTTGATGTCTTGGCAAGTTTACGTTCTTCTTCTTCTTCTTCGTTCATCTGGAGTTTTTTTTCCGGATGTGATTGCGTTGTGCCTGTTTACAGCAGAGCTGCGTTCTTGCGCCGTTAGGCCGACACATCCGACTTCTGCGGGCATTTGTTGACCGGGTTAACCTTCCCGGGGGTTTCTTAGGACGTTTGACTCTCACTGTTGTGGTGTTATCCCCCATCCCAGCTGGTCCATATAGAACAGCCAAAGATCCTGGTCAGCCCTCAAGGGAAGGCAGGGGCAGACCATGGGCATTCCCCGCCATCCAAGGAGGCTTCCATAATTGCAGAGCCGATACATAGCGCTCTGGTACTGGGCTCACCCAAGGAATCGTCACGTCCTGCACATGGCTGCTTATCCTCACTTCCGTATATTGGGCCTTCCGTTCACCATAGGCTGTTCTTCCGGAAACCAGAAGTATGCAGTCTGCAGATGACATCCACACAGTGAGCTTTCGATTCGGACTTTCCATGTAATGGATTTGCTATCCAAGCAATATTCCATTTCGTGCCACTAGGACACTTTTCCACCTTTTACGAAGTCCACACAGTGGGCTCCAGATACGGACTTTCCACGTAATGGATCTGCCATCCAAGCAATATTCCATTTCATGCCACTAGGACACTTTTCCACCTTTTATGAAGCCCACACAATGGGCTTTTGATTCGGACTTTCCACGTAATGGATTTGCTATCCAAGCAATATTCCATTTCGTGCCACTAGGACACTTTTCCACCTTTTATGAAGCCCACACAGCGAGCTTTCGATTTGGACTTTCCACATAATGGATTTGCTATCCAAGCAATATTCCATTTCATGCCTCTGGGTCTTCATGCACCTTTAAATGTCAACCTGTATGTAGTTAAAGTAAGCTGCGGTCAACTTGAGCTTGTTGATATCTCCATAGAGCTTGTCCTCAAATGAAGCAGGTGTGGGCCAAAATATCTTTCTCTGTTCTGCATACGTTGGGCAATCCTGCAGCAAATGTTTTGCTGTCATTTTTTCAGTTCTACAATTACATTCATCGGTATCTCCTATCTTTAGTTTATTGAACAAGTGGTATTTCAGCCTGTTATGTCCTGTGCGGAGTCTGAAGATTGCTACTTGTTCTCTTCGGTCGAGTTTGTAATATGCATCATCCTTCTGATGGCCTGGATGCTCAGATTCCCATTTGGTTCTATAAGTGCTTTTTATCAACCTCTTTGCCTCATTATAGGTTATGTCTATGTCAGGCTGTGGTAGTCGTCCGCCCTCTTTTGCCAGTCTGTCAGCCTCTTCGTTTCCAGGTATACTGCAATGTGATGGGATCCACTGTATTACAACTTTTTTGGATTTCTGGCATAGACCATGGAGTGCTGCTCTTAGGTCAGTTAGTTCTGTGCTGTTATTGCTCTTGAGTATTGAGACAGCTGACTTTGCATCTGTGAAGATAGCTATTTGCTTCTCTTTATTTTCCTCCATCAGGAGCATTTCTGCTGCAGTTTTCAAAGCCTCTACCTCCGCTTTGAAGTTACTTGAAAATTTTCCAGTTGCCATTGAATGTGTTTTTTTCACCCCATTTTTTAAATTTAGGAGAATTCCTCCTCCTCCATTCTCTATTGAATTTTTGGCTGATCCATCTGTATATGCATGGGTCCAATTCCTGCTTGGGTAATGTTCTTTTATGTAGTTTAGGGTTATTTCTCTTCTTTCGGTTTCATGCTGAGTGTTCTTTTTCTCAATACCAGGAATGTTTTCTATCATCTCAGGCAGTTGCTGCTGTCTCCAAGCTGGGAACTTGTGTGCATTGTGTATGGGCTTGACTGTTGATATGTTAAGTATAGGATCTGCCCTAATCCTTCGTTTTGCAGTTTCTACAAAGTTGCTACGCTTCAGTCTTCCCTTTCCAAAACCATTAAATCTGTTGTACATAGGGTGGTCTGTCAATCTTCTAAATTTTTCTGCTTGTTGCTGGGCTCTGCTATCTCTTCTATCCTGCATTGGTTGTAAACAAGTGATCTTTTCTAGTTCATTAATAGGCGTTGTCTTCAGGCTTCCAGTTATGATTCGCATTCCTTGGTTTTGGACTCTACTTATTTTGTTAAAGTTTGACTTAGCTGCTGTTGCCCAAGCTGCAATGCCATATTCCAGTACTGGCCTCACCCGTCCAGTATATAACTTCTTGAGAACTTTCTCATCTGCTCCCCACGTTGTACCAGCAAGCTTTTTCATGATTGCCATTCTCTGCCTTGCTCTTGTTCGATTTTTCTCAACCTGTGTCTTCCATGTCAGGCGACGATCAAAGGTGACTCCTAGATAGTTTGGATTTTCTTCATGGCGCAATATTTTTCCATTCAATACCAGCTTAAGTTGCTGAGTTTTATTTGAGAGGGAGAACACTGTGCATGTTGTTTTCTCCTCACTTATCTTCACTAGCCATGATTTTGACCAGTCCTCTAGCGCTAATAAGGCTTGCTGTATTCTGCTGTTAGCTGTAATAATATATTCTTCAGATGTCCATATGGCTAGGTCATCTGCAAAGGAGGATGTGTGTACTCTGGCTGGAAAATTTTCTGTGATGTCATTTATATATGCTAGGAATAATGTTGGTGAAAGAACTCCTCCTTGGGGGACACCTTGCTCCAGCAGCATCATTTTGCTTGTTTGTCCTTGTACTTTTGTCCTGGCAGTTCTGTTCTCAAGGTAGTGGCTGATCCATTTATACATTTTTCCACAAACATGCATGTTTTGCAGTTTTACTTTCAGTCCTTCCTTCCATACTTTATCAAATGCTTTTTCTAAATCTATCCAGACTGCTAGTGTGTGCTTTTTCTCTTGGAAGGCATCCTCTATTTCCTGAGCTATATACGTTATTTGATCTTCAGTGGATCTGTATTTTCTGAATCCTGCTTGGTGTGGTGTTAAGAGTTTGTTTTCTTCCAGATGCCATGTTAGCCTGCCATTGATAATGCGTTCCATTAATTTTCCTACACAGCTAAGTAGACTGATAGGTCGATAGCCATTTGGTTCTTCCAGGTCTTTTCCTTTCTTTGGGACTGGTATTAGTATAGCTTCCTTCCATGCCTGTGGGACTATTCCTCTCTTCCAGCTGTTATTTAGGACTGCTAGTAGTTTCTTCTTTGCCTTGGTGCCTAGTCCTATTAGCATTTCATTTGTGATTCCATCCTTTCCTGGTGATTTCTTCTTTTTTAGGGTATTCATTGCCTGTTCCATTTCTTCCATTGTTAGATTTGCCATCATATATTCTGCTGCTGTCTCTTTATTTCTATGATGCATCTGTTTGTCTTTGATTGCTTTCTTCTGTTCGGTTGTAATATCAATGTGGTTTGCATTTGCATAGTGTTCCATTAGTGCATTTGCAGCCTTTTTGCCTGTAAGCAAGGCATTTCCTTGTTTAATTGTTATTTGTTTGTTTCTAGGTCCTTCATTGTTCATGGCTTTCACTAGTTTCCATAGTTTGTTTCCATCCCTGTCAAAATTCAGGTTTTCTGTTTTTTCCCTCCAACAATCTCTTGTTGTTTGATTTACTGTTCTTTTATATTTTGCTGAGATGGCTTTGAGAGAGATGTTTGCTTCAATTGTTTGTTCTCTCTCTGCTGTCTTCCTGGCATCTTCAACTTTGTCCTCCAAACTTTGTAGTTCTTCAGTCCAGTATGGTTTGTAATTTTTCCTCGCTCCTCTTGGAATGGACTCAGTGGCTGCCTGTATTATCGCTCTGTTTAGACTTTCCACCATTTGCTTTATGTTGCCATATCGTGTATTTATGTTTTCACAATATTTGTCTGTTAGTATGGCAAATCTGTCCCAATCTGCTCGTTTGTAATTCCAGCGGGGCAAGGGCTTTTGCTCCTGTGGAACATACTCCATATTCATTTCAAGCTTGATTGGTCTGTGGTCACTACCTGCTAATTGGTCCAGCACATGGCGATCGATTTTGTGGAGGATGTCTCCTGTGCAGAAAGCTAAGTCTGGAGTAGAAGTGGTAAGCCATCTTCTGGAGTAGAAGCTCGGTGTGTCATCCGCTTTGTTGAGTAGATGGAGATTTGAGTCTATTTCCCAGTCCTCCAATTCATCTCCTCTTTTGTCAGTATCTGGGTATCCCCATCTTTCTGAACGGCTATTAAAGTCTCCGACAATAATGCAGTTTGTGTCAGTTATTTTCATGTTTGAGAGTGTAAGGTCCTTATCTGCTGGGCTATACAGATTGTAGATTCTTATTTTCACGTCCTTTATCATTATATCAACACCTATAATTTCCGTTTGGTTGTTAGAGATCACAGATACTTCGCTGCAAGGTATTGTATTTCGTGTAAGTATTAGAACTCCTCCTTTGTGTCCTTCGCGGTCGAAACGTGTGGCCTGATATCCTCTGACTGAGAATTTGTGATTGGCGTTGAGGTGTGTCTCTTGAATGCATGCCACATCTATTCTATCTTTATGAAGACGCTGTGTTAGGGAGTCTTTCTTCTTGTAAACTCCTTCGGCATTCCACTGTAGTATGTTGAGTGTCCGGGGTATTTGGTCAATAGCTCTTAACCTACTCCTCTGTGCCTTGACTCCACAGCACAGGGGAAGGTGACCACCAGTAGTCATGGGTGGACCCCCTCGAGGCAGGGGGCCCGGCACTATCACCGCCTGATGGGACTTCACGGGATTAGCACCATATCGATTAATTTTGATTTGTGACATCATGAATTAAGTTACGTTGCACTGCTTTGTCAAGCCTGTGGCTCAGTACATCCGATTTCGACAAGCATTTATTCGGGATGCTTTCCCTAGCCTTTGACTGTCCCCAGTCTACCTACAAGGCAGCAGGTTTCACGTTGCACTGCTTTGTCAAGCCTGTGGCTCAGTACATCCGATTTCGACAAGCATGTATTTGGGGTGCTTTCCCTAGCCTTTGACTGTCCCCAGTCTACCTACAAGGCAGTAGGTTTGTGTGTCTCTTCGTCTGGTCCCTCTCCCTTGACCTGTCCGACATGGGTGGCCCTACCAGTAGCTGTGCTACCGTCGGCATAGCTCTTGGGGTCATTGGGACGCACAAGCCCCTCTACCTCGTCACGGTGGACACACAGCAGAGGGGAAGTTTACGTTCAGTAGTTTGCTATTGCTTTCTGAATGACCAGCTCCCATACTATTTCGTAAAAAAAAAAAAAAACAACGCAACGCGGTCTGCTGCTAAATTGCACACAGCTGTGTTTTGGCGCAGGTAAATGGGATTGCGAACCAAGTCCGTAACCCCTTCACCACGGAGACAGGAGGAAGAGTAGGAAAAGGATAAGTAAACACAGATGATCAGAGAAATAAGAAATATGGAGAAAACAAATCAGATGACTGTGAAAGGTAGCAATATTTCATTGAGATTTACAAGGCAGAAATGAAGTGTACACAAATGTGAATAAACAAATAAGCAATTACCTGTCATCATATATGCAGTTAGACCACAGCGTTCGTCCTCATTTACATGAGAAATAACACAATTTTTCAGTGCACTCCGAAAGTCGGTAGGTAAATTATGTGAGCATGGTTGGTCCTTCATGGTTAGCTTCATCTCCAGAGGACTGATGACATTGAAGTTACATGAATTCTTCTTGCCTGGTGATTCGGGGGTCAGTACAACTGCACTGTTTGCAACGTCATGATCTGAGCATCTTGATAGTGAAAATGGCACCGAGATGTTCAATGTCCTGAAAATACACACATGTGGATATTAACTATAACAACAAACTGTATTTACTACTACCTGGCACAACAGTTTTCATATGAGGTGAAGATCTCACCACAAACATTACTGCTGGGGTATGAATTGATGGCCCTGACTTTGCATATTCAACTACCCACTGAGGCTTGATTACCTACCAGGTTGACCTTGCCTAAAATAGCTGGCAGGAAGTGTTCTTTTACAGTAAAGTATTGACCACATCACTCGTTGAGTGCTGATGGGTCCTACAAATATGGAACTAGCATCACATAACCAATACATCTCAAGTCTTGCAAGAAGCTCCTTTACTTGTTTGTCTGATTTTGTGTTTACAGTCTTTGATTGTTCTGGACCAAGCAGAAGAAACGGACATTCTACAAGATGTGAACATCGGAGAGAACGGGCTCATAAACAGCATCGTATCTCTGAGACTGAAACAGTGGTATTATTACACAACATTGATGCATGGACAGAAATACCCTACGGGAAATGAGACCAGGAAAACTAAATAGCAAACAATATGTGGTACTGAAACATTGGATTTTGTTCACAGCTGGTTAGATTTTGCAGTTAAAGTTTTCTACGGGACTGGGTAGTCAGCATCACACCAACCCTCCTTAGTCACCTCTGATGACATGCATAGAAGCTCAGTGTTTCTATTCTGTGCTTCCACTAAGGTTGGTAGTACTGGATAGAACTCAAACTGAGAAAACCTGACAATAGTATGACTAGAAAGTCACTTCTCTGGAACCCACAAGGAAAATGAGATAGTGGTAAGATAAATGGCAGCAGAAGAAGAAGCAGCAGCAGCAGCTGCCGCCGCCGCCACAACAGCAGCAGCTGCAGCAGTAGTAGTAGTAGCAGCAGTAGTAGTAGTAGTAGTAGAAGACGAAGATGAAGACGAAGAAGCAGTAGTAGTAGTAGTAGTAGAAGACGAAGATGAAGACAAAGAAGAAGAAGAAGAAGAAGAAGAAGAAGAAGAAGAAGAAGAAGAAGAAGAAGAAGAAGAAGAAGAAGAAGAAGAAGAAGAAGAAGAAGAAGAAGAAGAAGAAGAAGAAGAAGAAGAAAAAAAAGAAGAAGAAGAAGAAGAAGAAGACATTGCACATGTTTGTGTGAAATAAGTGTCTTGTTTAAAAGGGAAAGTTCTGATTACAACCATAATGAATTAAAGATGAACTTATTCAGTACTAAGCAAATCATCTGGTGTTCGTTGGTTATGTCATATATCACATGGTTTTCTTCACTTTATCTGTCTTGGCAGTTCTTAGTATACTGTAATAATAGTCTGGGTCAGATGGGGGGAGGGGGGAGATTCAGTCATAATTTTCTAGGATAGTTAGTTAGTTGCATATCCTTTACAGGATGTTGCAGTCAACACCAGCATTTTTTGTTGTTGTGATCTCTTGGCAAGATTACGTTCAGTAATTTGCCATTGCTTTCTGAACAACTGACACTCATACCATTTCGTAAAAAACCAATGCAGCAGTGTCTGCTGCCAAATCTTGCGCAGCTGTGTTTCAAACGTGGGTATGCGGGCTCACGAACAACGTCCGTAACTCCTTCGCCATGGAGCTGGCTTCTAAGGTAGAAAGAGGTCAATTAATAACTAGAATAGAGAAAGTTAAAACAACAACCATCTGGGGCTAAAAGCATTAAAGAAACAACAGCAAGTTAATAATAATAATAATAATAATAACAAACATAATAATAATAATAATAATAATAATAATAATAATAATAATAATAATGTCTGTGCCTGCGGAATAGGTGTTAGTGAACACAGTTTAACAATTCCCTGACATACCAAGTCGAGGGTTCAAAATCAGCTGCAGGCAATTTGGAAGCAGATACTTTGTTTTGCGTTTGATATGAGATGTCGGCAATTCAGAAAGCAATAGCAAATTACTGGATGTTGTGCTGAGATAAGAACCAACATCACAGCACTAAGGACATTCCCATAGTGCTCCGTCCTAATCTGCACCAACCAGCGAAGAGTCCCAATAATAATGGTAAAGTAGCAGTCTGATAATGTGTCCATCTGGCCTTTTCTTGGAGTTTGAGTGTCAGTCAAATCCTCTGGTCACTCCCTGCAGCACCATTCTCTCCAGGCCATGATAATTTATCTGCTCTTCTGCACTATACATGATTTAAAAAAACCACGACCATATCTGCCTTATCATGCAATACCTCACCAAATGGTGCAGATCCAGTGAATCTGTTCATTTGCTCGTTTCCCACCACACCAGCATGTCCTGGGGGAAAAATCCCACAGATGTTCTCTATTTTTAATTGTTGAATGGAAGCCTGCCACTCTGCTCGAAGCATGCCTGTGTTCACCTTTCTCATCATACTTTGTGAGTCAATTACAATCACAACATGTGTGTGCTGTTTGTATTCCAGACAGTGGAACACCACTGTGACCGCCTCCACCACCATTCTCAGACTTGATGTTGTGGTATCATATGCCAGGCTCTCTTGCATCAAAGACCATCCACCAACCTTCGCCACGAACCCTCTGGCACTTCTTTTACCGCTTAGCACAAGTCATCTGTGTAGATTACATCACCTGGTTGCAAATTGTCGTGGATCAATTGTTGCACCTCCCATTCAGTGGAGTCTGCCGGTCAATTCTTGCATTCTCGATTCAATTTTATTGTGACCCTTCACAGGTCAGACTTTTCCACTGGAATTCTAACCCACTCCTTTCCTCTCCCAATGTTCTCAAGCATTATAATGTTCTCTTATTTGATTGTGTCCTCGGCATGTGACATTTATGATTTTCATACTACTGGATGTAAAATTCCCTAGAAAATCATAAACAGTCCATAAATTCTGAAGTTGATTGCAATGTCCTGTAAAGCACATGTAACTAACTTTAAATAATAATAATAATAATAGAGATAAACCTCATTACTTTCAAAACTTACAACACAGTATAAAAATGCACATGATATATAATTATCTCTATCCATAAGGTTTACTACAATAAGTGGCTCATGACTTTTCAGCTGCATATAGTAAGCCAGTCTGTGTCATTGCAGTACATCCTGTTTCTTTATAGTGTCTCACAATTCTTATGCACAAGAGAACTTCAAATGAAAACCGTTAATATTTTTCTGGGTGGTGAATATATTCTGGAATTTAAAAAAAGTAAAGAACAAATGTATCATTTTTCGATGTAGTCACCACTTCATTCAACGCAAGTCCTCCAGCGCTGATAAAGTGCTTGGATTCCTATAGAAAGAAATTCTCTGGGGTCACTAATTGGTGTGCCTGACCCGGTCTTGAACGGTCTATCACAGTCGTCCTACTCCACTCATACACTTACTGGACTGACAAGCATGCATCACTATACTGGACCTTCATTTGTAGATGAATGCCTATAGGTTTCAACCCTTCACTGATTAAAAAACTGCTCCTCTTTGGTGCATGCCAAAAGTGGGGCGGCCACTGTTAAACTGTCCTTGTGATGTTACCGTATTTGTCTGCACCATGATTGTCACGTGCTCAACACTCTGACATCCTTAACAACAATATTGACAGGTTACAAGACAATGGCATGGTTATTGCAATTTCTGAATCATAACCTGGTTACCTTCCAACATGCCCTTTCACAGATGTGAAGTTCCAGTACTGGTCTTACCCAACCGGATGCTGCTGAGCTTGGAGAGGGGAAGGACAGTTCTTCAACACCATCCTCGTGGGGATAGTATTTTGATACCAGGCCAGGAGGAAGTCTGTACACCAGCCTCACTCTGATAGGTGCAAGCTTGTTTCTTGTCTCAGGCCAGGAGGAAGTCTCTACACCAGCCTCACTCTGATAGGCACAAGCTTGTTTCTTGTCTCAGGCCAAATGAACATCAATGCACTGAACTTTGAGTTAACACTCAGTCTTCCAGAGGATTCACAAACAAGTCTAGCATATGAGATATGACCACTAGTATGAGAATGGAGATGGAAGCAGTCACAGCAGCTTTCCAATGGTTGCAGGAGACTGCTGCAACACACATTGTATTCATTACGGACCCATGGTGTATGTTTAGTAAGGTAGAGAAAGGAATGTTTCATGTAGAATGGCTTGCCTCACTTCAGAGGTCACTGATTGTGAGAACTGTATAGTTTTTCTGCCCTGGTCATGTGGGAGAAATGAACAGGCTGATAGGAAGGCAGTGAATGCACCTCTCGGTGGTATATTACCTATGGACAAGGGAGAGGTGGTCTGGTGCCTGTGGGACCAGGTAGAGAAAGCGGTGGAACCAACTGAGCACCTGTATGTGGAAGAGTTAATAACTGATGTTGAGTTGAGTCAAGAACCAATATCACAGCACCCTAGACATTCCAATTCGAATTCTGTCTTCATTTTCAATTGAGGTTAAAAATATGATATAAACTTACTCATAATCAATAATCAGGTTCTGACTCAAAATGTTGACAAACAACTCCTTGAGGCCAAGGCTTATATTCCCAGAAGATGAATATAACAGAACATCATGTAATCCTTTTGTTGTCAAACTGCCTGCACTCACTTTCTCAGCATACAGGGCAATCAACACTGAGTCCAGACCCATCAGTTTCTGAGGCATATATGTAACAAAAATAAACAAAGTTAACACAATGTAGCTACAGGTTAGGTCATTTCACATTTACTGTTATTTTTTGTGCAGGAAGTTGGTTTGGTTAATGCTTAAGTTCACTACTGTAAGTTGGTCCGGGGGAGGTGGGGGGGGGGGGGGGTGGGGGTGGGGGAGAGAGAGAGAGAGAGAGAGAGAGAGAGAGAGAGAGAGAGAGAGAGAGAGAGAGAGAGAGAGAGAGAGAGAGAGAGAGAGAGAGAGAGAGAGAGAGAGAGAGAGAGAGAGACAGCATACATTTTTACATGTTTACATGGTCTAGGTCAGTGGTTCTCAACCGGTGGGGAATTTTAGGGTTTCCAGGGGTGGGGGGAAATTAAGATTATTTCAAAATAGCGTTAATATAAGAACCGATTACTTAATATTGTTTTTCCCTCCATACTTTACAGTTCTGTACTTTTGCCCTTCTGAAATTCATTATAACGTAAGTAGACCCGCAAATCATGTTTTATGTAGTCTAGACTTGTTCTAGTATGTGTTATTAAATTTAGCTTCCATTTTTACATATACTGTGTAAAGAAGGGGGGGGGTGGATTTATAGGGAGGAAATATAAAAGGGGGGGGGGATGACATTGTGAATATATGGTTATGAGGTGCATGGGCCAAAAAGGTTGAGAACCACTGGTCTAGGTGATATCTTGTTCATTTTGCCTAAAAGAAGCTTTTATAGTTTTCTTTCCATAAGCTGTGCGTAAATAATTTTCTTGTGGAGAAAGACGCACAGCTCTTTATCATCAACATAAATATTAATCACGTTTTACTGCCACTTGATTGTCTCGTAGTCACCAATTTCTTCTTCTTCTGTCCTTTACCTTCCACTGGAACCATGCCTGTGACCAGCCTGGACCAAGCCATCCCATCCTTTGCTATCACTTTCAGCTCCCTCTCAGTCTCTAATTCTCTTCTCTGTGTACTTTTAAGTCTCCCTTGATTGCATTGGTCCTGTGGGTTATACAGTTCCAACAATCCAGGTGCCAATACTGAAGATTTTCCTGGGTGAAAGGAAGTCAGCAATCCTGCATCGCTCCTATCTTCCTTTCCCCTTGGTTTGCTGAGTTTTTCTTTCTTCTCTATATGTTGACTTATCACAGTTGGTTGGATTTTGCAGCTGTGGTTTTCTATGGGAAAGGGTAGCTTTTCCTAACCTAATCCTGGAAGGCATTACAGGAGCAAAGGAATGAATAAGATCATTGCCATCAATAATTTGAAAACAAACCAGCAAAATATAAAGTGTACACCATATGAGTAACATAGAAACCAAGTAGATAACGCGATGTAGAAAATAATTAAACAGCACAATAAGAAAACAATCACATAACATAAAAGTAATGCATAAAATAATCAGATAGCATAAAGACAATGTAAACAATAATTCAACAGGCAATGTAGAAAATAATTAGATAACGCAAAACAAAGTATAAAATAAACAGACTAAATAAAAATGGTGAACAAAGTAACTTGTTCTGGTAACCATAAGAAGAAATCCTCTATCAACATATATTTAAACAAACGGCAATGGTAGTCCCATGGCCAATAGTGTTGTTGGGGTGTGAAGAGTTACAACTTCAGATATTCTAGGCCAGTGCTGGAGTGTTTGGCCTTCACATCTAGGCCATTACATACAGAGGTAGGATGACGGGTACCTTTCATCATCTCCTTTAATTCCAAGATCATTCAGGAAATGATCTGGTGCCCATTTCATCAGGCTGGGTCAACCCCAAAGCCATACTGTTTTGAAAAACAGATCCTGCAATCCTAGGGATTGAGCTCAGCCCACTGTCTTGACAGGCATGCACACTTAACCATTACGCCACGATGGTTCCATCAACATATATACACACCCGTGTAAAAGTTGTACCAGGAAATTTTCACATATTAGAGAGTACCAAGAAATTTCACTTGTGAAAAATGTTGCCCAATATATATATATATATATATATATATAAGAATAGCTGCAAAGAGATACATATACACATATTTTAAAAGTTATCCTGAGAAATCACCACACTAAAGTTGTACCAACAATTTTACACATATTACAAGTTTTACTGAGAAATCAACACGCTAAGGTTGTTTTAAAATGTTTACAAGTTGTATAATGAAATAAATGCATAAAAGTTGTACCAATAAATATATACAGACATTAAAAGGTGTACCATGAAAATGTGCACTTAGGTAAAGTTGTACCAACAATACACACATAAGAAAAGATGTGAACAGAAATATATTTATTGAAACGCTGGAGAGAGGAATCTCCACACAAACAAACTGTACCAAAAAGTGCACACACATTAAAAATCATACAGGGAAATCTACACACCCAGTAATACAAACAAGAAATAAGACCAGTCAAATTTCTCAAGTTGAAGTATACACTTACATCACTAATTGTGTCATTCTTATACACATACGGATCACTGTCAATACTGCTGATGTTAATGTGGTCATTCAGTAATAACCCCTCAGGACCATCCGTACTGGCATTTTGGATTACCAGCCAGATGCTGTCAATGTGCACATTTTTTGAGACTGATGAGCAAAGAAAATGTGAAAATATAAATACACACATTCAGTTGAATTAAAGACATACAATATTTACTCATTAGTGGACTCACTCACATACTTATTCACTGACATATCAATATACCAACTGAGTGACTTGTTATCAATTACTCATTGACTCACAACCTTACTTACAGATTCATACATATACAAATAAACACACAGGCATAAACACACACATACAAATAACTCTAATCAAGGAGAAATCAATTTTCTGAGAAAAACTCAAAATAAATAATTAGGATTAAAATCAGGATGCAGAACTGACATGACTAGACTTGGTGATTGAGTGTGGTCCAAGGTTGTGGACAATATTGCAGTCAGAGGAAGAAGCTGGAACACATGCAAAATTAGGCCATGGGTTATTTTAAGTTCCACAAGGGAGGGGTACACCCACTGTTCGCACGCATACTGGCTCTGCCATCCATAAATGATAGGCACAAGGTGCTCCAGGCAAAAATGTACTTTAGGGTCGCAGCAGACAAGGAGTACCCTCTGTAGGAGACAATGGATGACACAGGGGATGACAAGCTGAAGACAGGTAGTTCTTGGATAGCACAGGCCTAAGATAGACATGACTGTGAAATTGATAAGACAGTGCAGGAAAACAATCTTTTACCCAAAAAGGGTAAGCTTATATAGAGTGATAACCAAGGGAGATGGGAATGGACAGTGAGTGAGAAAGAGGCACCCATTCAACAGCTGATAAGTGACAACTCATGCCCAAGTGATGTGATAATATACACAGATAGGTCTGTAGTGTGAGGTAAACGTAATGAGTAGGGCATCTTTGCAAAGATTTAGGGAGGCTATACAAAAAAGGAGAGCCTGGCATATGGTTTCCCGACTTCTGGTATGAGAACTGAAGTGGCAGCTTAACAGCAGCATTCCAATGGCTGGAGAATATGCAGAAAAACATGTGTTTGTGACAGACTTGCAAAGCTTTCTATGTGAAACAGAAACATATGTTCTATGAGGAGTGGTTGCATCACTCAAAAAGATGAAGGTCAAGAGCATATCATGGGTTTTCTGCATTGTATTATGAAGTAATAGGTTTAACAAATATGACTGTATCAAAAATTATATATCATTGTATTATGAAGTAATTGCCTTTACAAATGTCACAGTTTGATAATTGCCTTTACAAATGTTACAGTTTACTACTGATTCATTATGTAACATATCGGTCACAGACTGTAAGGCTGAATGTATGAAATGGAAACTATAGTTTCCCTTTTTTTAAGGATGCAAACTGTATACATTTTCAAGTATTCAAAACCCAAAGTTGTATATTCTTTTTGTAAACATCCTACAATATTGCCTTTCCCGTTATGTTCTTATCCTCAATAGATGTGATAATGTTGGATACAGCTTCATATTTCATGAAAACACTGCCTGTGGCTTGCAAATATTGTGCTAAATTGATGCAACTCACCTTGAATCTCTACAAAGTACCTGCTGGAATCATTTGTTAGAAGCAGGTTGGTCTCGCTGATCAAAATGTCCAGTGAAGGTGTGGCTGGAGTTGTTTCCACAGAAATAGCAGCGGTTGTAGATGGACTGTTATTGGTTGTAAGTGTTGGGGGTGGAGTATTAGCGGTTGCTGGTGTTGAAGGTGGATTGTTAGAGGTTAAAGGTGTTGAAGGTGAAGTCTTAGTAGTTGTCAATGTTGAAGGTGAAGTATTAGTGGTTGTCAGTGGTGTTGAAGATGTGCTGTAATTGGCTGCAGCTGATGGAGATGTCTTTTCTGTACTGGAGGTGCTGGTTTCAACAGCGGTCTGGGGAAATAATGATCACCAAATAAAATTCTGAATCTCATTCTTTTTAAAAAGTATTAACTCATAGTACAACAAACACCACGCGCATACAACTTGAGTTCAAATGTCTCAGCCTATCTTTCCAGGTTCTGCCTTTTCCCTCTGGCCTTTCATTGACTGCAAACTTTCTCCCACTATCTAAATGTCTGTGTCTCAAGTAACTACCCTGATTGCAACAGTATTACATTTGTAATTGTCATCAAAATGTCTGTATCTCAAGTATCAAAATACCTGTGCCTCAAGTAACTACCCAGATTACAACAGTATTGCATTTGCAATTGTTATCAAAATGTGTGTCTCAAGTATAAAAATGTATGTGCCTCAAGTAACTATCCAGATTGCAACAGTATTATATTTGGTATTGTCATCAAAATGTCTGTGTCTCAAGTGTCAAAATACCTGTCTCAAGTAACTACCCAGATTGCAACAGTATTACATTTGTAATTGTCACCAACATGTCTGTCTCAAGTAATTACCCAGATTGCAACAGTATTACATTTGTAATTGTCATTGAAATGTCTGTGTCTCAATTAACTACCCAGATTTTAATTGTATAACGTCTGTAATTTTCTTCAAAATGTCATTGTGTCTCAAGTAACTACCCACAATGTAAACAGTATTACATTTGTAATTTTCAAGAGCTGTGCTGATGAAGTGGTTAGTGGCCTAAACTTCCAACATAATGGTGTTGGGTTTGATTCTTTAGTAGTGGTAGGGTTGAATGTTTATCGCCAATATGGCTGTGAGGTTCTTCCAATTTCAGAACTGATACGTGTATAGACGGCCACAGTAATACTGACCTTATATGCCGTATAAAATAACTGCATATCCTTTACAGAACATTGCAATCAACCCCAGCATTTATTGGCTTTTGGTGATTTACTAGGCAATTTTACCTTCAGTTTGCCAATGCTTTCTGAATGACTGATGACCCATACTATTAAAATCAGCACAACTCTATTTCCAAATCGCCCACTGCTGATTTTAAACCCTTGACTTGGTATGCAGCGTAATTGTGAAACTGCATGTCACTAACCCCTAAGCCACAGATGATGGCATATGCTATATGGTCACTAAATATGTGGACCATGTCCCCAATATGCTTCCTTCTTCGTCTACTATTCTTCTTCCAACTCCTTTATCTCAAAGTGAATTAAAGGGTCTCAACCATCACCTTCCAAGCGCTCTAATCCTGTGCTAACTCTCATGATTACTTCCATGACTTTCCCATCTCTGCAGTGCTACATAGTTTGTACACTATGCTAATATCATCCCTGTGTGATCTAAAGGAGGCAACTGGAGCACTTAAAGAGATATCTGTGTGATCTATAGGAGGCGACTGGAGCACTTAAAGAGATATCTGTGTGATCTAAAGGAGGTGACTGGAGCACTTAAAGAGATATCTGTGTGATCTAAAGGAGGCGACTGGAGCACTTAAAGAGATATCTGTGTGATCTAAAGGAGGTGACTGGAGCACTTAAAGAGATATCTGTGTGATCTAAAGAAGGCGACTGTGTCAGCATCCCCAATAAGGCCTTACAGGAGTAATGAGTTAACACTAGGCTAGTAGAGAGACACCCGACAGGGAAGACACCGAGTACTTTTAATAACCGCACAAGGAGACACATTTGCGTCAGACCAGAGGTCGACGAGTACAGATGAGCGAGGGCTTTCCCCAAGCAATTGGGTTGCTGGTCCTTGCGAGTAACCGTGATATGGCAGGTTACTCGATCTCACCAGCCGGCGTGCTGGCAAGTCCAGGCACGCAATAACAGCGACTGCACGGAGAGTAAAGTGTCCGTGCTTGTCCACGCTATGTGTAGCGGCAGGACAGACTGACTAGAGACGGTAGAGAGAGCAGACGTATCCTTGACCAATTCGATAGCTTTCTAGGCCATAGGCAAACATAGGGCTATTCATTTAGATTGTGTAATGCTAGCATCATCTATCATCACGTTGATGTATTCATATTGTGTAATGATGATGAAACCTAAACGCTCGTAGAGCCATTCAAATGTCGGCTCTGAATAAATTGCATTCCTTTCGCAAATGTCATGAATTGTTATTTCGTGCAGTGCGAAAGTAGCGGAGTCGTGAAAGCTGCAGCGCACAAGTCGCTGACAGGCTAGACCCCGAATTGGTGTCAGAAGTTGTGAACCAACGCCACATTACAGTGAGGCTAGACACCCGAATTGGTGTCAGAATGGTCAATGAATCAACGCCAGCGGCGAATTAGTGTCAGAACACAGGGAATAAACACCAGTAGACCCCGAATTGGTGTCAGAACACAGCGAACCAACGCCAGCAGTACAATTACTGTCAGATTTCAGTGAACGTTTCTGAGCAGTCATAGCAGGCAGTTGTAGTAATATTTAACGAGCAGTTAGCGCCAACATGCAAGTGGTATTATAAAATAAACCACTGAACGAACGCTAGCTATCGATTGCTATTACAAAATTCTGTACCAGAATTAATTCAATGCACGTTTCAACATTATTGATGTGTGATATATTGCAAAGTAATACATATTTGTTGTGATGTATACTATAAATTAATTTTTTCCTTGTGGTGAATTATACGATCGCCAATTTGTGGAGTGTGAACCACAATTGAGTCAAATTAGATCGGTAAGGTGTGAAATTCTACCAATATTATTTAGAAAGTGTGGTATTATACTAAAAGCAATTGAAATGTATAAAATCATCAGTGAACATTACCATCGTAACCACCGTGTACATTTCATTGCGTGTGATACAGCCATCAATGTCACCATTCTACGAAAGCAGTAAATAGATTAGCGACGAACTGCAGCCTAGAACGAAGGTACGCCAGAGTCAAACAGCGGAGACAAAACGACATTGACGGCCATACGACTAATCATCTCATTTATCATCTAACAATCATTCAGACGATCATATCATTCATCATTAATACCATTTATCACTATTTAGCACATTCTCATTCATCATTCGCATGAAATAGGAGATTGTATTAACAACTTGATGAAATATGAAATAGTTGTTGAAATATGATGAATTGTGAGCTTGTATTTACAACTTAAGCGTGTGTCTAATTCTTGCTGCTCTACTAACCAGAAGCAGCCCGTGGGTTATCAAACCAAACCAGTGTGTAGTGTGAAAGTTTGCGGTGGAACATCCCAAGTACCGTACGGTCCAACAAATTAGATGAGTATATTTTCCGAATATTTTGGTATGCTCTAACTTAATCATGCATCTTCTTTTCCAGCGAAAGATGTACATGTACTAACACATTATTGTAAACTATTCTGTACATATTATTGTATTATCATTTTGAACTAACATTACGCCACAAAATGGCGTCACTAAATGAATGTATCCAGGCGGGCATCGCAATGGGCCACACTGGCGATAAGCTAGAAAAATGGGTGGATCAAAAGTATAAAGAAGAAATAGCTCGACAGAGAGAAGAAACAGAAAGGAAAATTGCTCTACAGAGAGAAGGAAAGCTGCTCTTGACAGAGATGAAAGAGCATTAGAAAGGCAGCATCAAAAAGAAATGAAAGAGATCGAGGAGGTTACCAAACAGAAACAATTAGAGTTAGACCAGAAAAAATTAGAGTTAGAACAGAAGAAATTAGAGTCGGACCAAATTATCAAACAAGCAGAGGAAGACACCAAACAAAAGCAGATACAAGTAGATTCAGAAACTAGACTAAAGATGAAAGAAATGGAGGTAGATTCTAACATACATATAGCCTCTAGCAAACAAAAGAGCCAAGAAGAACAGAACAAATTTAGTAAGTACAAGGGCCTTATTAAACCTTACACTGTAGGTGATTCAATCAGCGCATGTACTGAAAATATAGAGTTCCAACTAAAAACACAGAAAATACCTTTAGAGGATTGGGCAATGATTTACATGAGGAATCTGAGTGGGGAGCCTTTAAAAGTAATAGAATCCATACCTACAGATCTTAGAAACAATTACCAGTACATACACGATAGGATAATGCAACATTTTCTTTTGGACGCTACTGGTTATCAAATTCAATTCTCACAGATTAAACCAAAAGCAACTGAAACGTTCTTAGACTACATTTCTAACGTGCAAAGCACATTTAAAAAATGGACTAAGGCGGCTAACGTAGGTAACAGCTATGAAAAACTAGAAGAGCTAATGGTAATGGACAAAGTCGTTTCTACAGTGCCTACCCCTTTTGCTAAATTCTTACAACAATCAGATATTGATTCCATTCAACAATTAGAGAAACGGGGGTCAGCTTATTTTTCCTCTAATCGGGACATATTTAAAACTACATCATATGACACAGAAATTACAGCTTTTGCAAATAGAGTCCCTGATAGATCCTACAAGCAGAAAGATTACAGTAAGAATGACAAAACACCTCAGAAACCACCTCGATGTAATTATTGCAATCTTTTCCATCCGTCTTATTCGATGTGTGATAAGAACCCCACATATCCGTCACACCTAGAACAAGTGATAAGTAAGCAAGAAAGCAGAAGATCATCGTTTAAACGTGCTGTAAAATGTTATTTTTGTTCAAGTTATGGCCATTATAGCAATAAATGTCTTGGGAGACAGAGAATGAAGGCAAACAACGCAGCCCTCATCGATACATCATCAGACGATGAGAGTGACATAGATCCCGAACTTGTCAATGTATTACCAACGAATGAATGTCAGAATGTATCATCAGCAACCGATATGTTAGACTTTAATACGTGTAAAGTATGTCACCAGTTTCATGCGGAGGGGAGATTGAAATGTGGACACATAATATCATGTTCAAATGAAGAAGCTAATGCAGCATGTGCCTCCAGAGGTAACCTTAAGTTCTACGATGCACAGGTCAATGGTAAACCATGCCAATGCTTAGTTGATAGCGGCAGCACTATACTGGGGTTAAGGAGAGAACTTGCTAGACCTGAAGATTATACGGGTGAATTTGTCAAATGCCGTACTTTCTCGGGAACCATCGAGAAATATCCACTGGCAAAAGCGCATATCAATACCCCGTTCCTTACCGGCACATTTACGTGCGCTATCCTCCAAGATCCATGTACAGATCTTATTTTAGGATGTCTTGATGCATTGAAAGAATGTACAGACGACAACATAAAAGCCTGGAATGAAACACACATGGTCAACGCTGTAACTAAGTCAGATACAGAAACAAGTTATACTGACTTACAAAATGAAACACTACAGCTACTAACACCAAGTGGTGCAGATACCAACAATACTCGCCAAAAGTTGAGCGAGGCGCAAAGCACCGACCAAACACTCACACCGTATTTTAACTTGTTGTGTGAGCGAAAGAAAGTTTCTAAAAATTCTTCCTGGTACTTTAAAAAGGTGCTAAAAATTGCACATTCAGCACCGTTTGCTGAACATTTGGGCTATCATAAAACGCGAGCCAGAATTCTATCACAATTTTACTGGCCGAAATTTTGTTCGGACATAAAATCTTTCTGTCGCTCTTGTATTGTGTGTCAACATCGTGTACGAAAGAAAAAGCATGTAAAGACCGAAGTACAACGGTCAGTGATAGCATCTAGACCACTTGAGAGTATAGCGGTCGATATTACTGGACCCCTAACGCAGGTGTCGAGTAATGGAAACCATAACTATCCAAACAAGGGTACTAAAACGATTCACCTTAAACCAAACCAAAAGGTTGTGATTCAACTAACTGATAAACATAATATGGTACTAACATGTTGCCAAGGGCCTCTCAACGTTGAACTCAAAATATCAGATGCGGATCATGAAATATCGATAAAAGAACCCTTAGAGATATTTCATATCAACATCCTGAAACCATACGTTTCACAACAAGTACAACAGACAGACGAACAGATTGCACCAACACCAAGCAATGAGACGACAGACATACATAACTCAACTTCACTAGGTAGGGAGACACACGACAGCGACAACGCAAACATACTTAGCCAGATAACAGCACACACAACTAGTAGCACAACAGTATTGGACGAGATGGAACTACAAGTTCCAACAGTAAACGCAACTGCGACAAATATCTCGACTATATAGAATGAACAGATGCAGTCAGACGAAAGACGGGACAAAACACCTACTGAAACTTAGACAAGTCTTCGACAGGTTGAGATTGTTTGGACTCACAGCGAAGCCGTCCAAAGTAGAGTTGGGCATGGAACAAATTGACTTCCTGGGTCATACCATCTGCAGGGGCCAATTGAAAACTTATGACAGAATCGTCACTAAGATTCTGAATGTGACAATGCCAACGACCAAGAAACAGGTCCAAAGTTTACTGGGTCTAGGAAACCACTATACTAAATTCATTTCAAAACTGGCGGAAATCACCAGTGTTTTTTCTAACATCTTAAAAGCTTCGGCTAAGTTATCTGTAAAAGATGCACGATTAATTAGTGCGTTATTGAAATTGAAACATTTTTTCATCGTTCCACCTATCCTTCCGTATGCCTAATCCAAAACTCACTTATTTCTTACGCATAGACGCGAGTGCCATATCCATATCTGGAATACTAGGACAGTTCTACGACGGGACGTTCCACCCCGCAAGGTACGTAAGTCGCAAGATCACTCCGGCTGAAGGAAGATACTCAGCATCAGAATTGGAAAGCCTTAGTTTGATCTATTGCGTGAGAAAGTTTCACCGATTTTTGGCAGGAGCACAGTTTGTAATCCAATCCGATAACTCTCCATTGTCTGTGATGCAATCTGGACATCCTACCAACAATAGAATTTACAGGTGGGCTTTGATTCTCCAAAATTACACATTTACCATCCAGCATTTAAAAGGGAGATTAAATACGATTGCAGACATTTTGAGTCGTCCTTCATCCATTCAAATACCTGAGTTACAGGAAGGAATCGACCATACACCACCAGAAACAGTGACACTGTAATGTTAGATAACCAAGTGCCATGTGTGGTGATTAAGACATATCATAAGTGCGTTACCACCGCCTGATATATAACTTGTGTGAATAGAACAGTGCTATGAAAAGTGTAACGAACAGACGCAGAATTAACATGCGCTGACACACACATAAGTTAGATTATGGGAACTAACGCCAAGAGGACAGCGAACCCAGCTTAGACCCCGAATCTAGAATATATTGAACCAACGCTTAGACCCCGAATAGCATTCCAGGGTTAGTTATGAACCTACATAATATGGTAGGCAACTATATTAATACACTATCCTTCGAGGAGAGCATAAAAGACTTTGGCGGAATGAACTATGTTAGAATAGTCTACAAAGAGAATTGCTCCATCTTCACAACGCAGAGGAGGACGTCAACTTAGTGTAATTAGATATAGAAATGTAACTGTGATATATGTACATTATCATTTTATTTACAGTATCTATAACTTCATTCTTGTATTATGTATTCTATTGTAAATTGTGTAAACGCATATATAACTTTATTTTCTTATTTGCGTAGTTAGAAATCACCATCATTTAATTAATAATCCATTTATTAAAACATCCATTATAGAAATACAATTATTAGATCTTATATTAGTTAATTAACTTATAATCATAATCATTTATACATCCATTTAGCTAATAGATCATTTCAAAACTAACACCAATCATTTAGGAATTAATATCATCTTTTTCACAAATAACATTTAAGGTAATTAACCCATTCTTCTTAAATGAAAGTAGTAGTAAATTATTTCCCTTGAGGGTAATTTAAGTCAGCACACCAAATTATGAAAGTAACTATGTATAATTTTTGTATAGACTTGACGCGTGCAAACAAAACGCACAGTCATTTGGCGTGATCACTGTTAAAATGTCAGCCAATCGTTTATTGTATATATATATTGTTTATGTATGTAATACTATGAAACATATTTTAATGACGAGAGAATGATTGAGTGAAAGAATAGTATGAAAGGGTATGAAAGATGAATGAAAGAAGAGAAAATGCGAGGAGAGAATGCAAAAAACTTAGTAAACATTGAAAGAAAGACAGCGAGAGAGAAAGAAAGCGGAAATTTTTTTTTTCCACCGCTGGAAAAGTCTTATTTGACTTGTCTGTGTCATGTGTGTTTCCAATGTGTTGTCGAGGTTTTTATGTGTGTTACAGCCACACTTTAACAGAGTATATAAAGAACGTACTTCGAGCTTCAGAAAACGGATTTGTGGTCACAAATAAAAATAATAAACGTTTGTATCCACAATATACCGATTTGCGGCGCTCGAAGGAACACACACATTTAGTACACTAACGCATACATATGTTAGACAGTTAAGTACACTTTAGTTTAATAGAAAACATGCAAACAAACAGGAAAACGAACATATAAAAGTTACACACACCAATCAGTTCAAAGAACAATAACTCTAAATTCAGGGGACACAATAAATAATCAGAAACCTAAATGTAACAGTGAATATAGCTTTTTCACATGCGGAAGCAAGAAGGTGAACAGTGGAGCTATGTGTATAGAGTTGGAAGGGATATTGATGGGAACATGAACACTTGGTGCTCATGTGTTGTACTCATAATAGAGTCAACTAGTGTGTGGGTTGTCATTTTGGGCAATAGGAGGAACAGGTCAAGACGGAAGTCAATAGGTGGAAGTCAAAAGACATAGGGTCAAACGACAGAAGCCAGGACATAAGTCATAAGACAACGGTTTCCGGTTCACTACCAATCCCTAAGATATCTATAGAGCCAACTATACTGAGACATGGGCTACTGAATTAGCCAAGTAAAAAGATAGAACACTGTGAATGAAGGTAGAAGATATTGTTCTATCCCCAAACTATAAAGTTCTATACTTATTGGAGATCTGACAAAATTGGGACAACCAATTTTTCTTGTGACCAGAAGTGTTACAAACATGAGAAAAAGGGAAGTAACACTTCGCGGAGAGGAGGGGACCCTGTCAGCATCCCCAATAAGGCCTTACAGGAGTAATGAGTTAACACTAGGCTAGTAGAGAGACACCCGACAGGGAAGACACCGAGTACTATTAATAACCGCACAAGGAGACACATTTGTGTCAGACCAGAGGTCGACGAGTACAGATGAGCGAGGGCTTTCCCCAAGCAATTGGGTTGCTGGTCCTTGCGAGTAACCGTGATATGGCAGGTTACTCGATCTCACCAGCCGGCGTGCTGGCAAGTCCAGGCACGCAATAACAGCGACTGCACGGAGAGTAAAGTGTCCGTGCTTGTCCACGCTATGTGTAGCGGCAGGACAGACTGACTAGAGACGGTAGAGAGAGCAGACGTATCCTTGACCAATTCGATAGCTTTCTAGGCCATAGGCAAACATAGGGCTATTCATTTAGATTGTGTAATGCTAGCATCATCTATCATCACGTTGATGTATTCATATTGTGTAATGATGATGAAACCTAAACGCTCGTAGAGCCATTCAAATGTCGGCTCTGAATAAATTGCATTCCTTTCGCAAATGTCATGAATTGTTATTTCGTGCATTGCGAAAGTAGCGGAGTCGTGAAAGCTGCAGCGCACAAGTCGCTGACAGACTGGAGCACTTAAAGAGATATCTGTGTGATCTAAAGGAGGTGACTGGAGCACTTAAAGAGATATCTGTGTGATCTAAAGGAGGCGACTGGATCACTTAAAGAGATATCTGTGTGATCTATAGGAGGCGACTGGAGCACTTAAAGAGATATCTGTGTGATCTAAAGGAGGCGACTGGAGCACTTAAAGAGATATCTGTGTGATCTAAAGGAGGCGACTAGAGCACTTAAAGAGATATCTGTGTGATCTAAAGGAGGTGACTGAAGCACTTAAAGAGATATCTGTGTGATCTAAAGGAGGCGACTGGAGCATTTAAAGAGATATCTGTGTGATCTAAAGGAGGTGACTGGAGCACTTAAAGAGATATCTGTGTTAAAATGATCCTCTGACTTCAACGCTCTTGCCCGTATTTTTTTTTGGTTTCCTTTATATTTTCTTGGGGGAAGAGGGGCACTGTAGTGCAGTTACTAGCATATTTGCCTACCAGCCCAGTGTTAATGTGTTTGAGTCCCAATCAATGGTACCAGGAAATGTCCTGTATATCAATAAATCATGTGCCATGCCGGAAAGTGTGGGCAGTCATGACTCGCCATTTCACTCGATCACCAGAGTCGTGGATCAGCTCAGTGTTCCTGTCTTGTCCATGCCATGTGGCCAAGCCATCCAGGTATTTTCCTCTCGGTCTTCCTCTTGGTCGATCTTGCCAGTTGTCACTAAGTTCTCCAATCCATTCCTTCTCATAACATGTACAAAAATTTTTGACTGTCTACGTCTAATTTCTCTAATCAGTTTACGATGTTCATTTGTCTCCTGTAGTACTTGGTCATTGGTATTTGTCTGTCTGTCCATGGTATTCTTTGCATTTTCCTCAGAAACCACATTTCTGCAGCCATCAGATGTTTTTCAGCTTGACTGCTCATTGTCCAAGTTTCACATCCATACAAAAGAACAGGCTCTATGTATCCCCTCAACACTCTTTTTCTCATTTCAATTGACATCTTCTTATTGTTTTTCATCTTGCTAAAGGCTACTTTCGTCCTGTACATGGTCAACATAATTCTGACTAAATCATCCAACAGGGGTTGACTGGTCTATAAACAATAAAGGACTAGCACCATACACCTAACACACCTCAAGGTATGTAAAAGGCTCCTTGATTTGTTACTTCATTTTTCTTTTGTTCAGTGGACTCCACAGGAAGAAAGTGCTTCATATTTATTAACTGGTTTTCTCATGTGTGCTCTATACAGCCCTACTACCTCTTCATTCACTGGAATGTGTCTAGTTCTCTCCATGATCTGCGTTAATGCATTTAAATGTGCTTATTTTCCTTTACTTTAAATTAAGGTAATATATGAGCAAACTGAACAGTTAACCGAGACCTGTATATATTCTCATATAAATATATGCATGGACATATTCACATACATCATAAAAGACACAAAACTATTGGTTATGTCCAACAAACTAGTATCATGCATAAAGGCCAACAAAGTCTCCTTCTATTTGACAGCTTGATTTGTTTGGGCATGTCACTAGTCATGAATTCCTTTCAGACACAATCCTTCAGGGAACAGTCACAGGGAAGGAGAAAGTAGAAGGCAAAGAATCCCCTGGAGTGAGACTATTAATGAACGGACAGGGCATGGTATATTCCTGTGTTTTATGCATTACTAATATTGATAAAAATGAAGAATTCTTCCAACATGGCACCCTACCGCCCACAACCACTGTTACATGTCCATTTGATCTGTTATATTCTTTAGCAGCAGTGAAGAATTGTGTGGAAGCTGGGGAGATGTAGTTTTACACAAAAATAATGAGAACATCATGGATTGATTAAAAACTGTAATGAAGATATCTTGAAAGAAATTAAATCACAAAGAGAACAGGTTACTCTCACAAAGAGAAGATGACAGTCCACATTCTTTGGGGATGTGATGAGAAGGGAAAAGCTGGAGTACAACTGGAAAGTTGGAGGGGAGGAGATCAAGACAGAAGATGCTAGACAGTATGACATCATGGCATGGCAGAACAGAAATGATTGGCAGTACAAAAGACAGAAGGTTGTGGACAGTCATGATAACAATGCCACACTGCATGAACTATAAGAAGAAGAAGCCATATTCTTGACATGTACAAGTACTTACATTTGTTGAGCTTGTGTTGGTGTTGGTGTTGGTGGTCTCAGAGCTAGCTGATGGTGGCACAGAGCTGCTGCTGGTTATTGAAACAGTGATTTGCTCAGACGTGGTGTCTGTAATAACAGAGCTGGTAGTGGTCTTTGGTGTAGATTCTAAAAATTAAAATGTTTACACTAATTGTGCAAGGATTAAAAAAAAAAAATCTTTAAATATTTTAATCTCTATTTGAAACAGTACTCAAATATATAAATGATTTTTATCTGTGTCTGGTCAAAAGAAATGAAATTTAAAATAAAAAACTTTAAGCATATGACAGCGATGTATTCACATACAAAAAAATTACAATACAAAAAATTACCCCCATCATCTATTTCATTAGATCCAATTCTCAGTATTCTCTTCAACAGAGATGTAATATGAACCCCAATATTCTTGCATGTATGCGAGTTTTGTGTTTGTTTTTGGGTATCCTTTTACCTTGAATTGTACTGTTCAGTATTTTCAAGAGTAGATTTCCATGTCTCACATTGTGGCAGAGCAGATGCTTAAGTAAAGGAACCTTATAAGGGGTTCCAGAGTAGACAGGAAACAATGGCGGTGGCGCTTGATCTCAAGGATGCATACAATAGAGTTAGATATATTTTGATGACCGCACTGATGGAGAAGGGGGCCAATTCCTGGTTGGTGAATTGGTTAGCAGCCGTCCTGTGTTCTCGTCAGGTTTCTCTCCGTCTGAGTGCATGGACCTCAGAGCCACATATGTTAACCCCAGGACTACCACAGGGATCTGCAATCTCACCTGTGCTCTTTAATGTGTATTCGAGCAAGATTGTAAACTTAGAAGCACCAGAAGTTGGAAGGATACTAACATTTGCAGATGATATTCTTGCATACAGGCAGGGGAGAGATAAGGTACAAACAGCCCAGGAGCTACAGGCGACAGTAGACAAAGTGATTGACTTGTGCACTGAAATGAGTGCTGTCATCCACCCGGAAAAGGCGGCTGTTGTGTGGTGCTCTCTGGACAACAGGATTGTGAGTGCTGATGTCCCAAGCCTCATGATAGATGGTAGAAACGTCAACAGAGAGAACAAACAGAGAGTACAATGTCTTTTAAAGAGCACGTAGAGATAGCGTAGGTGTGGCATATCAAGTGGTAGCTGTATTGAAAAGGAATAAACACCATTTTTGAATTCTTTATGACATTTCCTTCGTGGTTAGGATACAGGCGGACGATTTATCTCTCGTATATATATTTGGACGTTCACTCGCTTTGAACTCAAGCGTAGTCCACACCCGTGCTTCTACTTATAGTGCACTGGACTGATTTTTCTATCCTCGCGATAGATGGTAGAAATGTCAGCAGAGAGAACAAACTGAAGTATCTGGGAATCACATTTGACAGGAGCCTGTCCTTCAAGGACCATGTGGAGACGGTTGTGACAAGATCTCAAAAGGGACTCAATGCACTTAAAACTATGGCTGCAATGGACACAGAGCAGAGAATGCTTTTCACACTATACCAGCGCTTGATCCTCTCAGTGATTGATTATGAACTAGGACTACTCACTGTCTCAAAGAGTCAGCTGGTGAAGTTAGCGTATACAGAACGAAGCTATGCGGGTCATTCTGGGATGCACCAGAGACACTCCAATAGTGTGTATGCGTTACATCCTTGGTTTGCCGACTGTTGCTGGTAGGCTCAAGGTGATACAGGCGAAGGCATACCTCAGAGTAGCTGCAGACACAGATCACCCGTTGCATGAGGCGCTGGACGCCGTTAAGGGTCAGCGACTGATAAGAAGGAAATCATGGATGGCTCAGGCAGAGGATACGATCAGACATGTGTGCATCTTGGAGAACATTCAAGGAGAGGAGTGGGTCAGAGTGCCAGCGGAGCTGTTAGACTTGTGCAGAGTTATAATCACATTGAGCCAGGGGGTTTATAGCAAAAGCTAATGGCAGACGTTTGGTGCAGGAGAACCTGGCATATGATACCACAACATCTAGCTTAAGAATGGAGGTGGAGGTGGTCACTGCAGCTTTCCGCTAGATCGAAAATATGATACACACGCACATCGTGATTGTTACTGACTCAGAAAGCATGCTGAGGAAGATGAGGACAGGCATGCTTCGTGCAGAGTGGCTAACTTCGCTTCGGAGGTCACGGGTGGCAAGCATCGCCTGGATCTTTTCTCCAGGGCATGCAGATGTGCTGAGGAATGAACAGGAGGACAAATTGGCTGGCTCTTGATGCATGACAAGGCAGACGTGGTTGCGGCCTTGTGGGAGCATGTGTATACCTCGGAGGAGCAAAAAGGATCATCATGGTCTGGCAAGAATGAGGCAGCGAGGAGTGACGAGGGGATCTGGCCGACGCTTGACGCTAAGAGGAAAGGTGAGACATATAATCAGATTGCTACTGGCACTATTGGTGTTGGGACTCTTCACTGGCTGCTGAGGATGGGGACGGAGCGCTTATGGGAATGCCCCGAATGCTGTGATGTCGGTTCCTAGATCAATCAATCAATCAGGAACCTTTTACACACCTTACGGCACATTGGGCAGATGCTAGCCCCATACTTTGATAGACCAATCAGCACTTGGTGGGTGATGTCATATCACACTGGCTGCCATCACTTCTCAAGCATTTCCTGGCACCCATGGCCTGGGACCCTGGTCCATTTTAAACACCCTCACCCAATGTGCATTATGGTGGCCACCTCATATCCCAGAAGTTACCTGGTTCAAATCCCAGCATAGGGCTGGGCATGATTATTAGAACCACTGGTTTCTAATGATTTCATATGTCCACTTTATCTCTTGGGTAGCATGGTTAGATACCTAGCCTTCACAGACAATGGTGAAAATAAGGAGGACTGTGTGCACATAATGGCTGTTAAAAATCCCACGGCAGTTGGCTGACCATGTGGGCTGTTAAACATCTCACGGCAGTTGAAAATCACAAAGAGTAGGTAGCAAGGTTGCTGTCTTGACAAAATCATTAGGAAAGAAAACCTACCAACAGGTAGATAGCGTGCTATCTTGGAATTAACAGAATTATAAAGGATAAGACCTGGAAACTTGAGTATCATGACATGCCTATTTGTGGAGTCACTACAGATTTGTGGGCAGTACACTGGCTTGCCAACACAGCAGTTCAAGTGAAAATTCCAACATCAAATTTTCATCTAAGAAAGATCTGTGTTACTCATCTTTATGAGGCTGAGCTGACCTCCCAGTCATTGTTCATGTAGCAGGTCCTCAGCAGAACATCTCTCTCATCTTAGCCTGCCGGAAAGACTGACAAACTTTTGCCAGTTCCCCTGGCATGCATTTTCATGCCCAAAGTGTCCTCAACATCCTGCATAGACCTTTGTGCTGATTGGCCCCTGCCCTTTTCCAGGAAGTATGCCTTTCATTACAGTTCTCTCTAAGCCACTAGGAGGTTTATTATGGCCACATCATGTCAGTTTCCGAGACACAAAACTGTTTATGAGATAGTTTTATTCAATGTTCTGATCTTGTAGAATGTCAGTATTTTTCTTCTTCTTGACCCACAATATTCTAAGATTAGTCATTAGTTGCCGTTTCAACTTCACAGCAACAGGTCGTCCCCATTATGCTCCGTTCCTGTGCCAGTGAATATCACACAAAATGCTCCTCACTGCCCCATGTGAAAAAGTGGAACAGACAGGAGTCTCGACAAACCAATGTTTCCCACAGGTACACTGTGCAAAATGCCGCCACCAGAATGCTAACACAAAAGTTCTCCACGAAAAATAGTTCATCATTGATGGAAGCGGCAGTCACTAGAAAACCAGCAGCCACACATTACTGCATAAGGCAATCCAGTCAGTTCAGTGACAGGCCGGCCGCCATCATTCCGAACATGCAGTTCACGCTATAAACAATCGCGGACTGATGTAAAAGCATTCCACACAAAATTCACAGTCCACAGTGTCGTGCCACGCCCTCAACTCAGAAGAAGCAGGGCAACGGAACCATGCACTACCAGTCCAACATGAGGAAATGGCGAATGCAAACCTTAGCCACAAGCATAAACACTCCAGAGGCCTTAACCATTCAAATGCCTCTCCTCCATTTAACATTTCAGTTCAAAAGCCCTGACTTTCTTCTTTAGCAAATGTGAAATGGTTCATGATTCACATCCGCATGATGCCACAGGTAAAATGCATTCTCCTAAAATGTCCACTTATTCATTTGCTGATGTTGTATAAAAGGCCCTTACAACAGTTTAACCTCTCTGTTACTATGGCCAGTCTCCATCTGACTCATTTTAAACAACCTTCATTGATACTAATTATGCAGTGAAGGTGATGACATGTTCAATTTCATCATTTTTGATTGTCATTTGTATTTGACATGCAGTTTTGTCTGTGAACATTACTGTTTTTTTTTTTCAAGCTCTTATGACAGGATTAACTATTTTAACCCCTCATTATCATTTGAGGAGGAGGGCTGTGTCATCTGTAGATCTGTGTCATCTGTAGATCTGAGTTAAAGAATCAGATTTCTACTGAGAAGGAATGGATTAAAATCATCACTGGTCTCATTATTTTTGATATTTCTCGTTACATTTTCTGCACAGATGCTGAAGCGGTATGGAGAGAAAATGAAACCCTGCCTTACTCCCCTTTCGCAGCTCATACCAGTTGGATTTTTCACTTGCCACTCTGGCAGCTGCTTTGTTATTCATGATACATTGTCACAATGAAATGGATCTAATGTGTTATAAAAATCATATCTCTCATGATGTTCCCACAATTTCTGATGTTGAACAGTTTACTTTGCAAAGCCTTACTATAGTTTATGAAACAATTATGAAGATCTACACTGTACTCTCTGCATTTCTCAAAGATGGTTCTCATGTTGCTCTGTCTGAACCTGACTGTACTTCTTGTAATTCATATTCTAATTTCCGTTCAACTCTCTTCATGATGATTCACAAGAGGATTTTACTAGCATGACTTAGTGAGATAGTATGATCACTGGTACACAATGTTAGATTTCCTTTCTAAGGGAGAGGAAAGTAGTTTGTTCTCTGCCACATATCAGGCCAAACAGTGCTGTTCCAGATCACACGTAGTACACGATAGATACAGATGTTGGTTTCACCTCCTGAGTGGATTAGTTCCATTGGTATATTGTCACAACCTGTTGACTTCTCCCTCTACAGACTGTGTAATGCTTATTGTACTTCCTCTTATAAAGGTTCTGGCTCTTTCTCTTTGCTTTCACATATATTATCCTTTTTCATACTTTCATACATATCTGTACTTTCCGTTATGTAGTGCCACTTCTAAATTTATTACACGTAATGATGGTCTGAAGTTACCTGTTTATATTATATCTCCATCTCTTCTTTGCAACAAAAGCTGTTCTATTCTATTAAATGCATTCATTACACACTATTTCTGGTCTTCTGAGATCTCACTTCTGATTTTCCTCAAGTAGTTTTACATTTTTTTTTTTTTATATAAGACTATTTCTGTCTCCACACTATATTTTTAATCTTTCTTCTGTTAGCCTGAATGTTTCTTTTGTGATATATATCTCCACTTCTTGCAACCGTTTTGTTCAGGAATGTCTCTCGCATACTCATTTGGTGGTCACATCTTCTTGTACTGCCATCAGCATCTGAAATTGTTTTTTTTTTTACTTTCTTTGGCCTTTTCTTCTGGTTCCATTTGGTCTGTACATTACAGCTTGATGTGGTATACCGTAAGTTGGTAGTTTAGCTATGTGGCCAAATAATTTCACTTGCTGTTTTCTAATGAAATAAAGTGCTTCTATTACACCCCCCCCCCCCCTTTTTAGTCCTGATTTAATCAATTCTGATTTTCTCTCTTCTTGATCTATTGAGTATTCTTCTCAGGAATTTCATTTAAACTGATTTAATTTTTCTTTTCCTTTCTTATTCTGTCGTTGTCCAGGTATGGCATTGGTAGCATAGTGGTTGGTAGAAAGATTATGTTGTAGAGTGCTTTTTAGTATCTACTGATAAATGTTTTTTCTAAAGTATTGGTGCCATTTGTCCAATGAGTTGGTTTGCCTTATTACATCTATTCTTGATCTCGTCTTCTGATTTGCCATTGGATGATATTATACTTCCTAAGTACCTGATCAATAACCCATTAGACGCAGACAGTGTTATTCATTTAGATGAATCTTTTTTTTTAAATCTTCTTTAGTTATGGTCATTTCCTCTGTTGTTTCACTGGTGCTAATTTTCATGTTATGTTTAGACTATTTATGTAGGCTTGTAATTCTGATTGTGCAATTGATCATCCGTATATAGTTCTTTAATGGTGTAATTTGCCATTTATTCTTCTTCTGTGTTCTGTCTTCATGAGGTGTTATTGCGGCCTTTGTTTGACTGTTTGGTGGTGCAAAAACTTGTATAATAGTGATGTCACTTTACCTTGTTAGAAAACTAACAGTGAGAAGTCAATTACTAACTGTTTTTTATCAAAGAAGTGCTGAAAAAACTTTATTTATTAAGAAGGAATCAACTCTACATTGTCCAAACTTTCTTTCCCCTTAATGTGTAAATCTATCTCATGTTTGGGTCACAACAAATCTGTGTTCCCAGAATATAAATTGTATTTCTTGCCAGTTCTTTACTGATCATACTGTTAGAAAAACAAAGTCCTATCCCTAATGAAGAGTGAATCCCAGGCCCTCCCATTGCTAAGCAATGCACTATCCACTATGCTACCGTGTCCCTTTTATAGTTAATGGTATAAAGAAATTGCTAATATGAATGTAAAGTGAACTTAGCCATTTTATGTCTCTACATATAAATGTTTTTATATTAATCCTTTAATAACAATAATATACAGAATAAAAATCAAACACTTAAAAGAAACAAATATTTTGAAAATAGAAAACATTTACAGAAGATGAATTATAACTTTAAAAAAAAAGCAAAAAAAATTTTTAAAGAACGCACAGAAGCTGTACATTCTTAAGTAGGCCCAGAAGTAAACGACATGCAGCATAATCTCATGTTTACAAATTGTACACCATTCAAAAACTAAAGTCACAAGTAATCAATACCACACTGACCAGTAGGGGTCCACAATATATAATCATAGATGGTCTACGGTATACATGTGAAATATACTTGTCTCTTCTCATGTAAAAATGTTGAAAATATATAATAAAAATGTATTTGACTGTTAAATTGGAAACAATTTAAAAATATTAATACAGTGGAACCTCACTTAACGAGCACCTCTCATAATGAGTAATTCGCATAACGGGCAAAATAAATTGTAAAAATAATGATTCGCTGAATTAGTGACGTTTTGCATAATGAGTGACGAGGGGAGGGGAAGTCCGAGATTGTGCGCCCACAACGGCAAGGGTCAGAAGACAGGGGGGGGGGGGGGGGGGGGGGGGGGAGGGGGGTTGAACAGAGAGATGCGGGGGGCTCTATATAGGGCCAGCACCGCAGAGTGCTGCAGTCGCCTGAAGTCTCAAAATCAGCCAATCCGAAGAACGGATGCATTAGCTGCAAGCCTGCTGCTGACACGTGCTTGGATTTCTGCTCTGTCCGTTCCCCCCTTCCTCTTAGTCAACCGTCCATGCCTGTTATATCAGTCTGTATTTCGCACTCGTTCCGCTAGGATCTTAGTGTCGCTTGTGATCACATATTTTTCCAAACTTTTGTTCAGGCATATTATTTGTGATTATTTTTGTGCAAAGTTTAATAACGCTTGCAAAAATGTCCCCAAAGAAACAGCCGCAAGGAGACAGCCATAAGAGAATAAAAATAACTGTGGAAATGAAACGTAAAATCACTGAAAAGCAAGAACGTGGTTTGAGCGTGGCTGATCTAGCATGCACATACAATCGGTCTACATCAATGATTTGCACTATCTTCAAGAACAATATATATAATTTTCTTTGAATAAACGTTATACAAAATATTTTGAGTATTTTTTCGGCATGGAACGCATTATCATATATTACATTAATTTGTATGGGGAAAACTGTTTCGCTTAACGAGTGTTTCGTGTTACGAGTAAGATTCTGGAACAAATTATGCTCGTTAAGCGAGGTTCCACTGTAGTTTTTATTAATATGCAAGCATGTTTTTCTTTTACTGTGACTCCGGCATTATAACTACATCAGATGAGTTTCTATAGAATCCAATTTGTTTAATGGACGGCAAGTTTTCTTCTAACAATTGCCATGGACTTGAGTTCAGATATCTCAAGCACACAGTAGCTATTACAGCTGTGTTCATCACATTTAATTGGTCAGTAGGACTGGAGAAACCACATGCATATACAATACTGGCCTATTTAGTCATAATGAAATAGCAATATGTCAAGTTACTTGACATTTCCATGACACTCAAACGATCTGTAAGGTGAATAGGCAAGGACTGTATGATTTGCATTTTCTTAAAATGCCTGAAGAAGATGATATTGTGATGACTTAAAGATCAGCAGTAGAAGAGGCAAAGGCAAACAGAGAGACATGCCTGACGATCAAAGATGATGGCATGGATGAATGTTATCAACAGAACTGTCAAAGAGCACAAAGTGCCTGATATCTGTGGATAGACATCAGCGCCTACACCACTTTGCAAGGCACCAGATGATGATGATAGGAATTCAATCAAAATATTATGTATAATAACCAGGCAAGTCTTGACATGATCTTATAAACCAAGTGACACTAACCAATGGCACCTATTGGCCGATTAATGTCATCATCATCATTGGCACCTTGCCATCTTGACGTTTGTGCTTTGCCGTTTGTGTTTTAAAAAGGCATAATAACTTTTACCTATGGCGGTAGCGAATGTGACTGATAAGGCCAATTCGCACTGTAAATGTTCGTTCACAGTGGGTGCATGTGAACACGTGGTCATTTCCACCATCATGCACCATCTTACGTCTCACAAGCTCGGTGTGTGACTTATCTGCAATAATTTTCTCCCTTTTTTAAATTCCATTTCTGATCTTTGCCCTCCATGCAACACGTTCAGCGGCGACTTGCTCCCACTGTGCATTATCAATGCCTGTATCAATCATGTCCCGCTTACACACATCTTTGTATCGTAGTAGAGGCCGACCCTGAGATCTCTTACCCATCTGTAATTCACCAAAAAAGATGTCCTTTGGTATTCTACCATCATCCATCCTCCTAAGATGTCCTATCCATCTAAGTCTACGAAGACTGAGCATGGAATAAACCGTCACACAACCTGATCTTTCCAATACTTCAGTATTTGTGATTTTGTCTTGCCACTTAATACCAAGAATTCTTCGCAGACACCTCATATGAAAGCTGTTTAAACATTTCTCTTGGTGTGAGTAAGTTGTCCAGGTTTCACTGCCATAAAGAAGAGTACTAAGGACACAGGCTTGATAGACAAGGACTTTTGTTTTGGCAGTAAGCTTCCTGTTCTCCCAGACTCTTTTTCTTAACCAATGATCAATGAGCAAAATATAAACTACCAGTAATGTAGCTCTGAAACTGGAGTGGGTTCGCCTGATGGCGAGGGACACTGGTAATAGGGAAAGCTAATCCACACGCAAAATTCAGTCCAGTACTACTAAAGTAGCGTGTATGGACTATGCTTGAGTTCAAAGCGAGCAGCGCAAAAAAAAAGAAGAGAAAAAGACTACTTGTAATGTGCTGTGGAGCATACACAGTAACACATGACAGAGTTATTCTCATTGGTCATCGACTGCGTGCCAGTTTTATCCCAGTCACCTTGATCATATCTTGCAAGCTGGATCAAATGAAATTCATGATGAGAGAGCAAGTCTGATGATGCCTCAATTAAATCCATACACATGGAATGTCATTTTCCTTTATAATTGAATATACCAGAATTGTAGCCATGCATGTTTTAATTGTTCGGTCTTACAACCTTTTTGTAGTCCATGCTGTGTGGCATTATTGAAGACATGCCTGTCCACAGCCTTCTGTCTAGTGTACTGCCAATCATTTCTGATACTGATGTTCCTCCATGCTATGGTTTCAAACTGTACAGCATCTTCTCTCTTGGTTTCCCTTCTGCCTCTGCCCTACAACTTTCCTGTTGTCACAACATACTCCAGTTGTCTCCTTTTCATGACTTGCACAAAGAACCAGTCCTACTTACTTCCTCCTTTCATTTATATCTGCAATGTTGTCTCTTGTATGAATTTCACTGTCTTTATTTTTTTATTTCACCCAGTGGTCTAGAGTTTATCTTCCACAGTCGTTTCTCTAGGCCAGAAGGTTTGTCTACATATGTTATATTCTGGGCAGTCTTGCAAGTATGTGATGCAGTGCCAATCAACATGTGCATGTGATTGATTCACCAATCTTGAATGTTGTATACATGCTGTATTGTATACATCCCAGGGGTGGTTGTATACTCTGTTGATAAACTTTGCTAAGTATTTTCTCATTGGCTCCCGATGTCGGTTCCACTTAGTTTTCTCAGGATGGCTATTTTCCCACTGGCTACCCATGTGGTTCAACTTAGTTTTCTCAGGATGGCTATTTTCTTTTGTTGATATGCGATTCTCAATGTCAGCATCTGATGGACAACTGATGCATGTTCATTTGTGCTCCATAGGACCAGGTCATCTGCGTACATTGCTACTTAATTCCATGTGGTAGTTTGGCAACAAGATCATTGCTGTAGATTAGGAAAAATTTTGGGGACAAGACTCCGCCCTGGGGAACACTGTGATGTAGTAGAACTTTCCTGCTCTTCTGTTGTGTACATATGCTTTCATCAATTTGTACATTCTTCCAATCACTTTATAGTTTCTCAGTTTCTTCATCAGACCTTTCCAGACTTTGTCAAAGGCTTTCTTTAGATCTAACAACCTGCAAGCAGAAGTTTCTTATCTTGGAATGCATCCTCAATTTCTACAGAGAGGTAGGTTGTCCGATCTTCATGTAGAGTAACACTGCCTAAAGCTTGCCTGCTTTGGCATAAGAATGTTTTGACTCTCAATGTACCACTGCAGTCTGTGATTGATGATGCACTCCACTGCTTTGCAGAGACAGCTGGTGAGACTAATTTGTTTGTAGCATGAGGTACTGGCACTGTCTTTCCCTGATTTTAGGAGAGGTATCATGATTGCTTCTCTCCAGGTTTGTGGAACTCTGCCCAAGGTCCAGCAATTATTGAAGATATGCAGCAGCTTTGTTTTGGCAATTGTTCTAGGTTCTTGATCATTTAATTGGAGATACAGCCACCTCCTGATGACTTTCTCATTTACAGTTTTGATATTGCTAGCTCCAGTTCACTGACTGTGATAGGTTCCTCCAGTGCTTCGTGTACTATTTCATTCTGCCCTGTATATTGCCATTTCTTGTGAATCACTTGTTGTTTCTCTGGGCTAATTTTGATGCAATGAGTCCGCAAAATGATCAGCTGTTTGCTTTCCTGTTAAGATGTTTCCATCTTTATGTAACCCAGTCTTTCAGTTTCTCCCTGTGCCCTCGTTGTTAAGCTGCTTTACTAGCTCTCACAACTTCCTTGTGTCTCTTTCAAAATTCAGTCTGTAACTTTGCCCTTTGAAAACTTTCGCATGGTGATATTTATCGTAGTGCCCTTGACTGGGTTTGGTCTCTGCTTGTTTTCTACATACTTCCACATCAGTATGCAATTACTCTAGTTCACTACTCCAGATCGATTTATATTGTTCACAACATCTCTTGGTACTGTTTCTTGTGCTGCCTGTAGTATGCATTTCCCAAACTCTTCAACTATTTTATTTATGTCTTATTTGTGTTCAGATTTCTAGCCGGTATGCAGGTGCAATGTTTGTACATTGTCCAGTCTGCTTTTTTGTAGTTCCACCTCAAGAGGGTGCTGCTTTCACTTACAAGCTCCTTTTCTACAGCTAGAAAGATTGGTCGAAGGTCACTGGCACCAATTTGTTAACAATTTGTGTGATATTCTACTCCAGGTCTGGTGAATGTAAAGCCAGGTCAGGTGTATTTGATATGTGCCATGATCTTGAGTAGAAGGTATGTGGGTCTGACGGCTTGTTAATCAAGATGAATCTATTCTTATCCTCTTTGGTCCACGTGATCACAGCCTCAGCTCTGCGAGTGGCTGTTAAAATCGCCACACAAACATTCTCTTTTAATGGGAATATGTCTAGTGCCTGTGAGTGATCACCTGGACATTAGTAATTGATCAGATGTAGATCTGTATTGTCTGTTTTAAGTTTAAGTGTCTGATATTTGGGAGGCAGTGATGTTATTCTTCACAAGGGTCAGTATCCCAACCTTTCACCAGTCTTTTCGGTCAGATCGGTAGCACTAGTTGCCTCTGATTTTGAAGGCTATATTTTCACTTGAGGTGAGTTTCTTGCAAGCAACACACACTTACTTTTTCTTCATTCAAAATGTTTATTAGCTCTATGTTTTTTTTTTTGCCGGTTCCTCCTACATTCCAGTGCATTATTCTCTGTCTTTGTTTGGTATGGCCTGTTGCTCTATTCTCATGTCCCATGGCTCTACAGGACATCTGAGAAGGACCCCCAGTCATTATGGTTGGACCCTTTTGAGGCATAGGGCCTGGTACTGCATCTGCCTGGGAGTCTATAGCAGGGCAAGCACCATAACGTTTTGTAGTAATAGACAATAGACATTTTTCATGGCGTGTTTGTGTGGCTTCCTGATTGCTGTGATGCACCTCCTGGCATGTTGCCTATGTCTTCAGCACCTTTCTTTTCCTATGGTAGACTGTGGTCTTACTTGAGTTTAGATATGTATGTATGTATACATGTGTCTGCATATGCATGCACGTACATACATTTCTAGAGAAGCCTGGTTTTATGTTGCCAGAGACTCGCCGTTGCTTCTCATGTTAAAACAGTTCCACCCCATGAAGTCCCGGAGTTTGACTTTTGCTGCCAGAGGTGATGAATGCACAAGCCATGGGATATTTTGCAAGGTTGGGTGCTCATCCTCAACTCTGTGCCCCTGCCCCGGTTATCACAGCAATATGGAACTAGTCCTACAAACAAAATTCAAAATAACAAGCACAGTGGACACTATGTCCTCGAGTTAGCTAATAGCAGTTAGAGGAAAATCCAGCCTCCATGATTAAGACTGGTTTCCACAGAAATTAAACTTTCAGCAGATGATGTTTGTAGTCCGTAACACATTTATATATTACAATATAATTATTTAAAACTGCACAAGGACTATCTGGACACTCTCAGATGAAAATGAAATGACATATGACAGAAAAGGTAGGAATTAACAAGACACTATTTAAAACAACACTGTACAAAGCTGTATTATAACATCCAAGTTAAAATGATAGAAAAAGTAGGGATTATTAACAAGACACTATTTAAAACAACACTGTACAAAGCTGTATTATTACACCCAAGTTCAGAATGTCTGATACAACTTACTAACAAAGCAAAAACAATCAGAAGAGGGAAGTTATAAGTAAAGCGACAATAGAATAACATCGCTATTAAGCAAAATAGAAACACTAAAAATGAAACAGAAAATAACAGCCAGACATAGCACCATGTTATGAACACAGAATACAAGGTGTGCATAAGTTATGCACAGTTGTAAAATTGAATACCTATAGGTGTATAAATACCACACACTTACAATCAACACTATTTAAATATAAGCTGGATACATGAACTTTAAAAACAAATGAGAAGAATTTATTTTAAATTTGAAGACATTATTTTTTTTCAGTCCTATTAAATGACTAAAGATCTTAATTAAGTTAGTTGCATGTCCTTTACAGAATGTTGCAATAAACCCCAATATATTGAGGCTGTTTGTGATTGACTAGACAAGTTTAGTCAGTAATTTGTCATTGCTTTCTGAAAGGTCGATGCTCATACCACTGCTAAAAATCAACACAAGGTAGTCTGCTTCCAAATCGCCTGCAGCTGATTTCAAATGTGGTATGTTGGATTGCAAATCACATTCGCTACCCTTTCGCCACAGATGCTGATAACTGAACATTAAATCCCTATATAGGTTAATTGTTGTTAACTGAACCATACCCACAAAAACATTTAGAAGAAAGGTACATTTCTATTATGTGAAAAGGACGATGTGCTGTGTCCGAATATTCAGTCAGGAGAGACATGTGAAGCTGTTTAACACGACACTGGATGTCAGCATGGCTAAACGGACAACATGCATTCTTAATCATCCGGTGTGCTGAAGCTGAGGTAAGGGGTTCAACCCCTACACCTGACAGTTGTATTAAAATGTTGGCTTCTCGTCCTTGACTTGGGGACGTAAATTACAAATACCTCTGAAGTTGGAGTGGGTTTGTCTGATGGCGAGGGACACTGGTAATAGGGAAAGCTAATCCACACGCAAAATTCAGTCTAGTGTTACTAGAAGTAGTGTTATGGACTACGCTTGAGTTCAAAGCAAGCGAGCGCAAAAAAAAAAACCACATGCCAATCCACCTTCATTCTATTATCATTATGTAGCAACTATTTTTAGAAACATTACTCTCATCACAACCCTTCTAAACATTTCTTGATGCCTTTAATTTTTTTTGGGTTCCATGTTTAATTTCTTGAGATACATAATGTGGTACTTTCCCCTCCTTTTCAACATCCACGTGGTTGTGGATTACATCCTGAAACCTTTTTCAACCTTTAAATATAAATGAATGTTGCCTCTTGTATGAATTTGTCTTTTTTTAGTTCACTCAGTGGTCCAAAGAGTTTATCTTTCCTGTTGTTTCCCTAGGCCTGAAGATTTGCCTAAATTTGTTGTATTTTGGGCAGTCTTGGAATATGTAATCTGCTGTCTATGATGCCAATCCACATGGCTGATTCGTCAATCTTGAATTGTGTACACATGTGGTTGTGTAATCTTGTGTCCTGTTCTGAGATGCATAATATTGATTTGTTTTAGTCTGTCCATAAGGTGGTAGTTGTCTTGAGCAGGTTTTGATGGCTTTCTAACTGATTTGATTATTCTTTTCTTTTGGTGGTATGTGACAGGCATATCAGGTTGTTCTTCTTTTGCTCCTTCCTTAGCTAATTGAGAAGACTGGAACACTTATGGAGATATTGTGTGATCTATGGGAGGAGATTGGAGCACTTATGGAGGTATCCATTGTGTGATCTATGGGAGGAAACTGGAGCACTTATGGAATATCCATTGTGTGATCTATGGAAGGAAACTGGAGCACTCATGGAGGTATCCATTGTGTGATCTATGGAAGGAAACTGGAGCACTCATGGAGGTATCCATTGTGTGATCTATGGAAGGAAACTGGAGCACTCATGGAGGTATCCATTGTGTGATCTATGGAAGGAAACTGGAGCACTCATGGAGGTATTTAATGTGTGATCTATGGGAGGAAACTGGAGCACTCATGGAGGTATTTAATGTGTGATCTATGGAAGGAAACTGGAGCACTCATGGAGGTATCCATTGTGTGATCTATGGAAGGAAACTGGAGCACTCATGGAGGTATCCATTGTGTGATCTATGGAAGGAAACTGGAGCACTCATGGAGGTATCCATTGTGTGATCTATGGAAGGAAACTGGAGCACTCATGGAGGTATTTAATGTGTGATCTATGGAAGGAAACTGGAGCACTCATGGAGGTATTTAATGTGTGATCTATGGGAGGAAACTGGAGCACTCATGGAGGTATCCATTGTGTGATCTATGGGAGGAAACTGGAGCACTTATGGAATATCCATTGTGTGATCAACAGGAGGAAACTGGAGCACTCATGGAGGTATTTAATGTGTGATCTATGGAAGGAAACTGGAGCACTCATGGAGGTATCCATTGTGTGATCTATGGAAGGAAACTGGAGCACTCATGGAGGTATCCATTGTGTGATCTATGGAAGGAAACTGGAGCACTCATGGAGGTATCCATTGTGTGATCTATGGAAGGAAACTGGAGCACTCATGGAGGTATCCATTGTGTGATCTATGGGAAGAAACTGGAGCACTCATGGAGGTATTTAATGTGTGATCTATGGGAGGAAACTGGAGCACTCATGGAGGTATCCATTGTGTGATCTATGGAAGGAAACTGGAGCACTCATGGAGGTATCCATTGTGTGATCTATGGAAGGAAACTGGAGCACTCATGGAGGTATCCATTGTGTGATCTATGGAAGGAAACTGGAGCACTCATGGAGGTATCCATTGTGTGATCTATGGAAGGAAACTGGAGCACTCATGGAGGTATCCATTGTGTGATCTATGGAAGGAAACTGGAGCACTCATGGAGGTTTCCATTGTGTGATCTATGGGAAGAAACTGGAGCACTCATGGAAGTATCCATTGTGTGATCTATGGGAGGAAACTGGAAGCACTCATGGAGGTATTTAATGTGTGATCTATGGGAGGAAACTGGAGCACTCATGGAGGTATTTAATGTGTGATCTATGGGAGGAAACTGGAGCACTCATGGAGGTATCCATTGTGTGATCTATGGGAAGAAACTGGAGCACTCATGGAGGTATCCATTGTGTGATCTATGGAAGGAAACTGGAGCACTCATGGAGTTATCCATTGTGTGATCTATGGGAAGAAACTGGAGCACTCATGGAAGTATCCATTGTGTGATCTATGGGAGGAAACTGGAGCAATCATGGAGTTATCCATTGTGTGATCTATGGGAAGAAACTGGAGCACTCATGGAGGTATCCATTGTGTGATCTATGGAAGGAAACTGGAGCACTCATGGAGTTATCCATTGTGTGATCTATGGGAAGAAACTGGAGCACTCATGGAAGTATCCATTGTGTGATCTATGGGAGGAAACTGGAGCAATCATGGAGTTATCCATTGTGTGATCTATGGGAAGAAACTGGAGCACTCATGGAAGTATCCATTGTGTGATCTATGGGAGGAAACTGGAGCACTCATGGAGGTATCCATTGTGTGATCTATGGAAGGAAACTGGAGCACTCATGGAAGTATCCATTGTGTGATCTATGGGAGGAAACTGGAGCACTCATGGAAGTATCCATTGTGTGATCTATGGGAGGAAACTGGAGCAATCATGGAAATATCCATTGTGTGACCTATGGGAGGAAACTGGAGCACTCATGGAAGTATCCATTGTCTGATCTATGAGAGGAGACTGGAGCACTTATAGCACTATCCATTGTATGGTTTATGGGAGGAAACTGGAGCACACATGGGGGTATCCTTGGGCAATGAAAGTGATCCTTAACCAACACCAAACCAAAATTAAGACGTACACATTATAAGTTTACAGTTTTGATCTGCATAAGGATTTCATGGACATCCATTACAGAAGTTTCTGACAGAATGCTTTCATATCATTTAGCCTTTATGAAGACACAGTATCAGAAATACACAGCCTGTAGGCAAAGACTATGAATACCCTTTTAATTTTCCTCTACCTATAAAATAAATCTTGGAGTGGTTTGAGCACGGCATGCCTGTTGTGCACAAAATAAAGAAGGGGAAAAACAAGGAAGCCAAACTACAAAGGCACTGAAATTCAAATGAGAAAGAAGAAATGAAAATAAAAATGTTACCAAAATGGACCATAAAATTCACACACTAGAATTACCTGTAAATAATGATATTCTGTAGATAATACACAAAATGAAGTACAATGTAAGATAATTAAGCATGATCATTAAACATAAAATGACAATACAATAAATATAGTGCAAATTGCAA
The DNA here is from genome assembly GCA_014155875.1 of Cepaea nemoralis. NCBI lineage: Eukaryota > Metazoa > Mollusca > Gastropoda > Stylommatophora > Helicidae > Cepaea > Cepaea nemoralis. The sequence continues at coordinate 112,605 of JACEFZ010025955.1, read as the reverse complement.
AATTATAAACAGCACAGTTGCCACCATCAGATCAAAGGCTGCAATGAGTCTTCAACATTGTTTGCCTCTTACCATCCATCCATCATGTGCCATGCCGATAAGCGTGGGCGGTCATGTTCTGCCATCTCACTCGATCACCAGAGTCGTGGATCAGCTCCGTGTTCCTGTCTCGACCGTGCCATGCGGCCAAGCCATCCAGGTATTTACTTCTCGGTCTTCCCCTTGGTCTCTTCCCTTCAATCTTGCCAGTTGTCACCAAGTTCTCCAAGTCATTTCTTCTCATAACATGTTCAGAAAATTGTGACTGTCTACGTCTAATGACTCTAATCAGTTTACGATCTTCATTTGTTTCTTGAAGGACTTGTTCATTGGTTTTTCTGTCTGTCCATGGTATTCTTTGCATTTTCCTCAGAAACCACATTTCCACAGCCATCAGATGTTTTTCAGCTTGACTGCTTATTGTCCACGCTTCACATCCATACAAAAGTATAGGTTCTATGTAGCACTTCAACACTCTTTTTCTCGTTTCAATTGATATCTTTTTATTGGTCAGTATGTTTTCATCTTGCAAAAGGCTACCTTCGCAATGGCAATTCTTGTTCTAATCTCTTCAAGGCATCTCCCATCAGATGTTATGACTGTTCCGAGATAACTGTATCGATTCACTTGCTTAAGAATATGCCCATTTACTCGTATATCACATTGTGGTATTTCCTTCTTCCCAGTGACGACCATAACCTCTGTCTTCTTACTATTCAGTTCTAACCCTAGTTGTTCACTGTGTGCAACAACCGCAACTACTAAACTTTGCAGGTCCTGTTCATTGTCTGTAATCAAGATTGTATCATCTGCATAGCTAATGTTATTGATGTATCGTCCCCCAATGTTGATTCCTTCCATATCTTCTATATTTCTGAAAATATTTTCACTGTACAGAGAAAAAAGATCTGGAGACATTACACATCCCTGTCTCACACCTCTTTTAATAGGCTGTATTGGCCTACATCATTCTCAATTCTGATGGCAGCTTGTTGTTTCCAATATATGTTTTTTACAAGTCTAAGGTCTTTTCCATCAATTTGTGGATCTTCAAGCATCCTTATCATGTCGACATGTCTCACTTTATCGAAAGCCTTTGTGTAGTCAATAAAGCAAAGATGTAGATCTTTGTTTACTTCTATAGAACGTTCAATTATTGTTCTCAGTATATACACAGCATTTACTGTACTCTTGCCTTCTACAAACCCACATTGTTCTTCTCCTATTTCGGGTTGTATTTTCTTCCTAACTCTTTGCATGATAATTCTCAGCAAAATCTTCGTGATGTGGCTCATTATACTAATTGTTCGATATTGATCACACTCCAACTCTCCTGATTTCTTCGGGATTGCAATAAATACAGAATTACATAATTCAGGAGGTATATCTCCAGTATCGTATATTGCATTCAGCAGTCTGGTGACTTTGTCTATTCCATATTCTTCTAAGGCACTGATCATTTCTATTGTGATGTTATCTGTACTCCGGGGTCTTGCCAGTTTTCATATGGTTAAGGGCATTCTGAACTTCCATCTTCAAAATTGATAGTACTTCATTATTATTCTGAAGATCATATTGTTCTTCTCTTGTATCATCATAAAGGTCTTTTCACATAATCTGACCACGCATGCAAAATCTGATACCATGGTGGTAGAATCGAACATCCTCCTTCCCCAATTAATATTTTGATGTTATCATCATATTTAAACTACTATTTTCTTATATTTATTCAGTACACAGTCCCTGCTCAATGATGTGTGCAGTGATGTGATGTAATTATTTATATTGGCTTTAACAGCTTCTGCTCAGATACAATCTGGACCAGCAACTTTCCCATCCTTCAGGAATTTCATAGCTTTTTGTTTTTGAAATTCTTATTTAATGGTTTATCTCAGTTGATATCCAGTTCCACTTCTTCAGGCTGAGCAATTGATGGATTTTTGGGAGCAATTGATGGATTTTTGGGGATTGGTCTATTCAGAAGTTCCACAAAGTATTCAGTCCATATTTTCATCTGAACTTTAAATGTTGGTGAGAACTTTCCCACGTCTATGTTTGGTAAGTCTATTTAGCTGGTTATTTTTTTCCTGCTATTTTCTTTGTAGTGTTGTAAAGGTCTATGAGATTTACTGCTGTTACTTTGTCTCTCCCTCTAGGTAATCTAAATATTATCTGTTATGTGCCCTTAATCCACTTTCTAACTTCTTTAACAACTTCTGTGTATTATTCATGGGTTCTGACTTCAGTAGATAAAGGTCTGCTATTGTTTAAATCTGCATTTTTTAAATTCTGTTTCTTGTATTTTCTATCCATGCATTATGTTTACATTCCCTTTTCCCAAAACTTCTTTATATGATTTGTTCCAAATTCTGTTAACCTCCTGCCAGCAATATTTGACATTTATCTTGTCTTCTAAGTGTTGCGGGACCTGGTACTTATTACAGACTGTGACAATAAATTGTTTAGTTTCTTTATTTCTGAGATATTCTATATATTGATTCCCACATTTGCAAGAAGTTGTATATCTCTAGAGTTTCAACTTAATTTTTACATAGCAGATGAGGTACTTCCAGCAAGCTGTAAAGAATATATGTGGCACTTGACACTGTACTGTTGAACTGCCATTGTTGATACATATGCTAGTGCACAACTGACTTTCAGGTGATGATGATTTTAGTGATTAAACTCTTTCAGTTCCAGAAGTTTCGTAGCGGATGTGCAAGGGATAGGGCTTAACCACTTTGAAATATCACAAGTACATTACTTTAAAAATTTTCTAAATATATACATCATCGTCTAGTGGTTTGACCTTGTGTAGAACTTTGCCCCATAAGTCTTTCTCCATAATTTCTTTGGCTGACTATAGTTTTTTTAGGTATCTGTAAAGAAGGCAGTCTGCAATTGTCTTTATAAAGAGATACTCTGCCTCCTATTATGAACTTGAGTACATAACCAACAACTATCTGCTGGCTGCTCTATGATTCAATCTGCCAACTGCTACACATGGTTTCTTGTTACCCTACTTGGGGATAAATAGGTACTTCACCTTGCCTAATGGTGTCCTTAGGCTAGCAGAAGAAAGGAGGTGCCTTTAATAAAAGATACCCCTCCTCATCATTCCCCCCCCCCACCCCACACAAAGTCATTAAGTAACAGGAATTTTATTATAAGGTGCATGGAAAGGTATAAATTATAGATAATCTTATTCCAGGACATAAAACTGGTTCTTAAGAAATACCCCATGCAGGGGTAATTAAGATTGAGCAGTTTGTGCATGCGTAATGGCAATTACAAAATGGCTGTCCCACTATCGACATGCACCATGGAAGAACAAGAAGGCATTATTCTTATTTGTGTGTGATCAGAGGATGTGATCCTACAGAAACCTACAGAAGAATGATGGTTCAGTATGGAGGCAGTTGTTTGAATCACGGGAGAGTATATAAATGGGTAGAAAAATTTCAAAATGGAAGACACAGGAATCTACTGGGAAAGACATGATGACCATCTTTTGGGATATCAAGGGCCCTATATTTGTGCATTTAAAGGAAAGGGGTAAAACTGCGACTAGTGCTTGATACAGTGACACGATAGTGAACAAATCAAAGTCTGTCATACAATCAAAATGCCAAGGAATCTTCTAAAAGGGAGTACTGCTGCTGCACATTCAGCTGCACGTACAGTGGATGTGCTATGTGCTCTGAAATTTGAGGTCTTGAAACATCCAGCATAGAATCCAGATGTGCTGCCTCAGACTTTCACTTGTTTGGATCATTGACAGAACATATGCGGGGTCAAATGTTTGCAGATGATAACAAGGTAATGGAGGCGATAGAAAATTTGTTTAAGGCCACACCCAAACACTTTTTCCTAGAAGGCATCAACAAAGCTAGTGGACAGGTGGACCAAGTGTGCTGCCAGGAGGTTGAGAAAAACACACACAAAATTTCTGGGTCGCTCTCTCGTAAAAAAAGTTATTCGTAAAATACCTGTTACCTAATTACTCCCCCTTGTGTGGTGTGTGTGTGTGTGCACATGGACACACGCATGTGTACATGCGTACGCATGTGTGTGTGTATATATATATATATAAAAAAATGTAAAAGATCAGATAATGTATTATGTGATGGTTAGAATTCAAGTGGATTTTTTAACTGAAAGACTTAAACTTTTAATTCTAAATGCTTGGAAATGAGAGAGCTGATAACTAAGAGTTTGTATTACTGCCCTCTATTCACTACGTTAACTCATGCTGTCTAAGTTATAACCTTCATTCTTTCTTTCTATCTTAGCCCAGTCATAACTAACTTCTACTCTCCCTAAGATTTATTACTCTAAAGTAACAACCACATGGGTGGAACACAAATGGCTAAGCAAATGTAAAGAATGATAGCTTCCACATGAATGCTCACCTGCAGTGGAACTGATCTTCGTTGATGTTTCCTGAATGATAAACATAGAATAAACTTTACTTTGCAAATATCAAACATTTATACTTTTCTCACTAACCTGCCAATTTTGTTCATAAGTTGTAAAACTACAATTAAGCACATGCTTGGTGCTGGCCCTGTCATCATGGCTTCACGCCCCCTTCCAGGTGGGGAATTTGTTTCATTGACCTGGGCTCCCAGGTTGACCTAGCCTGAATGGGGACCAGAAAACTGCCTGGGAAGTCAAGGCAGCCTGTGTGATATTGACCACATCACCCACCATGTGCTGATTGGTCCAAGAATGTGTGGCTAGCACCATAAACCCAATAAGCCTCATGGTGTGAACAGAAGTATTTTGCTTGCTTTACTAACTGAGCAGTAACTTCAGGATGTAGCAAGGAGAACACATTGTGCTGATGGTGTCTAAGGATATTAGTACTGGTCAAATACAAGCGCACACAAGTCACCATACAGGAGTACTATGTATACAAAATATGATCCTGCACTCTGGTTGACAACGATGACAGAGTTATGTGAGTTGTCTATGTGTTTTACTAGTCAAGCCATGGCCATATTGCTTACTTTTCTAAACAGACTGGGAATCAATAACCGTACTGATCATCTACACTTCAGACGATATCCCCAATTCAAGGAGATCAGCACATGTTAAATCAAGTAAAGGAGAGACAAGAGCTATAATAATTCATAACAGAAACAGAATACTCATATTCAATGGAAAAGACAGAAATAGAAAGAATATTTTCATGAACAACACAATATTAGCATCACAATAAGACATGTATATGAAGCAAAAGATCAATCAATTCTTGAAACCGACAGTGAGTAAAGAAATAGAAACTGCCACAAAGAGTGCCAAAAATAATTGTCAGACACACATAGTATAACTAATAAAGCAATTAAAAAATAACAGCTCAGAAGTGGCTGAACAGAATTTCCCCAGCAGCGTGGACAGAAAGAGAAGTTCTCAAACGACTAACAGAAAACTGAAGCAGCACTGTGAGAAAACAAGGGCAACAAAAGAAAATGTGAAACATACAGGGAATTTTCATTGTTAAGCCACACAGGCAAAATATATGCAAAACTATTAGAACAATGAATATGGCATAATGTTGATCTGCAACTGAGTGGTTTGCAATGTGGCTTCAGAAAAGAAATGGGTTGCACAAGTGCGTTATTCAACTTGAAACAATTAAATATAATGAAGAGATAAATAAACCATTTGTTGACCAAGAAAAGGCATTCAAAGGCGTGATAGAAACATTATCTGGGAATGTTTAGAAAACTTCAGAACAAAGGGTTAAAGCAATAAAGCAAAAGTGGTATTGAGTGGCTTGAACAAATGATAGACACGCAGACACATTCAAAACAACAGGTGTATGCTAGGGCTGTGTACTCTCACCTCTACTTTTCAACATATATATGGACAACGTAATTAAAGAAGCACAGCATGCAAAGAAAAGAACTCATGGACATCAAAAAAAGATTATAACATAGCATTAAACAACTAACTAAATCAGCAACTTTTTTTAAAAACAGATAACTAGAGTTTAATTGAGACAATGAAATACAATTGTAAAACCACAGCAATTCACTTTCAACAACATGTAAAAATTCAACATGAAAACCAACATGCACAGGACTGAAATAATGGAAATCACTAAGTCACCAGGCCTACTAAATATACAAATAAACAACATCAAATTAAAACAAGTTGCAGTTTAAATATATAAGCAGCATTTTAAGCAGCAGTGTGGTTTAGGAAAAAGACATCATTCACCTGGTGTCAGACAATAGACAATTTCTAGAAAATTCTGAACAGACTACAGCACCAATTTTATGAAACTGGGTCAATCTGTGTACTGTTCTGGCTGAAACAAAAACGAAGAAAAGAATCCTGCCACTGCTGCGGATTGAACACAGATCACTGTCTTGGTCAGCAAGCATACTAATGACTATGGTCATTATCATCCTATCCCAACCATGGTTTGTCACCTCACACATCACCAGTCTCAGATATCCCAAGCATGGTTTGCCACCTCACACATCACAGGTCTCAGACATCCTAAGCATGGTTTGCCACCTCACACATCACCAGTCTCAGATATCCCAACCATGGTTTGTCACCTCACACATCACCAGTCTCAGATATCCCAACCATGGTTTGTCACCTCACACATCACCAGTCTCAGATATCCCAACCATGGTTTGTCACCTCACACATCACCAGTCTCAGATATCCCAACCATGGTTTGCCACCTCACACATCACCAGTCTCAGATATCCCAACCATGGTTTGCCACCTCACACATCACCAGTCTCAGATATCCCAACCACGGTTTGCCACCTCACACATCACCAGTCCCAGATATCCCAACCATGGTTTGCCACCTCACACATCACCAGTCTCAGATATCCCAACCATGGTTTGTCACCTCACACATCACCAGTCTCAGATATCCAAACCATGGTTTGTCACCTCACACATCACCAGTCTCAGATATCCCAACCATGGTTTGTCACCTCACACATCACCAGTCTCAGATATCCCAACCATGGTTTGCCACCTCACACATCAACAGTCTCAGATATCCCAACCATGGTTTGCCACCTCACACATCACCAGTCTCAGATATCCCAACCATGGTTTGCCACCTCACACATCACCAGTCTCAGATATCCCAACCATGGTTTGCCACCTCACACATCACCAGTCTCAGATATCCCAACCATGGTTTGCCACCTCACACATCACCAGTCTCAGATATCCCAACCACGGTTTGTCACCTCACACATCACCAGTCTCAGATATCCCAACCACGGTTTGCCACCTCACACATCACCAGTCTCAGATATCCCAACCATGGTTTGCCACCTCACACATCACCAGTCTCAGATATCCAAACCATGGTTTGCCACCTCACACATCACCAGTCTCAGATATCCCAACCACGGTTTGCCACCTCACACATCACCAGTCCCAGATATCCCAACCATGGTGTTTGTCACCTCACACATCACCAGTCTCAGATATCCCAACCATGGTTTGTCACCTCATACATCACCAGTCTCAGATATCCCAACCATGGTTTGTCACCTCACACATCACCAGTCTCAGATATCCCAACCATGGTTTGCCACCTCACACATCACCAGTCTCAGATATCCCAACCATGGTTTGCCACCTCACACATCACCAGTCTCAGATATCCCAAACATGGTTTGTCACCTCACACATCACCAGTCCCAGATATCCCAACCATGGTTTTCCACCTCACACATCACCAGTCTCAGATCAGGCCTGTGTTTCTGTTCCAATTATGTCATGTGGCCAAGCCATTCAGGTATTTATCTCTTTGTCTTCCTCTTGCTCTTTCTCATTAAGTTTGCCAGTTGTGACTGTTTTCAAATGTATTTCTGCTTATAACATGAAAAAAAATCTTGGCTGTCTGCATATACTTTTCTAATCAATTTATGGTTTTCAGTTGTTTCTGGAAGACCTGCCAAACTGTTTTCTGTTTATCAATATTTTTTGCATTTTCCTCAAAAACACATTTCTCCTTGTTTCTGTTTTGTCAGCTGATCGTAATCAATATGCAACCATGATTTTAAAGCCACAGTGACTGCCACTATTATATAAAAACACTATTAGAACAGGGAAGCTATACTCACCAATGTTGTAGAGATATTTGTTGTCTGTGACATTGTAGAAGATAGTTCTGTTGTAGTATCTGAATTGGATGATTGGACTGAAAATGTATTGGTAAACATTATTTTATTTTTATAATTAAAATGTGAGTATGGTTTGGAAATAACAACATGTGTATGTTTTAAAAGAAAAAACACACACCAATGTATAAGAAATAAACACTTAATAGACAATTCTAAAGGCTTGAGGCGTGCAAACCAATAGTCCACTGAATTACATCGCAACAGTAAAGGCAAATGAAATGACATAACAAAATACTAGTCAGGTAATGTTACAAAGAAATGCCAGTAAAATCATTGCACAGTACAAAAGACTAGAAGTTTCAGAGAGACATGATCACATGCACTATTGTTGTGTTAATAAAGCAGTATTACACTAGAAACAGATTTTGTTTGGTAATGAATTACAACAAAGCCATGATAAAAGCATCAAAAATAAAGTTGATAACTTTAAAAGAGACCAAAAACACTAAAATGTTACACATTATGCCGGAAGACAATCATCAGAAAATTACCTAACAGTATAAATTATATATGAAATCCCAGTTCTACTGTATGGCACATTTATCTGCCAGTGTGGTTGGTGGGTTCAAATACTCCTTCAGATGGGGAAATCTTTACGGACCAAATGTCTAGGGGTTGACTCACCCTTATCTAGTAAGGAACAAACGAACAAACGAATGAACGAATGAACAAACTTTATCATTTTCAAAGGGTCATAAATTGGGCAAACAGGCCTGTCTTACATTCGGCCCTTCCAATCACTCATCTTTCATGACTGTTCACTCATCAACATGAATCTTGTAAACATAAACAATGCACATTACCATGTTATGAGTCAGGCAGGCAGACACATGTATACAAGCTCATTCATAAACACATACAATCCTGCATAATACTTACATCATTTACACAAACTCTCAGTTATGCACCCACTCAATAACACACAAATGCACACTCTCAAGCATACACATATCCATCCATCACGTGCCATGCCGATAAGCATGGGCGGTCATGTTCTGCCATCTCACTCGATCACCAGAGTCGTGGATCAGCTCTGTGTTCCTGTCTCGACCATGCCACATGGCCAAGCCATCCAGGTATTTACTTCTCGGTCTTCCCCTTGGTCTCTTCCCTTCGATCTTGCCAGTCGTCACCAAGTTCTCCAATTCATTTCTTCTCATAACATGCCCAAAAAATGTTGACTGTCTATGTCTTCTAATGTCTCTAATCAATTTAGGATCTTCATTTGTTTCTTGAAGGACTTATTAATTGGTTTTTCTGTCTGTCCATGGTATTCTTTGCATTTTCCTCAGAAACCACATTTCCACAGCCATCAGCTGTTTTTCAGCTTGACTGCTTATTGTCCACGCTTCACATCCATACAAAAGTATAGGTTCTATGTAGCACTTCAACACTCTTTTTCTCGTTTCAATTGATATCTTTTTATTGGTCAGTATGTTTTTCATCTTGCAAAAGGCTACCTTCGCAATGGCAATTCTTGTTCTAATCTCTTCAAGGCATCTCCCATCAGATGTTATGACTGTGCCATGATAACTGTATCGATTCACTTGCTTAAGAATATGCCCATTTACTCGTATATCACATTGTGGTATTTCCTTCTTCCCAGTGACGACCATAATCTGTGTCTTCTTAATATTCAGTTCTAACCCTAGTTGTTCACTGTGTGCAACAACCGCATCTACTAAATTTTGCAGGTCCTGTTCATTGTCTGCAATCAAGACTGTATCATCTGCATATCTAATGTTATTGATGTATCATCCCCCAATGTTGATTCCTTCCATATCCTCAATATTTCTTAATATATTTTCACTGTACAGGGAAAAGAGATCTGGAGACATTACAAATCCCTGTCTCACACCTGTTTTAATAGGCTGATATTGACCTACATCGTTATCAATTCTGATGGCAGCTTGTTGTTTCCAATATATGTTTTTTACAAGTCTAAGGTCTTTTCCATCAATTTGTAGATCTTCAAGCATCCTTATCATGTCGACATGTCTCACTTTATCGAAAGCCTTTGTGTAGTCAATAAAGCAAAGATATAGATCTTTGTTTACTTCTATAGAACGTTCAATTACTGTTCTCAGTATATACACAGCATTTACTGTGCCCTTGCCTTCTACAAACCCACATTGTTCTTCTCCTATTTCGGGTTGTATTTTCTTCCTAACTCTTTGCATGATAATTCTCATCAGAATCTTCGTGATGTGGCTCATTATACTAAATGTTCGATGTTGATCGCATTCCAAGGCTCCTGATTTCTTCGGGATTGCAATAAATATAGAATTACATAATTCAGGAGGTATATCTCCAGTATCGTATATTGCGTTCAGCAGTCTGGTGACTTGGTCTATTCCATATTCTTCTAAGGCATTGATCATTTCTATTGTGATGTTATCTGTACCCGGGGTCTTGCCAGTTTTCATATGGTTAAGAGCATTCTGAACTTCCATCTTCAAAATTGATGGTCCTTCATTATTATTCCGATGATCATATTGTTCTTCTCTTGTATCATCATAAAGGTCTTTCACATAATCTGACCACGCATGTAAAATCTTATCTTTTTCTGTTACGATTTTGCCATCTTTGGTTTTTAGGCAACCCGTTGATGTGTGTGTTCTTTTGTTAGTGATGTCATTAATTCTTTTGTGCATTAATTTGGTATTCCGGGTGTTGTGTTGGTTTTCAATTTCCTTGCAATTTTCCTCAAGCCATGTTTCTTTTGCCTCTTTGCATAGCTTCCTAATTTTCCTGTGAATCTCTTCATAATTTTCCTTGTTATTTTTGTTATTCCTTCTTACTTCCATGAGTTTTAACCCTACCAGACCGCTGTACAAATTTTTCGGTAATTTCCTAATCTGCTGCTATACCGCTGAACCTAATTTTCGGTATTTTGCCTAGTAAGTGAAAAAAAATGCGTCACAAACTAAAAATAACCAACCAGTCGTGGTCAAACCTCATGGTTAGCCATTGCAAATGTCTTCCCCCATAGGTTTGAATTGACTTTGTGTGGTTTAACGCGAAAAAAATTCTGAAAATTCACAATGAAACGAACGGCTGATGAACCAAGCACTTCAACAAGAAAGCGAAGTAGGTCTAGACTTTTCACAGTCCAACAGGTGATCGATACTTTGGTTTATTCAGACTGGATTGGCACACAAAGGTGGAATATTGGCGCTAGATGAAAGGTAGACCTATTTTCTACAATGTCTCCAAGTTACATCTTATTCTAACCACTTGTTTGCATGTAACTAACACTTTTCTATATCATGTTGGTTTTTTCTATTTAATGCTCAGGAGCCCAGGTAATAAAGACAGTTAGGTTCAGGGCCTCAGGTCTGGTAGGGTTAAGATGTCTTCCGTCATCCATTTCTTGTGTCCTATTATCTTTATTTTTGGGATGGTTGTTTCTGCAGCTTGGTTGACTGATTTCTTTAATATTTCCCATTGGTCACTGACGTCTTGACATAATATTTCCATATCGGACAATGCATCGAATCTGTTCTTTACCTCTACATTGAATTTATCTTTTATTTTCTCACTCTTCAGTGTCTGTAGATCAAATTTTGTGTTTCTTGGTGGTAAATATTTGACTTTCTTTAATTTTATATGTAAATTACTTAAGATTAATCTATGGTCGCTGTTGCAGTCTGCGCTTGGTATAGTTTTTGCGACTTTTAAGGCATTTCGAAATCTTCTGTTGATGAGAATGTAATCAATCGGATTTCTGATCTTATGATCAGGACTCCTCCATGTCCATAATCTCCTTGGGTGCTGTTGATTCCAGGTGTTTCCAATAATCAAATCATGCTCTTTTGCTCACTGTTTAAGTCTGCAACCTCTTTCATTCTGTTCCCCTAGTCCATACTTGCCTACTATGCATCCGTCCTGTTGATTTCCAACTTTGGCACCCATTATGATATTTACTTCAGAATTCTTGCATTTCTTGAAGGCTTTTATAACAGAGCATCATCTCTGTTAGGGGGTTTAAATGGGTGGTGTGCAAAGGGGAAAAGACTAGTATACAAAGCACGGCTGAGCATCCCGTTGGGATGTAACTAGGGACGCTCAAGCTGTGTCGCGGGGGGTAGAGATAGTTAGTTACCATCTGTACTTTGGATCAGCAACACCTATTGTAATAACATCTGTCCAGAAAGTCATTGTATGCTATACTTTCTCTAAATCATTATAAAATTCATCAATGCTGTCATCACTACTGTCTGCTGTTGGTGCATAAACTTGTTGATATCAAAAGATCTTCCACTCAATTTCACCAGTAACACTGTCTGATACAGTCCAATATCCTTTGATAGATTTTGCTCGCTCTTTATCCATTATAATTGCTACTCTTCGCTGTTGTTTCTCTCCACCAGAATATTATTCTATATTCCTCAGATGTTATAATGCCCATTCCTGTCCATCTGGTCTCATATATACCTAACAGGTTAATATTTAATCTTCTCATTTCCTTCTTAATGTTATCAAATTTTCCATCCCCACTCATAGTTCTTACATTCCAAGTTCCTACTTTCAATGTTGATATTCTTTTACACTCAGTCGCCTGATGATGGTCTGGAGTCACCTGGTGCACATGACTACCCCTATCGGGCGAGGCTGCTCCTATGGAGCACCCATTTACACTGTTTCTCTGATTATCGATAAGACTGCAGTACATGATATTCTTGGCATCAGTAAAGAAGATAGTTTGCCATTGCTTTCCTTCCTAGCAGTGACCATACTGGTCGATGACCGTAGCCATTGTCTCCCAAAAAAAGAGATCCTCTGCCTACCGTCGTGAAGCTGGAGACCATAACCTACAACTATCTGTTGGCTGCTCTTCAACTTCATCCACCACCTGCACCCATGGCTTCATGTAACCCTGATCGGGGTGCTAAACGGGTACTCCACCTTGCCCAAGGGTGTCCCGTAGGCTAGCGGAGGGAAGGAGGCACCTTACCTCTCCTTTGGTAGGGAATACCCCTACCCCCACAACCAAATACATATACTTACTCATAATTACAAACTCGCTAACAAAAGTTTACTTCTACCTACCTACCTACCTACCTACATAGTAAATATTTCCTAAAATTATGATGAAGTAAATAATGTGCATGTTTTCATATTGTACATTTTAAAATCAAATGGCAGTAAAAATGATAATATGAAAGATGAAGATACACAACAAATATGGAATAGCATGTTACATGCCATGCATGCTCTCAACTCTCTCTCTTTTTTTTTCTTACACCCACCCACCCATGTAGACACACACGCACGCACGCACACACACACACTAACTCAATAACTCTCACTGTCTCACTCACTCTCTTTTTCTCTCTCACTCACAGACAGACAGATAGACAGACACACACACACATTTTCTCTCTCTCACTCACTGTCTATTACTCACACTCACTAACTCTCACTCACAACCACTCACTCTCTCTCACTTACAAACACTATCTTCCTCACTCACTTTCTCCCTCTCTCACTCTACTCTCTCATACTCTCTCCCACTCACACACACACAGACAGACACTCACACTCAGTCTCTCACTCACTCTCTTACTCTTTCTCATTCACACACACAGACAGACATACACTCTCTCACTCTTTCACTATCACTCAAACGCACTCACTCACACTCTGTAACTCACTCTTCTCACTCTCTCACTCACACACACGGGTAGGCAGACACACACACTCACTCTCACTAACACTCACTCACACCCTCTCTCTCATTCACTCATTCACTCACTCTCTCTCACCCACTCTCACACTCACTCACATATACACGCTCACTCACTCTCTCACTCACTGTCACCCTTTCTCACTCACTCTCCCTGTGGGGATGTGTGTGGTGGAAATGTGTGTGGATGGGGGTTGTGTATATGGGTGGGGTGTTGTGTGGGGGAAGAGACATGTTTGTGGGTGGGTGAGGTGTGATTGGGTGTGGGATGTGCAGGTGGGTAAAGGATGTATGTGAGAGTGAGGGATGAGTGTTTGTCTGGGTGGTTGGGGTGTGTGATTGTGGGTGGGTTGATGGGAAATGTATGTGTTGATGGGGGGGGGGGGGGGGGGATGTGTGGGTGTGAGTGGTTGAGGGATGAGTATGTGAGTGGATGGATGTGTGTGGGCGATGAGTGTGTGTGTGGGTGGGAAGATGTGTGTGGTTGGGGGATGAGTGCAAGGGTATATGCGGGTGGTGGGGTGTGTGTAGGTGGGAGGTGTGTGTTTGAGGATGGGGGATGTGATGTTGTGTGTGGATGTGTGTGTGGTGGATGTGTGTATGGGTGGGGAGATGTGTGTGTGGATGGGGAGATGTGTGTGTGCAGGTGGGGATGTATGGCTAAGGGATGTGGGATTGGGGGATGGGTGACTGGTGGGTGGGTGGAGGATGTGTGGGTGGAGGATGTGGGTGGGTGAGTGTGTGTGTGTGTGTAGGTTGGAGGTGGGTAGGGGATGTGTGTGTGTGTGTGGGTTTGGGGGAGATTATGTGGGTGGGAATGTGTGCAAGTGGGGGAAATGTGGGTGGGTGCGGGTTTTGTGTGTGGGTAGGTGCAGGATGTGTGGGTTGGCAGGGATATGTGTGGGTGGGTGGGGGTGTGGTTGGGGGATGTGTTTGGCTGGGTGGTTGGAGGTGGTGGGTGGGTGGTGGAGAATATGTGGGTGGGCGAGTGTTGGTGGGTGAAGGATGTGTGTGTGTGGGTGGGGAGATGTGTGTAGGTAGGGATGTGTGGGTGGGTGATGAGTGGGTGGGTGCATGTATGTGTGCCTGGGGGTAAGTGGGTGGGTAAGGGATGTGTGGTGAGTGGGAGATGTGTGTGTGTGTGGGGAGATGTGTGTAGGTGGGGGTGTGTATGGGTGTGGGGAGTGGGGGATGGGTGGGGAAATATATGTGTGCCTGGGGGTGTGTGTGTGTGGTTGGGTGGGGTGTGTGTGTCTGGGGGGAAGTGTGGGTGGATGGGGGATGTGTCTCATAACATGGTAATATGCATTGTTTATGTTTACAACATCTTTTGACAATGTTTTTTCCTATGTGAATGTATTATGCACTATTGTTGAAAAAAAGATGAGTGATTGGAAGGGCCGAATGTAAGACGGGCCTGCGTGCCCAATTTGTTTGTTTGTTTGTTTTTTGTTTTTTTCCACGTTTCCATCCTGTTTCAGGATATTGCGGTCAACATCAGCATCTTTCAGCTGTATGTTGATTCCTAGACTAGATTATGCTCATCAGCACGCCACGACTTTCTGAGCGATCGGCTTCATACTCTCATAAGTCACTGGTGCGACTTGAACCGCTTCCAATTCTCGTGCACTTACGTCAACCACGAGAGTATTCGGGACCACAGAGAAAGCTGCTAACCCCTCGGCCAGGGAGCCGGTGCCCAATTTGTTACCCTTTTAAAATAAAGTATGTTCGTTCGTTTGTTCTCTCTCATTCTCTCGATGACTCTCTTACTCTCTCTCACTCACACACACAGACACAGACACACACTCACTCTCTCCCACTCACTCACTTTCTCCCACTCACTCACTCTCTTCCACTCACTCACTCTCTCTCACTCACTCTCACACTCACTCTCACTCACTCTACAAAATCCATTTGACAATGTTCTTTTTCCTATGTGAATTTAACATGCACAATTGATGAATGAAAGATGAGTAATTGTAAGGGCCAAATGTAAGATGCCCAATTTGTGACCCTTTGAAAATAAAGTTTGTTCATTCATTCTCCCTGATGAAAACAACAAGATAGCATACCACACTAACAATATAAAACAACTAGATAGCACCCCACACTAACAATATAAAATAACTAGATAGCATCCCACACCAACAATATAAAACAACTAGATAGCATCCCACACCAACAATATAAAACACCTAGATAGCATCCCACACCAACAATATAAAACAATTAGCTAGCATCCCACACCAACAATATAAAACAACTAGATAGCACCCCACACTAACAATATAAAATAACTAGATAGCATCCCACACCAACAATATAAAACAACTAGATAGCATCCCACACCAACAATATAAAACACCTAGATAGCATCCCACACCAACAATATAAAACAATTAGCTAGCATCCCACACTAACAACATAAAACAACAAGATAAGCATCCCACACTAACAATATAAAACAACAAGATAGCATCCCACACCAACAATACAAAACAACAAGATAGCATCCCATACTGTCAAAAAAAATAAAACTGTCATTTACTGCCAATATAATACCTTGTGGTGTATGGGGGGGGGGGGGGGGGGGGGTGGGGGGGGGGGGGGGGGGGGTCATTGAGCCTGAGGAATTAAGGTCGCCTGGCTAGTGCAGTCGCCATGAACTGTCCCCCGAAAAAAAAAAAAAACTCCACACCTTACCCAGGATTCGAACCCGTGTCTCCCGAAGGAGAATCTGGCATTCTAGCCACTTGGCCAGCCGCATTCCACACTAACAATATAAAACAACTATATAGCACCCCACACTAACAATATAAAACAACTAGATAGCACCCCACACTAACAATATTAAATTACAGTGTTTTCCTGGTCATAATGACCTTATGGAAATTAAAAACGCCAATAAACTTGCTAAAGCAGGAGCTGCAAAACAGCAAAGGGACAGAGCTTACAGTATGAGAAGAGCTTATAGATTCTTGAAAACAACGCAAGAGAAAACTGGTCAAACAGATGGGCACAGAGAACAATGGGCCTGACTAATTGTATTGAAGTGCCCCAAACAAAATCCAATGATAACATCACGTCCCTTGAAGAAAAATTCAGAACCTAATTTTTGTCTATTCTGAACACGGTATGCTAGAATGAAAAGCCATCTAAATCTATCAATCCCCATCATGCAGCCCTGTGCGAACAATTTTCTCACCATATGAAACAATTGACATCTTCAAACACCATTCACTTTCAAACAACAGGGAAAAGCTGTTTCCAACAGTTATAAAATGACTTTATGGGTCACTGTAACAGCTGCAGAGGAATGCCGCTGGGTTGGAAAAAAAACATTGACAACTCAGAAATATTCAGAACAACAATTTCAAATTGCATGATATACTTACTGATTACAGCGAATAAAAGCAAAATAGTTTTCCAGTAGCACTCCATTGTTTTAGATATCTTTCCTATTTTACAACACAACCTGCAATTCAAAAAGATTCATAGGAAAACATCAAAAGTAAATGGAAAACTACACAAATATGCAACATAATGTTCACAAACAAGTGAAAATTTCTTTCCTTTGAAGAAAAACTTCTAACATATAAGAAACATCTGTAAATAAAAGTTTGTTTCCAATTAACACACAACTAAAATGTAACCATCAAAGTTGCTTTTATCCAGAGTTACATAAACTTAATACTTACCAAACAGCAACATTCAGAGAAAATATGTTTTAAAGTGATCTGCTAACACGGGCAGCTACTGATTTTGTTTTTCTTTAAAACACTTATGACTAAATGACACTCACACCATATCCTGTTTAAAATTATTTTCAAACTGACAATAAGTTCTTGTTCTTATGTAGAGTTCAATTATTATCGGCTGCAGTAGATAAGAGATAACGGGTGTGCAAATAACAAGAAGAGACTGTGCCTACGCCACAAACTGGCTATCTCACCACTGATAACAAATTAGGAGCAAATGCAGCGTGTTCTTTCTACTTCTTCCTTTCATCTCCCAATGGAGAATAAGACCTCACCAAACTCATGCCAAGCCCTTTTTAGACTTGGTAATGATTAGTCAGATTTTGTAGCTAAAGCTGTCTGCAGGATTTGAGGTAGGCAGTCTTAGACCAACCCTCCTTAGTTAACTCTTATGACATACTTGATAGGCTACAATGTTACTGTTTTGCTTTCTTTAAGAATACCATGAACACAGAAGCATGCTTGCTCCTAGTGCATTTAAAAATCTTAATACTGCAGAAAACAGCTGCTATTTTCACTTTGTTAATTCATCTATTAATTTAATTATTGGAGTTTGATCAATTCTTTGATTAGACTAGAGACAAGTTAAAAACAAATGGTGTTAATAAACTTTTTAACTAAAAATTAGCTTCAAAATCTCAATCAGGTACATAAATCGTGTTTTCAGTTTCCAGGTCAGTGGTTTTTGTTTTTTTTTAAATTTTATTTTAACCCTTTACAGGGCAAAACGCCCGGGAACGATTTCACCCCGGCACTGACAAACCGTCCGAAAGCGCCCGTGACTATCATGCAATGTAAAAACGCGATCTCACGGCTTTCCGAGACTTCCAATTGTCTACTTTCGGTTTCACCGATAGCTTGACAATGTGGCCGCCATTCGCAAGCATGTACTTTGAGTTTGAACGGATTTTTAAAAATAGTTTTTGGGGGTTTTACATTTCGATTCTTCAAGTGATAGCGTAGATTTCGCTGGGTTCAATTTAAGAGACTTTGAAAGGCACGAAGTTGACTATTAATCAGAGCTAGATATCAGTGATCAGCGTTACTTTGCATTAGCAGTCGTGAGTCTGACTTTAAAGAAAGTGATTGATTGATTGATTGATTGATTGATTTAGGAACCGACATCACAGCATTCGGGACATTCCCATAAGCGCTCCGTCCCCATCCTCAGCAGCCAGCGAAGAGTTCCAACACTAATAGTTCCAGTAGCAATCTGATTATATGTCCGTCTCGCCTTTCCTCTGAGCGTCGAGCATCGGCCATATCCCCTCGTCACACCTCGCTGTCTCATTCTTACCAGACTATGGTGATCCATTTGCTCCTCCGAGGTGTACACGTGCTCCCACAAGGCCGCAACCACATCTGTTTTGTCATACATCAATACTCCACCAAGTTTTGCCGAGCCCGCCAATCTGTCCGCCTGTTCATTCCCCAACACACCGGCATGCCCAGGAGAAAAGATCCAGGTGATGCTTGCTACACGTGACCTCCGAAGCGAAGCAAGCCACTCTGCACGAAGCTTGCCTGTTCTCACCCTCCTCAGCATGCTTTCTGAGTCAGTAACAATCACAATGTGTGTATGTATCGTGTTTTCTATCCAGCGGAAAGCTGCACTGACCGCCTCCACCTCCATTCTAAAGCTAGATGTAGTATCATCATACGCCAGGCTCTCCTGCACCAAACGCTGAGCATTAGTCTTTGCCAAGAACCTCCAGGCACTTCTCCTACCTCTCAACACCGACCCATCCGTGTAGATAATCACAACACCCGGGCAAGAATTTTCCTGAATTATTTGCTGAATTTCCACTGCCGTGGCCCCTGCTGGCCACTCCCTGCACTCCCGCTCAATGTGATTATAACCCTGCACAAGTCTGACTGCTCGGCTGGCACTCTGACCCACTCCTCTCCTCGCCTGATGTTCTCTAAGGGGCACACCTGTCTGATCGTATCCTCCGCCTGAGCCATCCATGATTTCCCTCTTATCAGTCTCTGACCCTTAACTACGTCCAGCGCCTCATGCAACGGGTGATCTGTGTCTGCAGCTACTCTGAGGTATGCCTTCGCTTGCATCACCTTGTGCCTACCAGCAACAGTAGGCAGACCAAGGATGTAACGCATACACACTACTGGAGTGTCTCCGGTGCATCCCAGAATGACCCGCATAGCTTCATTCTGTATGCGCTCTAATTTCACCAGCTGACTCTTTGATACAGTGAGCAGTCCTAGTCCATAATCAATCACTGAGAGGATCAAGTGCTGGTATAGTGTGAAGAGCATTCTCTGCTCTGTATCCATTGCAGCCATAGTTTTAAATGCGTTGAGTCCCTTTTGAGATCTTGTCACAACCGTCTCCACATGATCCTTGAAGGACAGGCTCCTGTCAAATGTGATTCCCAGATACTTCAGTTTGTTCTCTCTGTTGACGCTTCTGCCATCTATCATGAGGCTTGGGGCATCATCTCTCACAATCCTGTTGTCCAGAGAGCACCATAACACAGCCGCCTTTTCCGGGTTGATAACAGCACTCATTTCAGTGCACCAGTCAATCACTTTGTCTACTGTCACCTGTAGCTCCTGGGCTGTTTGATCCCTATTTCTCCCCTGCCTGTATGCAAGAATATCATCTGCAAATGTTAGAATCCTTCCAACCCCTGGTGCTTCTAGGTATGCAATCTTGCTCGTATACACATTAAAGAGCACCGGTGAGATTGCAGATCCCTGTGGCAATCCCGGGGTAAAGAAAGTGATTATGATTCTGAAAATGTGTTTGTAAATCGCCGTATAGATGACTGACAATCACAAACAATATGTTGTATTTCGTAAATATTTGTGTTCATGTGTGGATTAGCAGCAACATTCACGTGAGTAAAATATTCTGCATGCTTTTCCCGTCATTTTGCTGTTAATTTGACAAAAATCTGTTGACTAACAACTTATATGTGATAGTTTTACTAACGTAGCCCAAAATGTTACCGAACCTCAAAATTCTTCTTGCCCGTTCAGGGCTACAAAACAGACAAACATCTGCCCGGTAAAGGGTTAATTTATATTACTGACAGACAAAGCAGAACAGAACTGAACCTAATAATAAATAACCGCAGCAAAAAAAAAAGCACTGATAATGCGGTAAAATGGGAATGGTTAACGGGAATGGTGCAAGTTCGATTTTCAACTGCCAAGGGATTTTTTATGTGCGCAACAATACACATGGCCGTCCGATCTCACTACCCAGAGACCAGTGGAAATTTTATTACTAGAAGTCCACGTGAAAAAAAAAATCCCGGTCCTCACTGGGGCTTGAACCCGGGACCTCCAGCACTCGAGGCGGACATCATACCTCGAGACCACGCAGCCAGCAGAATCCCCACAGAATTGGTCAGTCTCTGATAGATATCAAGCCTTGCAGCAATTACTAGACATAGTGACATATTCAGAGCTTTCCAAAGAGTGACTTAAACTATTATTATTTATACTTTGTAATATTAATCACCTGTATCATAAATTTTGTTTTTGAAACGTATTGCTTCTTCTTAAGGTCCATTTATCTTTAACATGTTTTCTATTGTCACAGGTATATTACTATATTGCAGTGTGTCATATATTCAATTATATATATTCAATGCTTTTCACACTATACCAGCACTTGATCCTCTCAGTAATTGATTATGGATTAGATCTGCTCACTGTCTCAGAGAGTCAGCTGGTGAAGTTAGAGCGCATACAGAACGAAGCTATGCGGGTCATTCTGGGATGCACTAGAGACACCCCAGTAGTTTGTATGCGTTACATCCTTGGTCTGCCGACTGTTGCTGGTAGGCTCAAGATGATGCAGGCGAAGGCATACCTCAGAGTAGCTGCAGACACAGACCACCCACTGCATGAGGCGCTGGACGCAGTTACGGGTCAGCGACTGATAAGAGGGAAATCATGGATGGCTCAGGCAGAGGATACGATCAGACAGGTGTGCCCCTTGGAGAACATTAGGCATGGAGAGGAGTGGGTCAGAGTGCCAGCGGAGCAGTCAGACTTGTGCAGAGTTATAATCACATTAAGCTGGGAGTGCAGGGAGTGGCCAGCAGGGGCCACGGAAGTGGAAATCCAGCAACTAATTCAGGACAATGCTCACTCGGGTGATGTGATTATCTACACAGATGGTTCGGTGTCAAGAGGTGAGAGAAGTGGCTGGGGGTTCATAGCCAAAGCTAATGGTCAATGTTTGGGGCAGGAGAGCCTGGCATATGATACCACAACATCCAGCTTAAGAATGGAAGTGGAGGCAGTCACTGCGGCTCTCCGCTGGATGGAGAATACGACACACACACACATCGTGATTGTAACTGACTCAGAAAGCATGCTGACGAGGGTGAGGACGGGCAGACTTTGTGCGGAGTGGCTTGCTTCTCTTCGGAGGTCACGGGTGACAAGAATCGCCTGGATCTTTTCTCCGGGGCATGCCGGTGTGCTGGGAAATGAACAGGCGGACAGATTGGCTGGCTCTGCAGAACTTGGTGGAGTATTGATACATGACAAGGCAGACGTGAATGCGGCCTTGTGGGAGCACATGCACACCTCGGAGGAACAAATGGATTACCATGGTCTGGCAAGAATGAGAAAACGAGGAGTGACGAAAGGATCTGGCCGATGCTCAATGCTCAGAGGAAAGGCGAGACGGTCTTATAATCAGATTGCTACTGGTACTATTAGTGTTGGAACTCTTCGCTGGCTGCTGAGGATGGGGAAGGAGCACTTATGGGAATGCCCCGAATGCTGTGATGTCGATTCCTAAATCAATAAATCAATCAATATATTCAATTAGTGGTATCCTTTGAAGTTCATATTTCTTGCCTCCAATAAATAATGTTCTATATTACTATGCTTCTGGGATCCAGCACAGTTGTCTTCCTTTATAGCAAAATAAGATATTTCAAGTTGTAACCTCAGTAATTTTTAACTGCAAGGAATTTTAAGTTCGTTACCTGGTATGTTCTTGTTGGAGAATTGAATCATTAGTATGCATGCCTTCCGTACAAGATATGATTCCATGTATATTTTCATTCTTCTATTAATATTTTTTTAATTGTTGATTTAATGTAAATTTTTACTCAGAACACATGTATTTTATTATCAGCTCTGACTTACTTTCTCTGCTTCTTTGTCCGCCATTTCATTACCATGAGTTCCTAACACAATCAGCACTGAACATTCTCTGGTATTTAGACATGTCTTGTAGTCACTACAATCTCCTCTGCTATATCTGGCTATACTATTACTAAGTACTGTTTTTTTTTTCTTTTTTCTTTAAGGTGCAAATTAAAAAATACTGGGCTTGCATTTTCTCAATCTTATTTTCCTGGGTTTAAAACAAAATTATATTCACTAAGATTAATAATGAATAATAATATCTCAAAATAGAACTGAGTATGGTCTTTCTTGCTGGTCTCCCTGGCAAAGGGATTAAGGACATTGTTCGTAATCTCGTATATCCACATAAGAAACACAGCTGCGCGAGATTCAGCAGCGGATCGAGTGGCTTTGGTTTCTTACGGAAAAGTATGTGAGCTGGTCGTTTGGAAAGTAATGGCAAACTACTGAATGTAAAACTAAACTTGCCAAGACATCAACACAACAGCAGCTGAAAAATGTTGGTGTTGACTGCAATGTCCTGTAAATAGGATATGATATGCAAAGAAAAAAGGGTCTTTCTTTAAATTTATTGATATAGTAGTAGTTTGGTTGCATTTCTCAAGAGCTTTCCAATTCTTATGCAGATTTCTTAATTGCTTTTTTTTTTTAATTAATGAATTAATGGTATTAATGGTATTGTTCCTAAGGTATAACTTTAAAAGTATCTACATAGTAAATACTATTTACTAACAAATACTATTTACTAACTAACAAATAGTTAGTACTTAGTAGTACTATGTTACAGTACATGGCATTTTGGCTGATTGAGTCAAAAAACTCAAAATATATGATTGATATGTTTACTTTACTTATTGGTATTGGGGAAGTTACACTTCACTACAGTTACAGAGAGAAATGGATTTTTAAAACTCTGATGACAATAACAATGTGTCAACAACATGTCATTAATATAATAATAATGTTATACTTACCACGTAAAAGTAAACAAGTTAATGATTCCCTAATGTGGTGCTAGAACGCATCCTGAATCCTGTTGTTATGTATTGTGAAAATAAACTTTGGGTGACGGAAATGTAATGCAATTTATCAATGATGTAATTTCCGCCTGTTGAAAATATTAAACACTAACAATGAAGAGTTGTCTGATGTACAAGAAAAAGTGGGGAGTTTTACTTGTCCTTTTCTGGACGTTGCGATCAACCTCAGGATAATTTTCTGGGTAATTTTACATTCAGTAGTTTGCCATTGCTGTCTAAACGAGAAGTCGACGTTTAAGTCAAACTGGCCTGTGTAGGAAACGATCTCACTACCCTGTGCTCTTAACCTTTCGGTCACGCTGCCCTCTGGGAGCACAATAATATATATGAATACCAATGGTATTACCATAATCGACACACACAAACAATGCGAATAATGACAAATGCATTATCAGAAATAATATACTCAATCTATCTCAATTAGAACCTATAGCCTATAACACCATAAGGGTCAAGCAGGATATTAGTTAATATTACCAGTAAAATTACAACACAGTTGGGGGGGGGGGGGGGGGGTGGGGGGGGGTGGGGGGTTATGATGTAAGCCTCGAGTGTTGGTCCCGGGTTCAAGCCGCGGTTATGACCGGGATTTTTTTTCGTGGACTTCTAGTAATAACATTTCCCCTGTTATCAGTTATCAGTTAGTTATCAGTTATCAGTTATCAGTTGGGGTATCTTCGTTGCACTCCGGACATGTCCATAGGTGCTCAGATCCTCCCCCCAGCATATGCATCAGCGTCCGGTGGCTAATAGTGCCAGTTCTGTGTTGGTTGACGAGGCGCTTTGTTTTCCCGATGTACCTCTCGCGTCTGGCTGTGCCGATTCTTACTCCCAGGTCTTTCATCCTGGAAAGCGATGTGGAATCACTGGCGTCAAAATCCTCTGTTCTCGCCATATCTTTAAGGGCGTTAATGACATCGGCACGATCCATGGGCTGGCCATCTACAGGGGGTGCAGAGCCAGCCAATTTATCAGCTCGTTCATTTCCCTCGACTCCCGCATGTCCCGGGACGAAGATGAAGGTGACTTTGCGGACAACAGACTTCCGCAGCGACTCAGTCCACTGTCTACGTACAGATCCAGCTTCGACCTTCTGAATCATGCTCATTGAATCACTTAGTACACACACGTTGGTATAATGCTGTGATTCCAGCCATATGAAAGCCTGTGTAACTGCCATCACCTCCATCGTCATGCTGCTCGTGGTCATAGAGTGGGCACCACTGGATTCTTGAACGGTTCGGCCCGCTGAACGGGCTGTAAATGCCCACGCACTTCTCTGCTGCTTTACAACAGATCCATCTGTATAGATGAGCACTTCGGGGCTATCTGAGTGATCATAGATGAGCGCGTTAACCTCTGCATTGACAGCGGCAGGGTTCTGCTCTCTGCACCGTCTGTCGAGTGTGATAATGCAGGAGAAGGTACACTTAAAAGCTGGAGGCACCGGCACCCATTCCTTGCCGGGGTTGATACTGGTAAGACTGCAGACCTGTCCGACGACATCTTCCGCCCGACCCATCCATGATTTGCCCCTCTTTAGCCTGTCACCCTTTTCTCTGAATACAGCGTCATGCAGAGGGTGCTGCTCATCTGCACTTATTTTTAAGTATGCACGAGCTCTCCAGATCTTGATCCTGTGTTCCATTGTCGGGAAGTCAAGGAGGTATCTCATTGCTACACAGCTGGTGTCTCTCGTGCAGCCCAAAATGATGCGCATGGCTTCGTTTTGTACCTTTTCAAGTCTTCCAATCTGTGTAGGGCTGACAGTGAGGATGGCCAGGGCATACTCGATGCGTGAAAGCACAAGTCCTTGGAACAGAAGTAATAGCAGTCTTTGCTCGATATTGGCAGTCGCCATGACTCTCATTGCTGCCAAACCTTTTCGAGCCTTCGTTATGACATAGTCGACATGATCTTTGAAGGACAGGCTACGATCAAGCCTCACGCCAAGATATGTCATTGACTGGGTTCTACTCAGAATGCTCCCATCCATTCTTACTGCCGGCAGGTCTGTTTTCACAATATGGTTGTTTAGTGAGAACCATGTAACCGTTGCCTTTGCAGGGTTGACAAGGGCATCGGCATCAGCACACCATGAGGAAATTCGATCTAGTTCGCCCTGCATATAGTTGGCAACCGCCTGTCTATCTCGACCCTGTCGATACACGAGGATGTCGTCAACGAATGATAGAGTCCTACCCCTCCCATCCAACTGTTGTTCAGTGATCGGCACCGTATACACGTTGAATAGTACTGGTGACAGTGGTGAACCCTGTGGCAATCCTGGACATATCGTTATCGGCTCAGAAGACCAACTCCCGCATCTTAGCACCACCTTCCTTTGGAGTAGAACTGCAGCTATCCATCGTACAAGGTGAGGGTGCACTTTCAGTCTGAGGAGGGTTTGCATCAAGTGCTCGAAAGATACTCTGTTATATGCGTCCTCTAAGTCTATGGCGGCCGCACATGTCTCTTCTCTGACCTGAAATCCTTCGTAAACATCTTGAGCAAAGACCGCCACATTCAGCCATGACTCTTTGTTGCGTCTGTATCCTCCAAGTGTGGGCGGGAAGCAGCCGAGCTGTTCCAAGTCCCAAGCAAGTCTGTGTGCTACAATTTTCTCCAGTAGCTTGCCAACAGTATTCTGCATCGTAATGATTCTGTAGCCGCTTATCTTGGAGTGGTCTTTGTTCGGTTTTGGCAGCGGCAGCAAGTAGCTGTGTAGCCATTCTTCTTTGACCTGACCCCTCTGGATACTGGTGTTGAATTCTCTGGCCAGTTCTTCCATGTCATCATCTGATATCACCATTAGGTCACCATATCGGATGCCGTCTGGGCCTGGGGCGGTGTTAGGTGATTTCTTGAGCATTGCACGCAATATGTCAACTGTGATTGTCCATTCTTCGTCTGTCCCGACCCCCTCGCACAACTGAGAGAGTGTTGTTGTGGTCCTATGTCTGGCGGGCTCGTCTTTCTGGTCAGTCTGTTCTATGTAGCGTGCAAGAAGGGCCTTACCTTTATCCGCATCCGACTTTTTCCATGCGAGGTCTGTGCCTTGAAAGTCTGGTATACCCCTACGTTGTGCAGCACCGTTCATGCTCTTGTGGAGGCGCCAGAATGTCGTAAGAGATTGCTCGGAGCACACCTTCCTGCAGAACTCGTCCCATTTGTCGGCCTTGGCCTGTTTGGCGCAGGATTTGAATAAAGTCGTCGTCCTAACGACCTCAGTCTTCAGGTTCGCCAACTCAACCTGTGGCATGTTAGCCTTTCTGGCCTTTTGCCAGTCTTTGACAGCCTGCCTCTTTCCCAGCCACACCTTCTCGACCTCTCCATTCCACCATGGTGGCTGCAGCCATCTTTCTTGTCTCCTACGGGAGGAAGTTAGTTTCCTTCTTCTGATCTTGCTTATGGCGTCTTGACCAGTGGTGTCGTACGGGAAGGCATTGGTCTTGTTTCTTTGACTCATGGCCCCGTCTTTCTTGATCAGGATGACACAAGGGTAGTGGTCACTATCGTGGTATCCCAGTGTGCCCCACCGGCACCTTGGTGCGATGGTGGGCGACACCAGAGCCAAGTCAATGATGCTGTCAGAGTCGCCTGGTCGAGTGGCCATTCTAGTGACCTTCCCATCATTCAGACAGATTAGGGCAGCAGATGCCAGGGCGTCCTCCAAATCTTCTCCCTGTCTATTGGTGATGCAATTCCCCCATTGACTGCCTCTGGCATTGAAGTCCCCGCAGTAGATGATATGCCTTTCATCCATATCGAACAAACTCTGCCATCCCCTGGTCTCTGGGTAGTGAGATCGGACGCCCGTGTGTATTGTTGCGCACGTAAAAAATCCCTTGGCAGTTGGAAATCGAAAAAAGAGTAGCCCGGGCAAAGAGTCAAGCAGGATTTTTAAAACACTTTTTAAAACCCTAAACACAATGCAACACGTGAAAACAAAAGGTTATACATGACTTGAATGGCATTCTTGAAATACGAATGGAAGGATATCATATATCGTAGAAGACGCTAAACAAAACAAAATAAACATTACCAAATAATAAGTGTGCTTCGGCGCTCGGACAATGTAAGCCTCGAGTGTTGGTCCCGGGTTCAAGCCGCGGTTATGACCGGGATTTTTTTTCGTGGACTTCTAGTAATAACATTTCCCCTGGTCTCTGGGTAGTGAGATCGGACGCCCGTGTGTATTGTTGCGCACGTAAAAAATCCCTTGGCAGTTGGAAATCGAAAAAAGAGTAGCCTAACGTCGCTGCCCGGGCAAAGAGTCAAGCAGGATTTTTAAAACACTTTTTAAAACCCTAAACACAATGCAACACGTGAAAACAAAAGGTTATACATGACTTGAATGGCATTCTTGAAATACGAATGGAAGGATATCATATATCGTAGAAGACGCTAAACAAAACAAAATAAACATTACCAAATAATAAGTGTGCTTCGGCGCTCGGACAATTAACAGACATCATCATCATGGTTTCCAAGAAAGCTCTCATTACATTTTGCTTCATACATACAATTTTAATGGTTAAACTTAGTTTCCTGCTGTGAGTGTGTGATGTGATAGAACCATCACATCTTGTAGGCCTGAATAGTTGGCCAGTGTTTCCCTCACTTAGCTAGACGACGAATACCCGCGTCGAACCCTCGCCGACCGCGCTCATGACATAATGACATCGGCGCAGTTCCCTTTCAGCAGCGTAAATTTTTTTTTTTTTTAAGCATATCCTTTTACAGGACTTAGCTGTCAACACCAGCATCTTTCAGCTGTATGTTGATCTCTTGGCAAGATTACGCTCAGTAGTTTGCCATTGCTTTCTGAGCGGCCGGCTCAGTATCCCGCAAGTCACGAGCGGGGGTCGAACCGCCTCAGCTCTCGCTCCGCTACGAGACTGCGTGATAAACGGGATTACAGAGAGAAAGTTTTGTAACCCCACAGCCAGAGAGACCGGCGTTGTAAAATTAAACAATTAAAATACAAGCAACAGACTGTAAAAGTTGTTGCCTGTCATATTTTACTGTTATCTCGTCAGGTGCATAATTATTAATATAAAAATGAATGAGCACAGAATGAAGCAGAATGTTGAGAATAATCATGGGAAGAGAAGAAAACAAAAGCTGAGGCATTGAGAGATGCGATCATCCATCATGACACATGACCTTTATGGGACATATAAATAGGAAGGGAGCATCATTATCGTCACGTGCCCTGCTCAATGGCATTGGTGTTAACGTGTCTTCGCTGATGTCCCTCTTCCGTATTCTGGATCAATTCCCCTGATGTCATCGACTTAGACTTTAGACATCTTGGCGAGACTCTGCCTTCCTTCTACCGCCGATCCTTCTAGTCGTCATGATTTTCTCTAATACTTCTCTTCTCATTTTATGGTCATAAATGTGTATAAAAACATGACACGGGTCACGGACCAAAAAAAAAAAAAAACACGGGTCGTGCGCGTGTGCCTGTGAGAGTGAAAGAGTAAGTGAATGTCTGTGTACACGTATGTGTGAGAGACTGAATGAGAGAATGGGTTAGTGTGAGAGAGAGGTTGTGTTGTGTGTATACCTGTCTGTGTGAGAGAGTGAGAAAGTGAGTGAGTGAATGTGAGTTAGAGAGCCGCCGGGTGAGTGAGTGAGTAAGAGAGAATGAGTCAGTGAGTGAGGGGGAGAATTTGTGAGTATGTGTATATGTGCGTGTGTGAGTGAGTGTGAGAGCGAGTGAGTGTGCAAGAGAGAGACATTGGGTGAGTGAGAGAGTGCATGAGAAATTAATGAGTGAGGGAGAGTGTGTGAGTGTGTGTGTGTACTTGTCTGTGCGAGTAAGAGAGTGAGATAGTGTGGTTTAGAGAGTAAATGAGTGAGTGTGAGTGAGAGGGTGAGATTATGTGAGGCAGCGTGTATATGTGAGTAAGTATGTGGGTGGATGGGTTGGTGTGTACGTGTGTCCATATGTGTGTATGCGTGTGTGTATGTGGGTGTATGTGTGTGCACGTCTGAATGTGCGTATGGGTGTGTATGTGTAAGTGTGTGTAAATGTGTGTCTGTATGTGTGCTTGTGTGTGTAAGTATGTTTATATGTGTGTTTATGTGTGCGTACATGTGTGTGTGTTTATATGTATGTGCGTGTGTATATGTGTGTATGTGCGTGTGTATATTTATGTATGTTCGTGTATGTATGTTCATGTATGTGTGCATGCATGCAGTGTATGCGAGGGAGTGTGTATTTGTGTGTGTGTAAGTATGTGTGTATTGGTGTGGATGTGTGTATGTGTGCGTGGGTATATGTGTGTATTTGCGTGTGTTTATTGTGTATATGCTCGTGTGTGTATGTGTATATGCTTTCGTGTGTATGCGAGGGAGCGTGTATTTGATAGCGAGAGGGTGTGTGTCTGTCTGTGTGTGAGTGAGTGAGAGTGAAAGAGAGTGTGATATTGAGTAAATGAAAGATGGAGAGAGTGACTTAATGGCTGAAATAGTAATTGCGAGAGAGGGAGAGAGAGAGAGAGAGAGAACGAGAGAGAGAGAGACAGTGGAAGAATGGATTTGTTAGTGTATGTGTGTGTGCGCGCGCATTGTTTGTGAATGTCTATAGGTGTGTGTTGGTGAGAAGAGAGAGAGAGAGAGAGAGAGAGAGAGAGAGAGAGAGAGAGAGAGATTTAAGCGCACGCATATCATGTAACATGCTATTCCATATATTGTGTGTATTCTCATGTTCATATTACCATTTTGAATGCCAGTTGATGTTATAATTTATAACATGAACACAAGTACATCACTGTAGAGTGGGTGAGAGAGTTAGGGAGTATGAGTGAGAGAGAGAGAGAGAGAGAGAGAGAGAGAGAGTTAATGAATGTGAGCGTGTGTGTGTGTCTGTGTAATAGAGAGAGAGAGAAAGAGAGAGAGAGAGAGAGAGAGAGAGAGAGAGAGAGAGAGAGAGAGAGAGAGAGAGAGAGAGTTGAGAGCACGCATGTCCTGTAACATGCCATTCCATATTTTCTGTATATTTTCATCTTTCACATTATCATTTTGTATGTATGCCACTTGATTTTTTCATGTATAAAATAACATTACTGTAATGTGAGTGAGAGCGTTAGTGAGTGGGAGAGAGAGAGAGAGAGAGAGAGAGAGAGAGAGAGAGAGAGAGAGAGAGAGAGAGAGAGAGAGAGAGAGAGAGAGAGAGAGAGAGAGAGAGAGAGAGTTGAATTGCATCACCAATTTTTTACGCTACACAATGTATATGTACAATTTTTTTCTCCATTTCTTACAATTTTTGCGAGAATGCTCACGACAATCGTCAGTGTCTCAACTGTGTGTAAAGTGTGGGAGTTTGTTCTTATTAGTTTCAGTGATCATATGAGGCATCATGTATCTGTCTAGATGTGAGGATGTGTGTGTGGGTGTGTATGTGAGGGATGTGTGTGTGGGGGTGTGGGGAATGTATGTGTGGAGGGGTTGTGTGTGGGGGATGTGTGTGGGTTGATGCGTGATGTGTAAATGGGTGAAGGGATGTGTGGTCGGTGGGGATGTATGTGTGTGAGGGATGTGTGTGTTGGTGGGGATATTTGGGAGGATGGTTGGAAGTATGTGGGTGTTGGTTGGTTGGGGGTGTGGGTAGAGAATGTGTATTTGGGTGGGTGAATGGATGTGTGGGAGATGTGTGTGGGTTGCGAATGGGTGTGGGGGTGTGTCTGTGAGCGGGATATGTCTGTATGGGTCTGAGTGTGTGAGTGTGGATGGGATAAATGTGAGTGGGTGGAGGATGTATGTGTAGCCGGTGAGGATGTTTGTAGGTGGAGGATGTGTGGGTGGGTGGGGAGATTTGTGTGTGTGGTGAGAGATGTGTGGGCGGGGATGTGTATGGGGAATGCATGTGAGGGGATGTGTGTGGGGTGATGCGTTTATGGGTGGGGTGCTGTGTGGGATGGGGAAGGTGTGGGATGTGCGAGTGGATGAAGGATGTATGTGAGGATGGGGGATGTGTGTTTGGCTGGGTGGTTGGGGTGTGTGAGGGTGGGGGGGGGGTAGATGAGAGATGCATGTGTTGATGGGTGGGTGGGTGATGTGTGGGTCTGAGTGGTTGATGGATGAGTACGTGAGTGGGTGGATGTGTGTGAGAGATGAGTGTATATGTGGGGGATGTGTGTGGGTGAGAAGGCGGATGTGTGTGGGTGGTGGGGTGTGTGGGTAGTTGGTGTGTGTTTTTGGATGAGGAATGTGTTGATGGGTGAGGATGTGTGTATGGGTGGGGAGATGTGTGTGTGTGTATGTGTGTGTGTGTGAGTGTATGGGTGGTGAGATGTGTAGTTAAGGGATGTGTGATTGGGGTTTGGAGATCGGGGTGGGATGGTTGGCCAGTGGGTGGGTGGAGGATGTGTGGGAGGGTGAGTGTGTGTAGGTTGGGGGTGGGAGGGGATGTGTGGGTGGGGGAGATTGTGTGGTGGGTGATATGTGTGCAAGTGGGGGATGTGTGGGTGGGTTCCGGTTATGTGTGTGGGTAAGTGCAGGATATGTGATTTGGCGGGAATATGTGTGTGTGTGGGTGTTGGAAATGTGGTTGGGGGATGTGTGTTTGGCTGAGTGTTTGGGGGTGTGTGGTGGGGGATATGTGGGTGGGTGAATGTTGGTAGGTTATGGGATGGGTGGAGGATGTGTGCGTGTGGGTGGGTATGAATGGGTGGTTGCATGTATGTGTGCCTGGGTGTGTGGGTGGGCGGGGGATGTGTGGTGAGTGGGAGATGTGTGTATGTGTGGGTAGGGAGATGATGTATGTGGGGGTGTGTTTGGGATGTGTTGGTTGGGGAATGCGTGGATGGATGGGGTCATGTATGTGCCTGTGGGTATGTGTGTGTGGTTGGGTGGTGGATGTGTGTGTGGGGGACACGCGGATAGATAGATGGGTGGGTGGGTGGGGGATTTGTCTCATAACATGGTAACATGCATTGTTTATGCTTACAACATTCATTTGACAATGTTTTTTTCCTATGTGAATGCACTATGCACTGATGAGCGAAAGATGAGTGATTGGAAGGGCCGAATTTAAGACGGGCCTGCGTGCCCAATTTGATACCCTTCGAAAATAAAGTTTGTTCGTTCGTTCGTTCGTTCGTTCTCTTTCTTATAGATGTGTATAATGTTCAGTTATAATTATTCTCTCCCTGGCAGTCCAAAGTATTCGCAACATTTGTCTCATAATCCACATCTCCGTTGAAACCAAGCTCTTCCATGTTTGTTGGTCCACATTTCAAGATTCACTGCCGTACAGCAGAACATGTTCGATACAATACTTCAGTACTCTCATTTAAAATATTGAAAAAAAAACAAACTAAAATGTGGCAGTTGGACTTCTGAACCAACAACAATATATCAGGGCCTGCCACAGGGACCACCATTATCTCCGGTGCTTTTCAACGCCTACATTGTGAGAATTACCATCGATCAGATCCCTGGCCAGGGGAAGGACATTGTCATATGCAGACGACGTGTTAGTGTATCGTTAGTGTAAGGATAGAGATCAGGTTGCTGTGGAACTAAAAACAGAACTAAATCGCATAAGCACTTGGTGTGAGGAATCTG
This sequence comes from Cepaea nemoralis, assembly GCA_014155875.1. Lineage (NCBI taxonomy): Eukaryota > Metazoa > Mollusca > Gastropoda > Stylommatophora > Helicidae > Cepaea > Cepaea nemoralis. The sequence continues at coordinate 79,172 of JACEFZ010025955.1, read as the reverse complement.
GGGCAATAGACAACCCAATGAAGGCGGCAGTGACATGGTTCTCTTTGAATAACCATATTGTCAACACTCCAACATCAACTGTAAATCTGTGTTCAGAGACTGCGGAAAGAACGCAGGCAATAGATTACCTGGGGATACTTTTTGATCGAAGCCTTGCTTATAATGAGCACATAGACCAGGTGATAACAAAGGCCAAGCGAGGTTTGGCTGCGATGCGGGTGATGGCGGCAGCAAACTGTGAGTAGCGTCATCTATGTCTTCTATACGAGGGAATGGTCACGTCTGTTTTTGAGTATGCGATGGTTATCTTGAGTCTCAGCCTAAGCAGATGGAAAGGATATAGAACTAAGCAATGCGTATTATTCTTGGATGTACAATAGATACAGCATGCAGGGCGATGCGCTATCTTCTTGATTTTCCAACCAGTGGAGACATAATACAAATTTGCAGAGCACGTGCCTACATCAGAGTAAATGAAAACACAGTGAAAATAAGAAGGTAAAGGGCAGCAGGTTAAAAAGAGGAAGGTCGTGGATGGGGCAAGCCGAAGACATTCTTCAACAGGTGTGTTAACCTGAGGCCTTAGAACCTGGCGAGGAGTGGGTACAAGTACCAACATATTTCTGTACGTCCTTCTCCGTTTGGATCCAACTAGACAGAAAATGCAGACAAGAAAATCCGGCTGCTGAGGAGGTGGAAGTACAAGAGCTGATCTTCGAGAATTCGTTAAACGGTGATGTTGACAATTACACAGATGGGTCGGTCATTCGACGAGTGAGAAGTTCATAGGCCTTTACGGTTCAGGCCGGAGGGAGAATTGTGAAGGAAGATTCTTGTGCTTTTGCTTTGACCACAAGTAGCCTGACTATGGAAGTCATGGCAGTAAGTAAAGCAATAACATGGCTCGAGACACAGACATTCACTAGGGTATGCTTCCTTAGTGACTCAATGAGCATGCTCAAGAAGATAGAGATGGGGTGGATCTGAAGAGACTGGTTGCTGTTTCTAGAGCGGTCTCGGCTGGCAAATATTAGTTTCATTTTCGTGCCAGGGCATGCGGGTGTACAAGGAAATGAGCAGGCTGACAAGCTCGCATGTAAGGCTACCGTGGAAAGCAGACGCGCCATGGATCAGGCTGACATTCTGAATGCTTTACGAGAAGTAAGTCGTTCGCAAGAACCAAGTGATGACTGAATCTACAACCATGGTCAGGATGCGAGAACTGCAAATTAAAAGAGGTGTGGCCAAACAATAACACTACGCAGGAAGCCAAAGAAGATTGTGGACTGAATGGTTCGATGTGCAATGAGGATGATCTGTCTACCAACCAACCAACCAACCAACTAACTAACTAACTAACTAACTATAATTTAGACATTCAATAAAAGTGATTTATTACATAAGGTACTTTTCGTCATATGAAATGCAGGTTTTGTTTGTTGACTTTTTTGGGGGTTCTTAATCTGACATGCGCCTTCTAACTAGAGTTATAATTGCTGCTAATATTGTGACTGATTGAAACATGTTTCCTTCTATTGTAGTATCACAGGTCGGCGAGACAGAGAGGTTTATAGCTTTCGAGCTTGAATATCATGTGCATTATCGGCGGGATAGTGGGTTCGTTCCACACATCGGTCAAGTGGACTTTAAAGTTGACTTCTCTTTTAGAAATCTATTTTAAACTCAATCAATCAATCACTCATATGCCGGAAAGCGTGGTCGGTCATGACTCGCCATTTCACTCGATCACCAGCGTCGTGGATCAGCTCAGTGTTCCTGTCTCGTCCATGCCATGTGGCCAAGCCATCCAGGTATTTTCCTCTAGGTCTTCCTCTTGGTCTGTTCCCTTCGATCTTGCCAATTGTCACTAAGTTCTCCAATCCATTCCTTCTCATAACATGTCCAAAACATTTTGACTGTCTACGTCTAATTTCTCTAATCAATTTACGATTTTCATTTCTCTCCTGTAGTACTTGGTCATTGGTTTTTCTGTCTGTCCATGGTATTCTTTGCATTTTCCTCAGAAACCACATTTCTGCAGCCATCAGATGTTTTTCAGCTTGACTGCACATTGTCCAAGTTTCACATCCATACAAAAGAACAGGCTCTATGTATCCCCTCAACACTCTTTTTCTCGTTTCAATTGACATCTTTGTATTGGTCACAATGTTTTTCATCTTGCTAAAGGCTACTTTCGCCATGGCGATTCTTGTTCTAATCTCTTCAAGGCATCTCCCATCAGATGTTATGACTGTTCCGAGATAATTGTACCGATTCACTTGTTGAAGAATATTCCCATTTACTTGTATATTACGTTGTGGAACTTCGTTCTTCCTAGTGACGACTATAACCTGTGTCTTCTTACAATTTAATTCCAACCCCAGCTGCTCACTGTGTACAACAACTGCGTCTACTAATTGTTGTAGATCTTGTGCATTGCCTGCAATCAATACTGTATCATCTCATCTGCATATCTAATGTTATTGATGTATCATCCTCCCAATGTTGATTCCTTCCATATCTTCTATATTTCTGAAAATATTTTCACTGTACAGGGAAAAAAAGATCTGGAGACATTACACATCACTGCCTAACACCTCTCCTTAATAGGTTGATATTGTATTGTATTGTCCCACTTCATTATCAATCCTTATGGCAGCTTGTTGTTTCCAATGTATGTTTTTTATAAGTCTAATGTCTTTCCCATCAATTTGTAGATCTGCAAACTACTGTACTTAAAATTGCCTAGCTCCTGGTGTTGATCGCAGTGTCCTACAACGGACATGCAACATTGTAACATTATATACAGTTTGGTGATACTGATAATAATAATACTGATATCGATTCTTTGATATATTTTGTTTTTGTTTTCTTGATATTCGAGTAAAGTCCATTTTAATTTATGTGCACTCCCTGTGTCTACAATCATACAATGTCCATCAGTTGTGCTGGCCTTGTGCAATTTCAGCTTTACATAGATACTGGGTCATTTAGATATAACCGCTATCTCTTATTCTAACTCAAAGCCCTGCTGTCTTTAGCTATCATATGTTTAATGTTGCTCTGTCCACGTCCTTTCCACACTGTTAAATCGGCTTCGGCTTCTCGTCCACCCACACGTAAACGCTACGGATATTTTCGGGAAAAGAAACCGCGGAAGTATAATCATTTTATAAAACAGATGTAAGGTAAAGTAATAGTAGTCATATTGATAACGAAATGAGCAGACTGTATGACAACAAACCTCTGGCTAATTTACCAGTGCAGACTGTTAAATGGAATGGTGTCTGGAACCACAGTGAATGGACGACTGCGAAGAAGTATAACTATAGTAATTATTAATTAGTTTTCATAATTTTATTTTCACGTATCATATTCATATAGATAGCACTATATTATTATTAGTAGCATATATAGAGAATATTTTAAAATGGGGTTTCTGCTTATGAAATCATCACAGTTGGATACAGCCTGACAAGACGAATCCAACGGTATTTCAATGAAGAGTATTCGTTATTTCTAAGCGGAGTTATGAATTTTTTTGTGTCATAAAAATTTAGAACCAGGAAGTGTAAAGAGGTCCTAAGTAATGAGGGAGATTTTATCGCGGCTCAATAAATTGGAAGCTGAGACATTCTGCCGTCTATTACTGTGGCTTGTTTATTTTGAAATGGACAACGTAGTACCATATATCATTGCGTCCGGGGTGGCAAGGCCTAACTTGACATAATATTTATTTTTCGATAGGATGTGCCGTGACCTAATTAACAATTTAAAATGGCCACCAATTGTGTATTATTTATTAAAAATCTGTCGCATTGCTAACAAACCTGGTAAGATTTGGTAGCATTTTGGTAACAGGAAAGTAAAGGTTATATTCCTCTTTCAATAGAATGTCGAGAGGACAGAGGATCGACTTAAGTGCACCGGGTTTTACCCCAAATGGCTCAGTCTCTTTCCACAGGGCGGCCTGCCGAAAGCAACGCACAAAGCACAAGAGTCTCCGTTTCTCAGATAAAAATGCACTCGACTTTTAAGACTTTTCGATAGGTTGTGCTGTGACCTAATTAACAGTTTAAAATAGCTGCCCATTTATATTAATTAAATGTCACATGAAATGTTCGTCGTTAGTGAAAGAACAATTCATGAAAATGTACTCATATTGTCTTAATGTACCAACTGCATTGCGACAGTTTTCTTGTGTTGATTAAATATCATGCATTAATGTAAGTAAATAAGTTTGTAACTGCTGCATAAATTAAGCAGCAGTTAATTAATTATTAAAATATTAAATAATAAAAAATAAAAATATTAATTAATTAAATATTCACTAAAATTGATTTCTACTTCTGCTCTATAATTACACTGTTCTGTATCTAAAAGTGAGCAATTAATAATTAAATACTAACATTTTAAAAAACAATAACTTATTTCACAGTATTTTATTTAAATTTAAATAATTATGTACTGGTGCGCTGCTAAGAAAAAAGTACTCCTTACAGGTTTACAACAGACAGGTCTGAAAACTGGCTTTCAAAATTATTTTCAGTCAGTTATCAGTTATCAGTTGGGGTATCTTCATTGCACTCCGGACAGGTCCATAGGTGCTCAGATCCTCCCCCCAGCATATGCATCAGCATCCGGTGGCTAATAGTGCCAGTTCTGAGTTGGTTGACGAGGCACCTCGTTTTCCCGATGTACCTCTCACGTCTGGCCGTGCCGATTCTTACTCCCAAGTCTTTCATCCTGGACAGCGATGTGGATTCACTGACGTCAAAGTCCTCTGTTCTCGCCATATCTTTAAGGACGTTAATAACATCGGCACGATCCATGGACTGGCCATCTACAGGGGGTGCAGAGCCAGCCAGTTTATCAACTCGTCCATTTCCCTCGACTCCCGCATGTCCCGGGACGAAGATGAAGGTGACTTTACGGACAACAGACTTCCACAGTGACTCAGTCCACTGTCTACGTACAGATCCAGCTTCGACCCTCTGAATCATGCTCATTAAATCACTTAGTACACACACGTTTGTATAATGCTGTGATTCCAGCCATATGAAAGCCTGTGTAACTGCCATCACCTCCATCGTTATGCTGCTCGTGGTCATAGAGTGGGCACCACTGGATTCTGGAACGGTTCGGCCCGCTGAACGGGCTGTAAATGCCCTCGCACTTCTCTGCTGCTTTACAACAGATCCATCTGTATAGATGAGCACTTCGGGGCTATCTGAGTGTTCATAGATGAGCGCGTTGACCTCTGCATTGACAGCGGCAGGGTTCTGCTCTCTGCACCGTCTGTCGAGTGTGATAATGCAGAAGGGTGACAAATTATACAAGTACACAGATAAATTACTGCTACAAATGTAACTTGTATTATGTTTAATTTTAGTAGTTAAATTGCCAGTTCTAATTGTAAAATAAAAAGGACTCCGCTCTGCTATACAATGTAATGCTAACAGCATGGTTCCGCAATTTTGAATTTTGCGATATCTCATTGTTATGCTAAAAATTACTATCAATTAAACTTCTATTCTGTTTAATTTTAGTAATTAAACTGATGGTTCAAATGATAAAATAAACAAAGGATCGGCAGTAATAAATACTATAGCGTGGGTGTCGCCATAGATAGAATTTTGCGAAATGGATGCGCAATTTCAATTTCATTCTCAATCTGACTGGCTATGCTGCACTAATCTTAGACTATACTGCCTATACTAAAAATATTTTTTCCTAACCAAGGTCGAAGCGGGTAATGTTGAAAATCTTCACATGTATGATAAATTGAACGGAGAATCCAAATATGCAACAAAAAGTCTACTTTTATTTACGATACGTGAGTTATAAGAAGAATTAGCTTACCGGGAATCAAATAACCAAAATTTACTATACTATATGTACTATACTATTACTATATAATTAGGTGTCTCATGTTTATAGATGAAGTATAAGTATAAGTGTTAATTGTGAGTTGGCTGATGCTCCAGTGGAGTATAAAAGGTCTATATTGTATAGTAATAGTTAGTTGAAGCCTTCTCTCTTGATTGTTGTTATGTTTAGCTGTTAATTAGTGGCAAACACAGTTTTAGTTTTACTTTTATAGTTTTAGTTTTGCCAAAGCTGCAGTAGTCTAATTAATGTTTATAGTTGCACATGTTTACCATTGGTGGTCAGGGTTCAATCCCCAGCAGCAGGATTATTTTGCCCCGACCAACAAGTCTCCAGGGTCGACCCAGCATCTTGAAATAGGTACCGGATATTTTTCGGAATTGCCTGGGAAAGAAAAGGGATGAGGAAGGGAACTAGTCACCCTACACATTATGCTGTGGCTTAGAGTATGTGAGAACCATAAGACTATCATTACTTTTTTAGTCGTCGCATAATAAATTAGATTAAGAGACTATTACAAAAAACAAGAACAATAAATATAAATTTTCAGTTAAATAATATTTTATATAGTGTAGCATAAATAATAATCTCTAAACAGATGTTTTGTGGTTTGTAATTTGTTGCTATAGTTGTGGCAGATACCATTATATTTGCTCCAGGTTAATGATCACACAAGGAGAATCTCAGAAAGTGCACGCACCTCATATTACTGACAATGTCCAAATGTGTGTTTATGCCAGAATTACACATGCTATAGATATGTTTTTTTTGTAAATATTTTTTCTAGTTGTGATATGTAGCATAGGTAGTAGATTATTCAGACTGCTCCTTTTGATTTCCAACTGTTGATGGATTTTTAACATGTACAGCATTCAAACAGTCCTTATAATTTTTCACCTTTATTGAGACATGCAACTCTACAATGAAAGTGGGCTATACCATTGTTTCCTTATTTTGTAATATCTGTACCATGAATCGAGCCAGGTCTGCTTCAGCTAGAGACAAATGCTGTACCTCTAAGCCTTGCCACTCTTCAATATTAGACATTTCATTGGCTTTAACAGAGAGATATTCAGCATAACAATTATTATCTTGTCAATTTCTGTCCTTCTTGCTGGTCTTGTTAGTACATGATACTGTATCACAAATTTGCATATTGTCCTTGATAAAATTGGTTTTATAATTTGTAATGCGTTTGATTCTTCTTCTGCTACCTTCATCTCCAATTGCAGCATAGGCCTTCAACAAACTCACACCAAGTTCGTTGTAGACTTGTTCATGATTGGTTGGATTTTACAGCAACCATTTTCTTCAGGTTAAGTTAGTTAGTCTCACACCAACCTTCCTTAGTCGCCTCTTACGACATGCATGGTAGGTTACAGTGTTCCTATTCTTTGCTACACTTATGAGCCTCAGTAATATTTTGGAGATTCATTTTATTAACACCTGCAAAAGAAATGTTATAATGAAGATGAGTTGTCTTTCATTTCACCCATATAATCAGATTGCTACTGGAACTATTAGTGTTGGAACTCTTCGCTGGCTGCTGAGGATGGGGACGGAGCGCTTATGGGAATGTCCCGAATGCTGTGATGTTGGTTCCTAAATCAATCAATCAATCAATAATTTAAATGAATATCTTTTAATGCAAAAAAAAAAAAAAAAAAAAAAAAATTAAGAGGTCAAGTAGTGAAAGAAAAATAAAACCAATATATGTTTTTCATATTTTTTCAGAGAACAGTCTGGTATTATCTTTGAAGGCAAAGTTCTCAGTCAGGCAAGAATTAGCATTACAAGTAATCCAGAATCAGCATCACCAAAAGTAAGTAATAGGAGATTGTATCAAATGGGTTTCCCGGGAAGGTTAACCCGGTCAACAAATGCCCGCAGAAGTCGGATGTGTCGGCCTAACGGCGCAAGAACGCAGCTCTGCTGTAAACAGGCACAACGCAATCATGTCCAAAAAAAAACTCCGGATGAACGAAGAAGAAGAAGAAGTATCAAATGGGTTTAAAGGCGAAAGGATGGACTTCATTGCATCAGATTTTATCCCATATGGCTCAGATTCTTTCCACAGAGGGCCTGCTGAAAGCGTCGTACAAAGCATGAACTCCGTAGCTCTAGCGATAACCCCCATTGCACTCATGAACTAATTGTTTGAGTCCAGAATCGACCCGACAACCAACAGAGCATGAGGCAGCCACTTACATCACAGAGAACCCAGAAGATTGTATCAGACCGCAGCTTCACTATAAATAGCAAAAGATGACCTGAGGTGAATTGGCTGTTGCCTTTGCTCAAATGGAAGATAAAGGGATTAAGAAGACTGTAAACAGAAACAATGCAATTCATGTCCTGTACCGGATAAATAAAGAGAAAACTACCAGAAATGTTCAAATTTGTGTAATCTTGAAGTGATGTTTTCATTACTTATAAACAGAGACAATTCAGTCAATGTCCTGTGCTAGATAAACAAATAGAAATCTACAAGACATGTTCAAGTTTTTGTAAACTTGAAGCAATTTTGTTTCCCCCACACTTTTATCAACATTATAAAATTACGAACTAGTGTTTGTGTGAAAGTGTTTGGTGCACAGTTACTAACATGGTGATTTAGGATTAACTTCTCATATGTGGGACCATTTTATTGTTTTATTACTGGTATTACAGCTCATGTGTCGACTAAGACCCAGAGAATGACTACCAAAGATTTTTCTGGGAAGAAAAGGAATGAGGAAATGAATTAATAGCTCCATCTCTCATCATATCGTGACCTAGCATACTGAGGACCTGAATTTCATCTTCCTGCTACAGTACCTGTCATAGAATGACCTCTGTTTTACCGAGCATTTCACATCTGAATGGCACAACCTATTGTGGAATTAAATTTATCTTTCTTTCTGTATTATCTGCATTGGGTTGGAGTCTGTTTGCAATGAAATACATAAAACTCATGGAGGAAACATTATCAGCCTAGTAATTCCCAGTAATTCAGTGGATGTATACTCCTGTTTAATCCTGGGCTAGCACATCAGAGGATGCTGAATCATGACCTGGTTATCCTATGCTTCTTCAAAGATGTGAAGTTTTAGTACTGGTCCAGGACATCCTGCTGGTTTCTCACTGCAACACAATGCATATGCAATTAGTACTTCAGTACCAGGTAAGGAAAGTCTATACACTAACCACACTCCAACAGATGCAAGCCCTTTATAGGGCTTAAATGACCTGAGCACAAATACTTTGGTCAGAGTTAAAACTCCGTCTTCCAGAGGATTCATCAACCAACCAAATCTGTTTATCTCTTATGCCTGACAACTTAGGTTGATTACTTGTGAACAACAGTGAGTCCTCACTACCACGCAAGCTGCTGCCTTAGTTCTTCCTACCATGATTTATTTTTGATTATAAAATAAAACTGGCGCTATGGCGAATTCATAATCCCGCATACTGCGTTCGAAGCACAGCTGCAGGCGATTTTGAAACAGGCCGGCTTGTGATGGTTCCCATACAAAGGTATAAGTGCCAGTCTTTCAGAAATCAGTGGCAGGCAAACTACTGAATGTAAACTTGTCAAGAAATCACAAACAGCCAAAAAACACAGGGGTTGATGTAAAGCATATGCAACTAACTTATAAAATAAAATGCATAAGGTTTAGATATTTAATAAGAACATATATTATTGTACAGTGGCAACTATCATGTTTTTATTTACATGTTTCAGGCACGTTACTATCTCTTGTTTACCAAGATTACAAAAGCACACAAGCGAAAATTTGGTGCAGATGGGACAGAAATAGAACCCGACTTCAGTGAAACTACCAAAGTCTCAACAGGATATCTCAATTCCTCTTATGGTATGTCTTCAGTGACCGGTTTAAAAAAATTAAATAAATGAGCTTCAAAAGATAAATATTTATTAGCAATAATGGACTTTCAGTTGATAAAGAGTTCCTGCTAGGAGAATACCATGTTTATTTCAGACAGACAGATAAATTGGTAGATAGACAGCAGGAAGCAAGCTGGCTGTTATACATAGATATATACAGATTTTGTTTACAAGCATGATTTTGCCTGTAACATATAATGAGATCTACAGAAAATATGTCAGGAATCCTGGCTGGTGGACACAATATAAATAACTTACGTTATGCTGATGACACCATCTTGATAGCAACAAGTCAAAAGGAACTACAGGAAATGATAGATTCAGTGGTTGTAGAAAGTGAAAAAATGGGCCTTAGTTTGAATAATAGAAAGACAGAAGCCTTGGTGATATCAAAGAAACAGATTGTGCCTAAATGTGCAATTAAAGTAAATGACGTTATTTTGGGGCAAGTGCAGAAATTCAGATATCTAGGCACATGGATAACATCAGATGGAAGATGCATCATTGAGATAAAGAACAGAATAGGACAAGCAGAAACTGCATTCTATCAAATGAAGAATGTTTTGTGCAATAAGTCATTGCCCTTGTAAGTTAGAAAAAGAGTTCTTGCATGTTACATAGAACCAATTTTAACATACGTCTGTGAATCCTGGACAATTAGTAAACAAGTTAAACAATTCCTGGAAGCTTGGTTTTATAGAAAAATAGCTGATAATTAATTGGACATCCAAAATGAGCAATCTGGACATTTTGAGGGAAGCTAAGTCGCAAAGACAACTTATCACAAATATCAGTAAGCAGCAATCATTGTTTTTTGGCCACATTAGGAGAAGACAAAAACTGAAACATGTCGTGACAACCGGACAGATTTGCAAGAGAGATCAAGGAAGACAGAGTGAGAAGAATCTTGACAGTCTTGTGTCATGGCACGGAAGGGAGTCAACACACAAATTGATCCATGCCATCGGAGATTGCAATTTGTGGAGAGACATGATCGCCTATGCCAGTTGACAAGGCACTGGATGGATGGTATGATGATGACAATGTATAGATACATGCATGGATGCATGGATGCATGGGTGGATGGATAAAGAGGTTATATAGGTAGTAAGACAATCAGTTCATTATGTGAGCAATCAGTAAACACACTCTTTGCCAACTACTATGAGTGATTAAAAACCATGTATATTGCTTGGGGGCAGAGTATGTCTGTTTTTTTTTTCTACTTACTTTCCATGTTATGCCTTTCAGCATCAGATTAAGAAGAGCTTTCTTAAAAAGGTGTTTGTGTGGGCTACTTACAAGGTAGTGTTCACTGACTTTGATTGATTGATTTATTGATTTAGGAACCAACATCACAGCATTTGAGACATTCCCATAAGCTGTTCCGTTCCCCATCTTCAGCAGCCAGCGAAGAGTTCCAACACTAATAGTTCCAGTAGCAATCTGATTATATGCCCGTCTCGCCTTTCCTTTGTGCGTCAAGCGTCGGTCAGATCCCCTCGTCACACCTCGCTGCCTCATTCTTACCAGACTATGGTGATCCATTTGCTCCTCCCAGGTGTACATGTGCTCCCACAAGGCCGCAACCACATCTGTCTTGTCATGCATCAATATGCCACCAAGTTTTGCCAAGCCAGCCAGTCTGTCCGCCTGTTCATTCCCCAGCACACCGGCATGCCCCGGAGAAAAAATCCAGGTGATGCTTGCTACCGTGACCTCCGAAGCGAAGCAAGTCACTCTACATGAAGCCTACCTGTCCTCACCCTACTCAGCATGCTTTCTGAGTCAGTTACAATCACAATGTGTATATGTATCATGTTCTCTATCCAGCGGAAAGCTGCACTGACCGCCTCCACCTCCATTCTTAAGCTAGATGGAGGCACTGACTTTGTTATTTTGCTAATCCATTGGTTTGATTTTAATCTAGCTTTGCCTCAATGTTATCTTAATGTAATGCTGTTTATGGTATTTCTGTTTTGGGGGGTAGTCTTGTTAAGTAAACAAACATTTGTGTGTGTGTGTGTTTGCTTGCTTTGAACTCAAGCACAGTTTCCACACCTGCTTCTATTACTAGTAATTACTGCTACTGGTGAGTACACTAGACTGATTTTGTATGAGGGTTATCTTTCCCAATCACCAGTGTCTCCTGCTTCAAGTGGACCCACTCTGACTTCTGAAGTGCTTTCATTTTATGTCCCCAAGCCAAGAACGAGAAGTCAACATTTAATCCAACTGACCAATGTGTAGAATGAATCCACAACAATGAATCCACAACAATGAATCCACAACACAGCTGTCACCAAAGTTTCATCGTGACCGCATATTTGACCTGCATTCTGTTAATAAAATCCATTGCTGTTATTGCAATCAATTGCTTTCTAGTCATCAATACTTATCGTGTCTCTTCTTGTCACATTAAGTATTCTTCTTAGAAATGTCATCTTTATTGCCACAATTCTTCTTTTATTTCATGTTGTCATTGTCCTATTCTGGCTTTAGAAGCGTAATGTCAGTTGCTGAAGGCTGTGTCAAGAAGCAATTATTCACTTGTAAAAAAAAAAACAAGATCTGTAGCACGAACTTGCTGTATGTATGTGAAGTACTAGGACCCTTACATTCTTTAGGCCTGAAATAGGATTACAGAACTTGCTCTAATTTTCTTTTGTTTTGTTTCAGTTTAGTTCAATTGTCCCCAGTTCTATTTCTGTAGCTTTTATTTCTATGGTTCTTTTCATTCTCATTAATCTCTAAAGCAGTAGCTGCAGGTGTATATTTCAGTTCAATTATGTTTGATACAACATTTGAAATTGTTATAATTCTTTGTATAATTATGTACAATAGCCAGACACCAGGTGACTTAAGGAAAGTAAAGGATGCAGTATTTATATGAGCTAGACATAAAAAAGGTAATAGAATATTAAAAGAAATAGTCCCCAAAGCACTAATATAGTTCTATTTTAAAAGTATTTTTTTCAAATCTGCACAGATTTTATATATTATTAAGGTAGTGAATTATTTAAGGGATTACGGACGCGATTCGTAATCTCGTATACCCTCGTTCGAAACACAGCTGTGCCTAATTTGGCAGCAGACAGCAGTAGTTGGAATCTGTGCCAATCGAAAGCAATGGCAAACTACTGAACTTAAATTTGCCAAGAAATCACAATGGCAGAAATGCTGGTGTTGACTGTGATGTCCTATAAAGGATATCTCCCCCCCCCCCCCAAGTGAATTATTAACTTTTGAAATTTTAATATATATATATTATTTCAGATGTCAAGGCCAAGGGCAAAACAGATAGACTTTCTGTTGATGAAGTGAAAGCACTTATTGAAAACAAAAATGTCAGTACCATGATTGCAGAAATTGTTGAAAAATCTTCAGAAGGTGATATAACTCTTGTAATGAGAGAGGAAGACCGGGATAAGCTGGAACTTTTCAATGATGTTTCTGTGAGAGTTAAAACAGCAGGGAATAATCCAATTGTGGGTATGTTTTCATTTGAATGTGTAAATGTATACTAGAATACCATCATCATTATCTCGTGCCTTGCCAAATGGCACAGGTGTTCTTGCATATGCACAGCTTGTTATGTAGGATCAGTTCTCTTGATGATATTCCTCCATCTCAGATCTTCAAGCATCATTTCTCTTGGTCTGCTTCTGCTATGGATCCTTCCCATCATTACAATATTTTTCACTGCTTCTCTTTTTATTCTTTTCCAGGCACTCAGTGTTAATTACTCTGGCAGTCCAATAATTCCAGTTTACCATAAAATCTATTTCATTTTCCTGCTAGCTACCTTCTTGTGAAAATATATTTGTTGGGATGTGCCGCTGAGAAGTATGAAATGTGAAATGACAGGCTTTGAAACATTTTTGTCATCACATTATGATATAAAGTGGTATACCACTTACTTTTGGCTTATTGTTCCTTGGAAAATTGTTGGTATCCATTTTTTGAGGCATCAACTCCAGTTAGTTGCATATCCTTTACAGGACATAGCAGTCAACTCCAGCATTTTTTGGCTGTTTGTGATTCCTGGGCAAGTTTACGTTTAGTACTGTGCCATTGCTTTCTGAACGACTGGCACTCATACCATTGTATGGAAACCAACTCAAGGCGTTCTGCTTCCAAATCGCTTGCAGCTGTGTTTCGAACACAGTATGTGGGATTGCAAATTTCATTCATAACCCCTTCACCACAGAGGCATGTTCAATTTGGGAAAAAATCCCTGCACAACTGGGAGTTTCAGTTGCAGCATTATGCTGGACCTCAGTGTATCGAAACCACTAAACTACCGCTTTTGTGTGTTTATGGTTAACAGTGTGTTATTGCTTAGCCATTTGTACTCTTTGTTGGCTGCTGAAGGAGGAGACAGAACATGTGTCGGAATGTCCCTAGTGCAGTGATGTTGATTCTGGAACTCATCGTCATACTGATTACTGAGTGCCATACGTCCTCTCATCATCATCATGTACTATGCTGATAAGTGTGGGCAGCCATGGTTTGCCATTTCACACGATCACCAGAGTATTGAATTAGGCCTGTGTTCTTGCCCAGATTATGACATGTGCCCAAGCCATAAAGGTATCTTGTTACTATTTATTACACTGCCTTCACCTTGCTCTAAAAAAGTTTGTTTTTAAAATTTTTTATTATCCCATCCAGTTTGCCAGTTATCACTAAATTTTCTAGTCTATTTCTACTCATAGTGCGCCCAAAAAATCTTGGCTGCAGTCTTATTTCTATTAATAAATTTATTGTTTTCATTTGTTTCTTGTATAACTTTCTCATTTGTTTTTCTGTCTGTCCATGGTATTCTTTGCATTTACCTCAGTTACATAGTGGTATTTTCTTCTTCTTGAAGATGACAATAATCTCCATTTTCTTACAATTTTAGTTGCTCAGTGTGTTTAGTAACCACACCTACTAAATGTTGCAGATCCTGTTAATTGACTGCAATACAAAATGTATCATCAGCCTATCTTACTATTATTGATGTTGTGTCCTCTCATAGGAATATTATAATATAGATGGCAATTAAGTCAGAACTACGAGGGGGATTCAAATGAAAAACTTAAATGTCTTTTGGGTCTTGTCTTGTCTTTCCTCTCGTGCCTAAGTTGGCGCATAGGGCAGAAGTCGTGGCTCTCTATGTTTGTGCGTTACATTTGGAGCCAGAAATCTGATTCTGTAACAGTTGGGAGTTTTATGATGGTGGATTGTCAAGCCGCCGATCAACCGTCTTTAGTCAAGTTAGAAGAAAACATGTCCCGCTAACTTGACCCAAGTCGGAAACTGTAATATAGTGACTCTTTACAAAACAAATGGTAGCCTAGAGTGAGATCCAACTACGAGCTTTTTAACTGCAACTTTAATATACGCTGGAGCTGGAATTACCGCGGCAGCTGGCACCAGACTTGCCCTCCAATAGATCCTCGTACGCTCAGTGAAGAGCACCCATGGGAGAGAGCCGGCAGTGGAGGTCACTGATAAAAATAATGGATAACAGAACACTTTTCTTCTTTGGTGCAAGTCAAAAGTGTGGTGGACATCTTTAAACTATCCTTATGATGTCACTGTGCTCATTTGCACTGTGATGTCATTGCTTAACACTCTTGACATTCGTAACAACAATATTGACAGGTTACAAGACAATGGCATAGTTACTGTAATTTCTATCACACTTTTAATGTTTCCATTTGAAGCCCCCTCATAAATATATGTCAAATGTAGGTCATCAAACAGACATAAAGGAGAAAAATCTGAGTTCATTATTCTTGTACTAAAGATCTTCTTTATGTATTTTGTGTGTTGAAAGTTGCTTTTAGGTTTTGCCCCACTCATGTAGATCAGGTTGAATTCACTAGCTTCATCTTACTCCTCTTATAGAAATATCATAATGATGATGCAGGGAAATCAGAATAAAGTATGTGTTGATTATCCAGCAAACCTACAGTTGAAGATTCCACAATGTTTGCACTTAGATAGCTAGAGACCTGTCTTATAACTAGTTTTCATATACTTAAACTAAACTGTTTACAGCATTCACTGCAACACCACACAGTGTTTGATTCAACTACAACTAGGTTTGGTGGGGGGGGGGGGGGGGGTTGTTTAACTACTTCTCTTCCAGGCAGTTAGAGGTAGACAAACAGCTTATTTTTTTCTTTTGGTGCTCGCTCGCTTTGAACTCAAATGTAGTCCATAGACACTACTTCTAGTAGTGATGGACTGAATTTTGCGTGTTTATTAGCTTTACCTATTAACAGTGTCCCTCGCCATAAGACGGACCCACTCTGACTTCAGAGGTACTTGTAATTAACATACCCAAGTCAAGGACAATAGGTCAACATTTTAGTCCAAATGTCTGTTGTAGGGGTTGAACCCCTAACCTCGGATTCAGCAAACAGGATGTTTAAGAACACGCATTCCTATCATTCGACCTTGTTAACCTACATGAACAGCTTCTAACTTGTACAGTTCCTGGCTTCAATTCATCAATTTTTTTTTTCAGAGAAACATAATGATGCCTAATCTTAAAGTAATAGGTAAGATATATAGACTTCCCAGACAAGAATAAAAACATGACAAGACACATTCACATTTAAAATATCTAAGCAATTGCAAATTGTAAAGCGCATGTTACAAAGGCCAGTAGTGTTGTAATATTTCTAAATAAAACCAGCCCATAATATAATATTTATAGTATGTGTGTTACTGGAGATTGCTATACTCTGCCATTTCAAAAATATTTCACACAATACACCACAACCTCAGCAGGGGTTAGGACCTTGAAAGCCTAACAGGTTGTTGGAGAAGGGAGGGGAAGTTTTCTCTAAAGATGGGAATTAAAAAGTGGTGAAATCAAATGCACATATTTTTCTTTTACTTAACTTAAAAAGACTTACAATAGTAATACGTATTGTCCCAGCATAGTCATTTTTGGTTTCTCTCAACAGAAAGTTTGGTCATAAGGGATGATGGGATGTACGCTACTGCAGGCAATTTTGTTGGGGATGAGTCAGTTGGAAGTAATTGGACCGATAAAATCATGGCAGTGAAATCTTCCTTGGATAATCAAGGAGGCACAGAGAAGTCAGAAATTGGTGATGATGAATGGGTAAGTAATATGACATTTGTTCTTTGTGTATCTTCTTCTTCTCCTTTGTCCGGAATGTTGTTTTAGACGTAATTGCATTGTGCCTGTTTACAGCAGAGCTGCAATATTTGAACCTTTGGGACGCAGAGGTGTTTTAAAGGCACCAGGGCCAGATTATATAGCTTAGGAGGATGGATGATGGTAGAATACCAAAGGACATCTTTTTTGGTGAATTACAGATGGGTAAAAGATCTCAGGGTCTGCCTCTACTATGATACAAAGACATGATTGATACAGGTATTGATAATGCACATTGAGAGCAAGTCGCCGCTGAATGTGTTGCTTGGAGAGCAAATATCAGAAATGGAATAAAGACAAAGGAGAAAATCATTGCAGATAAGTCACACAACTAGCGTGTGAGATGTAAGATGGTGCATGATGATGGAAATGACCATGTATTCACATGCATCGACTGTGGACAAACATTTACAGCGTGAATTGGCCTTATCAGTCACATTCGCTACCACCATGGATTGTAGTTATTATGCCTGTTAAGCACAAAATAACAAACTATCGTCTGTCAAGACAGCAAGGTGCCAGTGAAACTTTGCAGGGTAGGGGTAAACATATGTAATACCAGAAGGGTCTAGATTTTGTAATGCACACATTATAGATAACAATTAATATTTTTAAAAAAAAGCTAACAACAAATGTCTTAAAGAACAAGTACATTCATTTACAGAATACCAAGATTTTCTCTTGTCAGTTACGAAACATCATACTTGACTCACCTGTGACATACACTACATTTCCTTGTTGAAATCTGTTCTTCAGGTTACAGTTGTAATAGCAAAAAGTTGAAGAAAGAAATCCTTAACTGATAAGCATTGAAGTTAGAAATGGTATAACAATGTCATAAGTACTCATATTGCTGAAGATAGAAAACCATAGTAGATTTTGACTAAGATAACATCCATTGTGGCACCTTGATAACCAGAGATAACCAGAGATAAGGTATTGAAATAGAAGAAAGAGAATAACAATGTGAACAATTATCTGTTTAATTATTGTGGTTAAGCCAGAAATAGTTTGATCTTCTCTAAGGTCTTTGCTTACTAATCCAGTTCATGTTACAAATATGATTTTTATGTGTGCTAAATAATTATGCTTTTTTTTCCTTTTTGCAGGATGATTGATGAGAAATGCAGCAAGATTTATAAACATGATTATAATCTGATAATGATATTTAAGCATGCTAGACGTGTACTCGCTTCTACAGTACTCATTCCAGTAATTGTTTATCAAATTTTACTATTATTGTTGTTTATCGCAAATCAAATAATAAATACCTTGATATTATCTGCAGCAGTTTGCTCAAAACAAATATTAGATCTGCTTTATTATAATAATTATTATCATTTAATTACACAATCACATACTTAAAAAAAAAAACAGCTATCCAGGCTTTAAGAGAACAGAATCAACCCATTTATAACTACTGCACATTTGACCAGCAGGAAAAGAAAATCTTGTTGTATGTACTCATTCCAGTAACTTTTTTCAAATTTTATTGTTATTGTTGTTTATCGCATATCAAATAATAAATAACTTGATATTATCTGCAGCAGTATGCTCAAAACAAATATTTGATCTGCTTTATTATAATTATTATTATCATTTAATAACAAAATCACATATTAAAAACAAAAAACAGCTATCCAGGCTTTCATCATCACCATGTGCCATGCCAATATGCGTGGGTGGTCATGTTTCACCATCTCACACAATTACCAGAGTTGTGGATCAGCTCGATGTTCTTATCTCGACCATGCCACGTGGCCAAGTCATCCAGGTATTTACTTCTCTGCCTTCCTCTGTATTTCTCCAATTTATTCCAGGCTTTAAGAGAATAGAATCAACCCATTTACAACTACTACACATTAGACCAACAGAAGGAGAAAATTTTGTTGTATGTACAAATATCTCATAAATGGAGTTAAGATTATATTTCAAATTTATTACATTTCTTTTTCATCAATCACGTTTTGCTATGCTTTTATTTCTGCATTGGTCTGGCACTTGAGGTCTTCATTAGCCTACCATAGTTTGTCTTGAAGGGCCATTTCCATTTTCTTCGATTCCATCCCCTCAACTGCGTTGTAAGAGGGGTTATTAGATTCTCTGTGTCATTGGGACACACAAGCCTCTCTACAGCAGCTCAGTTCAGGCACAGAAGAGGGGTTATTAGATTCTCTGTGTCATTGGGACACACAAGACTCTCTACAGCAGCACAGTTCAGGCACAGAAGAGGGGTGATTTGATTCATTGACCAACTTCATCTTGCTGTCAAAGTATCCAGTACTGCTCCAATATTTTTCTTGAGATCACAATAACTCAGTGTATAAACTCCTTAACACCGGTAAGGATTCTTATGTATGTGTCAGCATTCACACATAGTATAAACATTCTGTTATGAGTAGGTTTACCAATATTTACATTTTTCTGTGGAAGTGCGGTGAGGTTTGCTGTACTATTTCTTACTGTTGAGAAATTTATTATGAGGAAAATGTGCATGCCAGGCTTCTATTTTTCGTCTTTGTCTGTGAAAGTTAAGTAGGTGATCTTTTTCTTCTGCGTTCATCCAGAGTTTTTTTTTTTATGTGATTGCGTTGTGCCTGTTTACAGCAGAGCTGCATTCTTGCGCCGTTAGGCCGACACATCTGACTTCTGCAGGCATTTGTTGACTGGGTTAACCTTCCTGGGGAGGTAGGTGATCTACTATCCAGAGATTTTGAAGGTGTGTGATATCAGATTTCCCTGAAAAACAGTGATTAAAAAGGATAACAAAGAAATAGACTATATCAAGGAATCAATGCTTTAAATGAAATAAATACACAAACCAGCTGCTGAATACTCCAACATAAACATGTCAAGTAGCAAACTAACTAAACATTTCTTGCAATAAAACATTTCGGAGACTAAAAATTAATAGTTTAACATTGTTTATTAGCATGCAAAATATAACAATAAATAATATTGCAATGAACCTAAGACAATTTGTAGTATGTTAAAGATAGATAGGCCCATGGAACTGCAATGTAGGAATGAGCCAAATATTTAGCATAAATAGAAAAACTATTAATAGTGGATTGTACCAATAAGATAAAATGCAATATTATAAGTCACTTACTGCAACAACTGTAAATGGACAGAAGGTGGTAATTTTTTTAAAAACATAGATATAACACAATATGAATTTGTGAAATATAGAAATAGAAATTTGAAAGAATATGAAAATAATGAAATGAAAACATTTAAAAATTATATGTTTAAAATGATAATAAACACTAATGCCCACACAAATTGAATAGGTTATGACTTTCATAAAGACTGTTATGACTCTTGGTTTACTTTATATCTGTTAATAATTTGTGTGTATGAGAGAGAGAGAGAGAGAGAGGAGAGAGAGAGAGAGAGAGAGAGAGAGAGAGAGAACCATTGCTGGATTGAGGTTAGACTTGCATTGTGAGAATGTTTAAAGCTCTCTGGTTTCTCGGCTTTGTCGATGGTCATAATTTTCCAGTTCTGTGTCATGATCATGCTTTCCCAGCTCTTTCAATTGTTGCAATTTTCCATTTCTGTGCTTTCTCATTTCAATGTAATGCATACACTTTGATCACTATGCCATTGCCAATATTCTCAGCTTCGTTGGTTGCCCTGTAATATTTGAATTGTTTGCTGTTACAAAAAAGTTAAAATTGCTTTGATTTGGAATTATAGTTATTTGCTAGCCATTTCATTCTTTTTGTAGACTAGTAATTTTGTTAGTTTTTGTTGTAAATAAGGCATACTTACACCTTATATAAGTATGCTGATTTCAAAGATAAATCTTGAACACCTGAATTGAAAAATTCTGGCATGCATATTTGTATAGTGTGTTATTTTATTTTTGTTTATCAAAATAAAAATTACTTTCAGTATTTTGTTGGCTTCAAAAGGCAGAACATTCCAGGTCTAATTGAGATGTAGTCTCATATGGACTTTCACTTCATAAATAACTTTATATCAATATATCAGTAACAGTTATATGTTTTTAACATGTGTCATCAGTATTGATGACTGAATCTGTAATATTTTGTTCCTGTTTATAAAAGCATATAAAAAAATAATATATTCTCTTTTAAAGCTGCAGTTGTACTTTTGTTATTCGGACTGTTATCATTATCATCATTATCATCATCATCATCGTCTTCATCATCAATTGCCTTGCCAGCTGGCATGGGCGTTCATGTCTCTCCACAGATTTCAGTCTTTGGTGTTCTGGATCAACTGTTGATGATATTCCTTCATACCTCCGTCTCAGTCCATCCAGCATCATTTCTCTTAATCTGTCTCTGCCTCTTTTCCCCTTGATCTTTCCAACTCATCACATGACAAAAGAAAGCTGTTTGTCTCATTCTTACTGTTGAATGTAATGTTCTAGTTTCATAAGCCTCTTTCAGATAGCCACATGTTAGTTACTCTGGCAGTCCAAGGAATTGTGACAGTATAGCGAAGTGGTGAAGTCGATGGTTTCATAAACAACATAACTCCAGCAGTCTCCCGATGTATGACATTTATTGTAGTTACTTCAAGTTTACATACTCTTAGAAATAGTCCACTCCGAATATCGTAAACCATTAACAGAGGTCCAGCTAACTCAACAATACTAGATGGCGACTTCTATGCGACCTCTCTCTAAGACTGCTGGCTAGTAACTAACTCCGTTGCTATTCTTTCGTCAACGCGTGAGCATCCCTAGTTATTTACATTTTCTCGGGGTGCTCCCGCGTGCACTGAAGTTTAGACCCTTTTTCTCTTGCACGCCGACCTAGATCCCCTTAACAGAGACAGACACTCTGTTATAGAATTTGCAACATTCCTCTCAGGAACTCCATCTCTGTTGCTTACAAGTTCTTCCTAATTTGCTCATTTACATTCCATAATTCACTACCATACAGCAAAACAGGTTCTATATAGCATTTTATTATTATCATAGCAAAGACAAATCAAATTAGCCTGCACACTGGAACATTTAAACACGTGTGTATACAACAATGGATAGATAGATTGACAGACATATACAGAGAGGTATTAGGTAGACAGATAGACAAACAGATTTATAGATAGACAGAGAGAAATACTGAGAGAAAGAGACAGACAGATATATAGATAGATAGACATATGATGTGAGTGGCTGTTTCTTTCCTCTCCCTTTCCTCCCCAGACAATTTTTTTTTGGCTCTTGCTGGCTTTGAATTCAAGCATAATCAAACACACTACTTCTAGTGGCACTGGACTAAATATTGCATGTGGATTAGATTATTACCAGTGTTCCTAGTCAGGCGAACCGACTCTTGACTTCAGAGGTAATTCCCAGACAATAACCATCAAATTCTGAAAATTGTCAGATACCCTTTTTTATGAGGCTAGCTCAACCCTAGATCCATACTGGTAGACAGACATAATCCTCCTCTGCTGTGTGTAGCTTTTTTCATTTGAAATTTAGTCTATACAAACACTTTTTCAGTTTGTTCTTTTTTAAAATATATTTTCAACTGCCAAAGGTTGTTTTTAATGTGCACACATATTGTTCTAGTTAATCAGGATATATCTTATACTTAACATGTCAACAGTCAAACCCATTTGAAATGCACACATGTTCCCAGCTTGAAGACAGAAGCACTTGTATGAAATAGAAAACATTCCTGGTATTGAGAAAAAGAACGCTCAGAATGAAACAGAAAGAAGACAAATAGCGTATAACTAAGCATGGCCCAAGTAGCTCCTGGACAGGTGCATATATAGATGGACCTGCAACAACAAAATATAGAAAAGGGAGAAAACACAGTCAATAACAACATGAAGACTCAATTAACTTCAAAGCCGAGGTGGACGCCTTGAAAACTTCGGAGAAAGGACAAAGACAGAGAAAATTAAAGGGAAGCCCATAACTCTCTTCACAGATGCAAAATTAGTTGCCTCAATACAGAAGAGTGAAAACAGTGCACAGCTAGCAGATCTAAGAGTAACACATCACGGACTATGTCATAAATCCAAAAGGTTGTAATGCAATTGATCCTGTCACGTTGCAACATGCCTGGAGATGAAGAGACTGACAAACTGGCAAAGGAAAATGAAAGGCTACCTCAGTCAAATATAGACACAATCAATGATGGACCACAATATTTATAAGAAGCACTTCTAGAACCAAGTGGGAATCATAACCTGCATGCCACCAGAAAGATGATGCATATAATATCATATTAACAACTCGATCAAAGTGAATCAGTAGAGAACTTCAGATTCCTCAAGGTTGAAATACCACTTGTCAATAAACTAACAATTGGTGATACTGATAATATAACTGTCTTCTTTTCTCCTTTTCTCCCTCCACCCCTCTCCGGGGCCTAGGCCATTAGTCAACTCAGACCAAGCCATCCTGACTGTTGCTATCTTCTGCAGTTCTGTTCATGGGCTCCCCATATTATTTATCTCTCTCTTTAATACTTTTCTCTGTGTTTAAGGTCTCCCACTAGTTTGTCCGCCATGTGATTTCCAGAACTATGGGTATAAACCAGTATGATCACTGCTAATAAGGAAAGCAATGGCAAACTTAACTACCTTCTTTACAGATGCCTAGGAAATAATGTTTCGTCAATTAATAGAATGCTACAGCTGCCACAGTTTAGTTGTAAGCAATTGACATATAAAATTAAGGAAGGTCAAATATACACCAAGAAACACAATATTTAATCTATATGCACTGAAGAGTGAGGAGACAAAGGATAAATTCAACGTAGAAATAAAAAACAGATTTGATGCATTGTCAGATCTGGAAATTCTCTTTCAAGATGTCAGTGAACCAATGGGGAAATAATAAAAAACTCTCAGCCAAGCTGCGGAAACAACTATCCCAAAAATGAAGACAATAGGACATGCGATGTTCGTCCATCATGAATGACGTTGACCATTCATTGACGATGACCATTCATTACACTACATCTTTGATTTGATGAGGAACGAATGACTTGCGCTTTGGTTTTGTATAGCGAGGAGGTGGTCGCGCAACACCCTCGTCTCCGCTCCCTCGTCTGTGTCCGTCTGGCTCCAGTGGCGAGCATGGCAAGACGACTGGAAGACGGACACAGATGCAGTGGACGTTAGGCTGCCACGGCCAGTTATCCCTGTTTATATCGGCCCTTCCGTCAATTCCTTTAATTTCAGTTTTAAGACAAGCGTAGCGACAAGCAATGAGCGTATGATTACTTTTGGGATCAAGACGATTTCCTTCACCGAAGACGGACTGACCGCCAGAGCAGACCACACACAAACATGAGGCGAGAAACTGCCCACAAAAGATGCTGCTCGTCTAAGTTGCGAGCAGATCTCCCGATTTACGGTTGAGCCTCTCCAGCGCAAATGTGCACATGGCGACTGACCGGACAGACGTTCATGCACACGCAAGCCGAGAGTAGCATCGCTAAAGCTGAGACAAGCATATGACTACATTCTTGAAACGCCTGCCTCGCTAACTCACGTTGGCTGGGAAGATCCCATTTTGGTGTACCTCACACAGCCATTTGAGACAAGCATATGACTACTGGCAGGATCAACCAGATATCTATCGGACAGACGGACTATTCACGCACACGCAAGCCAAGAGTAGCATCGCTAAAGCGCGCCCTCCCGGTACAAGGTGATACATGCAAAACCACTGGACGCCTACCGACGAGCTTTCAAACTACGCCGGCAGGACTGACCGAAAAAAAAGAAGCTATACCAGCTTACTGACTGCAGGCCCACTACTCATCGAGAGAGAGTGGGCGCTTATCGAGACTTTGTCGAACGGTCGTACAAATTTTGCTCTTTTGCCCGCTCAAACCACGACCCTGGCTGACAGAAGACATCTTACAAACTAATGGAAATAAGAAGAAATAACAAAAATACCATGAAAAATATGAAGAGATTCACAGGAAAATTAGGAGATTGTGCAAAGAAACAAGAAGCATAGCTTGAAGAAAATTGCAGGGAAATTGAAAACTAACACAGCACCCAGAATACCAAATCAATGCACAAAAGAAATGATATTACCAAGAAAAGAACATACATCAACGGGTTGCCTAAAATTCTAAGATAAAAGATGGCAAAATCACAATTTAAAAAAAAATGCTGATCTAAAAATTGATGGGAAAGACCTAGGTCTTGCAAAAAAACATATTTTGGAAACAACAAGCTGCCATAAAGATTGATAATGAAGTAGGACAGACAGAAGAACCAACGAGCCAGTTTTTCACAAAACAAATGAAAACCGTAAACTAAACTGATTAGAGAAATTATTAGACGTAGACGATCAACAATTTTTGGGCACGTTATGAGAAGAAATAAACTAGAGAACTTGGTGACAACTGGCACGACTGAGAGGAAAATTACAAGAGAAAGACAGCGAAGTCAATATCTGGATGGCTTGGCCACATGACATGGTTGAGACATGAACACAGAGCTGATCTACGACTCTGGTGATCGGGTGAGATGCCGAAACATGACCGCCAACGCTTATCGGCATGGTGCATGATCATGATGATTTTCAGAAAAGGGAGTGTCTAGTCATACTCATACTAACCTCGGGGTTTCTCTACGTTTCCCAAGCTTGTTATTTCAATAGCTCCCTCCACGTCCTCTCCAGAAAGCTAATCTCTGTCTGTAATTCTCTTCTTCGTTTTTAGGTCTACCATAATTTCATTTGCCTTGTGGGTTCCAGATAAGGTTGTGCTTATCATTGTGTGTCCTATTCACACGTCACAAAAACTATAGTGTGTGTTTTTTTTTTTTGCCTCAATATAAAATTCAATATCTCAGTAACCAACTGAGGGAAAATGAGATTTAGCATATAACCTTGTCATTATGTCCACCCAACAAAAAATTTTTTTGTTCTGGAGATTGTACAGCAGATTTCAATGTTTGTTTATATGTGGTATAT
Source organism: Cepaea nemoralis (assembly GCA_014155875.1). Classification (NCBI taxonomy): domain Eukaryota; kingdom Metazoa; phylum Mollusca; class Gastropoda; order Stylommatophora; family Helicidae; genus Cepaea; species Cepaea nemoralis. Next base: position 53,267 of record JACEFZ010025955.1, on the reverse strand, counting down.
AATTTATGGCTCCCGCATTCACTCCATCATTTTAAGAGTATTACAGCTTCAGCAAGACACACCCCCGCTCTTTTTGATTTTTGTCTGGCGGTTTTGGTTTTGGCAGACTGAGGGAATTTATATGGATAGTTCAGAGGTGTCGTCAAACTGTGGGTTATTTCATGAAACGTGATTATACAAATAAACTAGCTGGCTCGGGGATCTATCTATCTATCTATCTATCTATCTATCTATCTATCTATCTATCTATCTATCTATCTATCTATCTATCTATCTATCTATCTATCTATCTATCTATCTATCTATCTATCTATCTATCTATCTATCTATCTATCTATCTATCTATCTATCTATCTATCTATCTATCTATCTATCTATCTATCTATCTATCTATCTATCTATCTATCTATCTATCTATCTATCTATCTATCTATCTATCTATCTATCTAATCTATCTGTTTGTCTGCCTGCCGGCCCACCCACCCAGTCAGCCAGCCAGCCAGCCATCCACCCACCCACCTACCTTTCTGCCTACCTACCTACCTACCTACCTTTCTGTCTGTCTGTCTGTCTGTCTGTCCGCGCTATTAAATATTGATAAAAGTTACTGGAAAAAACGTCAGGACCATGTGTTGAAAGAGGAAGAGGACTATTGGAGAAAGGATGGATTGAATTTTATGCAACCGAGAGCAATCATCAACCTACTGGAATCGTCCGACACAGATTAAGGTCTGAGCAGATCGGAAACCTTAATCTACGTACACACTTACTAGGATATTTTGCTCCAACTATTCAGACGAATTGCAGGCCCGAAACATTACAGCATCAGCATCAGCTGAAGAAACAAGAAGGAAATGAAAAATAAGGTAAGAAATATATTCCTTCTACTTTCCTGATAATTTACAAATTATTTACCCCGTGCCTTTTGTAAATTCTCTGTCTTTACTAATATTACACATTGCACCCCTCTCGGGATTCTCCGTGGTGAAGTGGTCAAGCCGTCTGACTCGGGCTCCGAAGGTTGTATGTTCGATTCCAGGCCGCGTCCTTCATTTCACGAGTGCATTTTTTCGGAGACTCCCGAGGGTTGTCGCTGGAGCTACGGAGTTCTTGCTTTGTGCGACGCTTTCCGCGCTGCGGAAAGAAACTGAGCCATATGGGATAAAAACCCGGTGCAATGCAGCCGATCCTGTAAGCTACTTCTTTCATTGCACCCACTCCCATACGAATCCGGATACGTCTTTGTGTGTCATCTGAATTGGCAGGTCACCCATTACTATGTCGCCGCTTTTGATGATTTAAGTTGTTTTTGGACCTATCAAAGACATATTTCTTGGGTGGGGGTAAATATAAGTTTATTATTATAAAGACGGCTGGACAAATTTCATAACGATGCAACAGACAGTTTTCAAAATAATTGATTGTGAATGAAGGCATTCAAATCGGGAATTACTATAGCATCCAAAATGTACAGGCTTAGCTGCCCCAAATCTGGCATTTTGCCATTTTAATGGTTAAACGGATTATATGATAACAGTTCTAGGCGTTTGACTCCCCAACTTGCACTTGTTGACCTATGAAGCCAGTATGACAATATTATGAATGCTACAATCATGTTTACAGTTCCTGATGTCGATGTGATGTGGCTTTTTGCCCCTACCTCCAAATGTGTGGACAAGTTTTGAATAATAGTTTTTGTATTGCATGTAAACACAGTTTGTGGTTAGCAGTGGTCTCGAGGCATGGTGTCCGCCTCGAGTGCTGGAGGTCCCAGGTTCTGAGGGCCGGGATTTTTTCACGTGGACTTTTAGTAACAAAAAATTCCCAGGGTACTACTAGGTGGTGCGATCGGACGCCCAAGTGTATTGTTGCGCACGTAAAATATCCCTTGGCAGTTGGAAATCGAAAAAATGTAGTCTAACGGCGCTGCCCGGGCAAAATTTGGAGTTAAAAATCTACCCAAAGCATTTCAGTATCCTCGCCGGTGCTAAGTAGTTCATGCACTTAGTTGAGATTCTCCGAATTCAGGCTTGAGTTAGGAGTAGAACGGAGCACTTGTGGATTACACCCATGTTCCATGATGTTGATCCGTCGACTAAACTAAACTAAACTAAACTTAACTAAACTCCCTGTGGTTGATAATAATAGTAATGATAGTTTTGTGAGCCACCAAGTTACTAGCGTCTTTTCCCTTTTCTTCTATTGATTCACTGGAATTTGTTTAGTTATCTTCAAGAATCACATTGGTGATTCTGTTATACCATATTTTAGTCCCACAATTCTGCGCAATCTAGTATTGGCACCTTGCCGTCTTGACAGATGATAGTTTGTGCTTTAAAAAGGCATAATAACTTTTACCTATGGCGGTAGCGAAAATTTTTGCCAAGTGACAGGGACTTATAACCCGTAACAGTTGCCTCTCGCTTTGATTCCGAGACCAATTAAGACCAGGAATGGAGTTATTGCCTCTCCATAGCACAAAGACTGGGCTAAAATATAGAGATCATGTGTTGCCCATGCAGCATGATCCCTCTCTCGGCCCGCCTAGTTCACTCCAGAGGCAAGGTAACACATCTACATCTGGAACAAGACAAGCTGCAGAAGCTGCCGGATCAGCAAAGCAATGCTCTAACTGTCCGCCTGTCAGAGCTTCGATCCTAGACCAGCCGCCAACCAAGGCTTAAGGCCTGATCTGCCCTGCCATGACATTTTGTCTTTAGATTGCATTTCCTCGCACCAGGGTAAGGCTTATACCCTCCCAATTGCGCTCTTCCGCCCGAAGCCGTTGGCACAATGTGGGGTGTCGGGTTTAGTAAGCGCCGCCAAACGTTAGGCGCTAACAGAAAGCAGTCCGTCCGTCCGTTTTCCGAAAAAAAAGAAACTTTCCACCTTGTGAACCAGCCTCTGTGGCATTGGTTATTTTCCTGGTGGTTCATATTGCGTTGTAGGTTTGTTTGTTTCTTTGTGCCAGTGATAGCTGGCTTATCTTGTTGACGGTTCTATGCATATGATGTCAGCTTGGGGTTTCGTTGGTCGGCAAGTTTTGCGTTAGAGTATATCTTTTTAGGTGGCTTCTTCTGTCAGTGTTGGCTTCTGGCTTGAAACTTTTTTGCTATGGTGCAGTCGTTATGCTGGTTCCTTGTACGATTATTGGTTAATCGTCTTTTCTTCTGGGGTGGTGTCGGTGTGTTCTTCCTCTGAGCTGGAGCTGGACCATGCGTCTTCTTGTTTTTGGCGTTCTTCTTTCATTTTCTTAGAGAGGAGTAACATCTCCTTTGCATATTGCTGTTTCCATGCGCGACTCCATGCGGGCTCCTTTATTCCTCGACTGATCTGTCTTTCTTTCCGTGTGCATACATCTATAAATATGTCATCTCTTTCCTTTTTTGTTGATTCTTTCTTGTAGACGCCCCAGTCTTCTTTCGGGTTGTCTGTGTTCTCCTTCGTACTTTCTTGATGAATCTGGCGGGTATCTGGTTCCTCCTGGGGCATCTCGGCTGTACTGGTGTCTCTAATTTGCTGTTGGTGGTTGGTCTGAGTTTTAGCTTCAGCTAGCATCTTCTTGGCTCCTTTCTTGTGGATTGTCTTCACTAGTTTATCGATGTTTTTCTGTTGAGTCTCATCTGACGGTTTCTCTGTGTTCTTTTCATTGGGTTCGTCTGGCTTGTTTTGGGATAATTCCCTTTCAGCTTGTTTGCATTTGTCTCTCCGCCTTGATGTCTCGTAGAATTTCTTCGTTTTTCTTGGTCGCCTCGATCATGTTCTCCACCTCTTGTGTTATGTTTCGCTTGATCTCCTTTAGTTCCTCGAGCAGTTTTCGCTGTCGCTATTCAGTGATGGTGCTTGCAGTGTCTTGATCTGCTTCTTTAGCTCGTCGATCTGGCTCTGCAGCATTGCTCTTTCATTTTGCGAGATTCCTGTGGCTGTCTCGCACCTCCTCATTGCTTCCTTGAATGGTGTCTTGTTGACAATGGCGAGTTTTAACACGTCTCTGTGTCTTTGGAGGTACGGACATCCCAGGTATCGTGCTCCATGATGTCCCATGCAGTTGGCGCACTTACGGTTTCTGTTAGGCGCCTTGAAGTCCACGTCCAGCTTGGCTAGCGGACACTCCCTAAACGCGTGGTGCTCGGCGCAGTATCGGCAGATGTCTGTTTTACTGCGGCATAAGGCTCTGCTGTGGCCGGCCCTCTGGCACCTGGAGCACTGAGTTACTCTTGGAATAAATCTCTCTGGTAGTTGTACTTGCTTGTTGATGGTCACTGTTGTCGGCATTTCGCTCCCCTCACTGGTCACCACCACCAGCGTCGTAGGTATCTTGGAGTATGTTAGTATCCTCTCCGCTTTTATGACTAGGATGCTGCGATTTTCCTCCTGTAGCTTCTTTATGATTTCATCGTCCGTTAGCTCCACATGAATCCGTTTCACAACCCATCTGACTGACTTTGTGTCGGTTTTACCGGTTCTGGTGTCTTTCTCCTCCTTCTTCTCAGCTGTCTTGGCTCTTGTCTGAGGTGGGCTGATATCCGTCTTTCTCGTGGTAGCATCACTTGATTTGGCTGTAGCTACTTGATCTTTACTGAAGCTAGCAGGCAGGTTCTCCACATTCGTCCCCTGTGCAGGCTTGGCGGCTCCAACGCTGCACATCTTGTGAGGCTGCTGTTTCTTTGAGTTTGCTTTGCGACCCATTTTCCTCCCCCGTATCAGGCTTCTTGATAATTTACGGCGACTTGGCTTAATAGCGCTGAAAAGTGCTGTCAAGCGAATCGGGCTGATCGATGAGAAAGCAGGTAGTACCGTCTACTGTTATACGGTAGCTCAGTCATATCTGACTAAGACCTGACACCAGTCTGCGCAAGGAGGTCTGCGCAATCACCAATTAACGAATTTGTGTAGTTTATTAGTAATTTTGTTTCTCTGTGTTTCTGATCCATAGGGCTATGAAATATCCCCTTTGCCCTTTTATACAGATCAAGACGTATTGGGCAAATGCCTCAAGTGGTGCTAGACCCACATTTTATAAACCAAGTGGTACTTCAGGGGCGATGTGGCCAATGGCAATATGATAATAATGACATTGAATTATTGAATATCACTCAAGCCGCCTTCAAGCCGCTGTCATTTACACAGATGGGTCGGTCGTCCGACATGTGAGAAGCTCATGGGCCTTTACGGCTCAGGCCGGAGGGAGAATTGTGAAGGAGGACTTTGGTGCTTTTGCTGAGACCACAAGTAGCCTTACTATGGAAGTCATGACAGTAAGTAAAGCAATAACATGGCTCGAGACACAGACATTCACTAGGGCTTGTTTCCTTAGCGACTCAATGAGCATGCTCAAGTGGATGGGGGGGGGGGGCAATCCGAAGAGAATGGTTGCTGTCTCTGGACCGGTCTCCGCTAGCAAAGATTAGTTTCATCTTCGTGCCAGGGCATGCGGGAGTACAAGGAAATGAGCGGGCTGACAAGCTCGCAGGTAAGGCTACTGTGGAGGGCGGACGCGCCATGTACCAGGCTGACATTCTGAATGCTCTACGAGAAGTAAGACTTTTGCGTGAACCTAGTGATGACTGTGAATCTACAACCATGGCCACACTGCGAGAACAGCAAATTAAAAGAGGGTGGCCAAACAAGAACACTACGCAGGAAGCCAAAGAAGATTGATAAACCAACACAGAACTGGTGTTGTGAGCCGCTACACACTGCGGGATTTGCTGAGGAGGGGATCCGAGCACTTATGGACTGAATGGTTTCGATGTGCAATGAGGATGATCTGTCGACTAACTAACAAGCCATCTTCACTTCTTAAGTTTCCTGATACCTGTTTTATTTAGGGTGGGTCGATCTGGGAGCCTAGGTTAATTTTCTAAATCCCTCTCGATGCAGATTCAAATCCATGGCCACCGGGCCGACAGGCGAGCGTCTAGCCAGTGCGATACTTCTGCTCTCAAACAAAACAGTTCGAGGACCACTGAATGTGCTAACTTAAACGTTCCATGATGTAGACTTTGCGGTAAAGTTAGGCGATATGCGTATGTAGATTTTTAACACGAAAGTGCTGTCCCTTTAATAGATAGAGCAACAACATTTCGAAAATAAATCATGTATAGTAATTTTCAAAGCCAGTCTGAATTGGACGCTCGAAAAGAGGAAAATAGAAAACAAAGGAAATTAATTATCGAGCAGGTAATATTTTTTGTTGTTGCGTATCCCTTACGGGACGTTGCAGTCAACACCAGCATTTTCAGCTGCTGTTTGATGTAGTAAATTAAATAACTAATGTAGCAATTTTGGTCAATATTTAAAAATTGGGGTTTTACTTATGAAATCATACCAGTTAGATAGAGCTTGACAAGACGAATCCAACGGTATCTCAACGAAGAGTATACGTTAATTCTAAGCGGAGTTATGAATTTTTTCGTGACGTAATTTAATTTTAATACCAGGAAGTGCAATGATAATCTAAGAGATAAGTAAGATTTCTCCCCGCCCTAAAATTGGAACCTGAGAAATTCTGCCTTCTATTACCGTAGCTTGTTTATTTTTAAACGGACAACGTTGTGCCATATATCATTGCGTCCGGGGCGGCGAGGCCTAACTTGACGTATTTTTTATTTTTTGAAAGGATGTGCCATGACCTAATTAACAATTTAAAATGGCCGCCAATTGTTTATTAATTGCCTTCTATTACTGTGGCTTGTTTATTTTTAAACGGACAACGTAGTGCCATATATCATTGCGTAAAATTGATTCTAATTGCATTTTGGGAATTAGGTAAATATGTCTCCAACAGACGTTATCATAATGTAAAACTAAAATAGAAATATGCAAAAACGAAAGTTAAAATAGGTGAGGATGTATAAAAATGAAACATAACTTGTTTCACAGTATTTTATTTAAATTCAATTATTTAATTTTGTGTATAGCTATGCTGCTAAAGGACCCACCCCCCCCCCCCCCCCCCCCTAAAATCCCCTGTTACAGGTGTATAATATAATTTAGTTTTAGGATCCAGAACACCAAAGACCGAGATCTGTGGGAAGCCATGAACGCCTACGCTAGCCGGCACTTGATGATGATGATTATTAGTATTTGCATATACAGAGAATATTTTAAAAGGGGTTTCTACTTATGATTTGGTAACAGGAAAGTTAGTTAGTTAGTTAGTTAGTCGAAAGATCATCCTCATTGCACATCGAACCATTCAGTCCATAAGTGCTCGGATCCCCTCCTCAGCAAATCCCGCAGCGTGTAGCGGCTAACGACACCAGTTCTGTGTTGGTTTATCAATCTTCTTTGGCTTCCTGCGTGGTGTTCTTGTTTGGCCACCCCTCTTTTAATATGCTGTTCTCGCAGTCTGGCCATGGTTGTAGATTCATAGTCATCACTTGGTTCACGCAAAAGTCTTACTTCTCGTAGAGCATTCAGAATGTCAGCCTGGTCCATGGCGCGTCCGTCCTCCACTGTAGCCTCACTTGTGAGCTTGTCAGCCCGCTCATTTTCTTGCACTCCCGCATGCCCTGGCACGAAGATGAAACTAATCTTTGCCAGCCGAGACCGCTCCAGAGGCAGCAACCATTCTCTTCGGATTGACCCCTCCTCTATCCTCTTGATCATGTTCATTGAGTCGCTAAGGAAACATTCCCTAGTGAATGTCTGTGTCTCTGAGCCATGTTATTGCTTTACTTACTGCCATGACTTCCATAGTCAGGCTACTTGTGGTTTCAGTGAAAGCACCAGAGTCCTCCTTCACAATTCTCCCTCCGGCCTGAGCCGTAAAGGCCCATGAGCTTCTCATCGTATCCCCAGGTAATTCATTGCCTGTGTTCTTTCCACCGTCTCTGAACCCAGCTTTACAGTTGGTGTGTGGAGTGTTGACAATATGATTATTCAACGAGAACCAAGTCACTGTTGCCTTTGTTGGGTTGACCATTGCCCCAGCTTCATCACACCAAGTACTTATGCGATTGAGTTCGGTTTGTAGTTCCACAGCAACCTGCTCTCTATCCTTACCCTGACAATACACTAAAACATCATCGGCATATGACAATGTCCTGCCAGGTCCAGTGACCTGCTCACTGGTGATTCTCACTGTGTAGGCGTTGAACAGTACCGGAGATAATGGTGATCCCAGTGGTAGGCCAGGATATATTGTTGTTGGTTCCGAAGTTCAACTGCCACATCTAAAAACTACTTTCCGTTGAAAGAGGGCTGCAGCGATCCAACTAAGGAGGAATGGGCTTACTTTGAGTTCAAGAAGCTGAAGCATTAAAAAATCCAATGGTACTCTGTTGTACGCGTCCTCAAGATCAATCGCTGCAGCAAAGGTTTCAATGCCTGAGTGGAAACCTTCATAGACATCATGGGCAAAAACTGCTGCATTGGTCCAGGTTTCTCTTTTTGGACGGTACCCACCCAGGGTAGATGGGAAAACACCTTGCCTCTCTAGCTGGCTTGATATTTTCCTGGCAATTACCTTCTCCAGCAGCTTGCCTATTGTATTCTGCATGGTTATAATTCAATATCCCTGAATTTTTTGGTGGTCTTTGTCAGGCTTCGGCAAGGGAATCAGATAGCTGTGTAACCACTCCTCCTTGATGCTAGCACTCCCTATACTGTTGTTGTACATGTCTGCTAGTTTCTCTAGCTTGTTGTCGGTACACCCATTGATGTCGTCGTATCTTATGCCATAAGGCCTTGGAGCGCTGTTTTTTGATCGTCGAAGCACAGCCTTGATTTCTTTCACTGTCACTGTGTCTTCATCCGAAGTGTTCTGGGCCTTGCACCTGTTTGAGGTGACCTCCTTGGCCAGATTTCGGCCTCCCATGTCTGTCTGGTTGCTCTGCTCTAGATAGAGTTCAAAGAGGGCTTTGCCCTTGTCCTCGTCAGTCCTCTGCCAGATGAGGTCAGCACCTTGGAAGTCAGAAATGCTCTTATTCTTGGCTACACCACTCATGCCTTTATGTAGTCGCCAGAACAATTTCAGTGACTTGTCTGTGCTTACTCTTTGACACACCTCTGCCCATTTTTCGCTTTTAACCACCTTGACCAGTTTTTTTAAATAGCTTATTTTTGTGTGCATCTCTCTTTCTAAGTGCATGCAGGGATTAGGATGACCAGCTCTGTTCTTCTTGGCATTTTGCCATCTCCTTACAGCACTACGCTTATCCACCCAAGCCACATACACCCTCACCCAGCCATACACATCCCCCACCAACACCCTCCCCCCCCCCCCACACACACACCCCCACCCACCTCACCCTCCCACATACCCACCCTACCCACACACACCACCCTCACCCAGCTATACACATCCCCACCCACACACATCCCTCCCACACCACACACCCCCCATCCACCCACACATACCCCCACCCAAGCACTTAGAGTGTATATTAAGCAGTTTTATCCACAAGGCCAAACGACTCTGCAGAGAAACCACTTATCTGCCCATAGTTGGTATCCCCCTGTAAACAATTCCAGAACGAACTCCATGCAAAGAGGAACATAGACTATCAAAGACTATCACTACAAATCCAGACAACAGTGAGAGGAATATTTGACAAGGAAGAACAGAACAATGTACAACGTAGAAATCCACTCTCATCAACTTCCTTGATGAAGAATACACACAGGACCTCTAGATCTGAGTCTACACAGATATGTCAGCATAAAATGCTGTTCGAAATGGAGGAGCAAGAGTGTACATAGGATACCCAAATAACACTAGGGACATGGCCAGAGTACCAACAGGAAAGTGTACTATAACTATGATGCTGAAAACGAGGTAATCAAGATAGCAACAGAGAAATTACTAAATACCAGCCATGGTACACACCTGTGGTGCTATTGACAGATGCAAAATCAGTACTCGAGGCACTCCTGTCTGGGAAATCACCATACAGTGGATACCATCCCACTGTGGAATACACGGAAACGATAGAGCTGATCGATTGGCTAAGGAAGGAGCAAAAGAAGAACAGCCTGATGTGCCCGTTAGCATACCACCAAAAGAAAAGAATGATCAAATCAGTCAGAAAGCCACCAAACCTTGCTCAAGATTACTGCCACATTATGGACAGACCAGAGCAGGTCATTATTCTGCTCCTCAGAACAGGACACAATAGATTACGCAACCACATGTATACAAAATTCATGATTGGTGAAACAGCCATGTGCACATGTGGATTGGCATCGCAAACAGCAGAGCGCATACTCCAAGACTGCCCACAATACAACATATCTAGGCAAACCTTCTGGCCTAGAGAGACGACAGTGGAAGATAAACTCTATGGACCACTGAGTGAACTAAAACAGACAGTTAAATTCATACAAGAGATGACATTGCATTTATAGACATATTTCAAGCGAATGAAAGAAGAAGAAAAAGTTTGCCATCACAAGGCATAGACAAATGCATTGTTAAATATGGAATAATCTGAGACTTTGAAATCATGTGCCATGTGGAATTTGATGCTCTGTATACTACATTTGGAGGTCAGCATGACCGAATGGAATAAAAACGTGTGTTCTTAAACATCCGGTGTGCTGATGCCGAAGTAAGGGGTTCAGCCCCTTCACCTGGACAATTGGACTAAAATATTGACTTCTCATCCTTGACTTGGGGAGGCAAATTACAAGTACCTCTGAAGTCGGAGTGGGTTCGCCTGATGTCTAGGGACACTATTAACAGGGAAAGTTAATCTTATGCGCAGAATTCAGTCCAACACTACTAGAGGTAGTATGTATTGACTACGCTTGAGCTCAAAGCGAGCAAGCGCAAAAAAAAAAAAAACAACTGTATTTTGTTTGCAATCTTTTAGGCTAAAAGAAGTTATGAACGTGCTGAAGCTAAGAAAGAAAAGGCTCGTAAAGAAGGACAAGATACATGGATGCTAGACTCCGTATCACAGCGGATAAGGGAAGAAGAAAAGGTGAGCATATAGATTAATGCAAGTAACTTTTCAGTATGATTTCTTCTATTTGTCCATTGATTTGATAATATCTCTGATCTTAACTCATGAAATCTGAGAAGTCAGTATTGTGAGGCTGTTATCTCCACGCATTAGTGATGTGATAATATTTATTGAACTCTTTGTTTTATTTTGTCTTGGTTATAAATTTAATATATTTCTTTTATTACTACCGAAATGTGTATGTAGTTTTGAAAACCATGCAAATAAATAACCCTTAAATTTAACAGAAAGTTAACATTCTGATAGAGTAAGTCTGAACTAAACCCTCACATTATTGTATCCTTTATTGTAGATTTCTGTCATGATGTTTGTTTATTTTCAGTAGAGGAAGAATTTTAGTTTTCTGCTCATTACATCACAAATGAGAGCTATAGTAGAACAGGGCTAGCATCAATACCTGCTGACCTGGTGTTTATGTGTTTGAATCCCCTTTGAGTCTGAGATGTTATTTCATTGACCTGTGTTCCCATGTCAACCCAGCCAGCCTAAAATGGATAACAGGACATTTCCAGGGATGTCAAGGCAGCAGGTGTGATATTGACCACATCAGGCATTGAGTGCCTAATTAGTATACAAATATGGGGCTAGCATAAAATGGGTCTTTTACATCTTTGTGTTTAACGAAAAATCTTTAACAAAAAATATAAACCCAATTTCTTGGGGTGAAAAGAAGTTCATTGCTCTTTTATTATTTTCATAACAAATATTCTTGTCTCAATTCCCATCTTGCCCATGTGTTACCAGGGCCCATAAAGGAAGCAACTAGCTGTAACCTGCCACGTTTATCATAAGAGACAGCTAAGGACAGTTGTTGTGAGACTGGCTACCTCATCCTGTAAAAGACTTCAGCTGTAGTATCCAGCCGGTCATGTTTAAGTCTTCAAAGAGCTTAGCAAACGTTGGTTGTGGGCTTATGCTTCATTGAGGGATGAAACTCAGAAGAAGAAGATGAATAAAAAGAAGAAATTAACATCTACATAGTTTGCAGTGGTCATTTATTTCTTCACACATTTTTATTTTCATCTTTATCACCTGCCCTGCCAAATAGTGCCGGTGACATGCACCTCCACAAATCTTGGTTCCCGGTGTTCTGGATCAATTCAACTGAATATATTTCTTCATGCCACCATCCCAGTCCTCATCTCATCTCATCATGTTCCTCTTGTACCTTGTGGTGTCAAGGTGAAGTATAAACAGCAGGAGAGTGCCCGCTTATGGGCTTCATGTATCGATATTCCCATGGACTCTGTTATTCCCTGCGTCCATCATTTATGTAGTCGGCCTCTTCCTCTGCTCCCCTCTGGTCTGTACATCATTGCTTGTTGTGGTATACTGTTAGTTGGTAACCTACTTGCATGGCCAAACCATTTGACTTGCTGCCTTCTAATAAAATCTAGTGCAGCTATAACCCCCACTTTAGTCCTGATTTCTTCATTTCTGATCTCATCTATTCTTGATACATTGAGTATTCTTCTCAGGAATCTCATTTCTGTTGTTGTGATTTTTCTTTTCTTTTTTTCTGTCATTGTCCAGGTTTGGCATTGGTAACATAGAGTTGGTAGGAAGATTGTGTTGTAAAGTGCTTTCTTAGTAGTTATTGGTACATGTTTGTTCTTTAGTATTGGTGCCATTTGTCCAATGAGTTGGTTTGCCTTATTGCATCTATTTTCGATCTCGTCTTCTGATTTGCCGTTGGATGATAGTATACTTCCTAGGTACTTGAAACTCTTTACTTGTTTCAAAGGATGTTCGTTTAGGTGAATCGTTAGTTGCTTTTTCTTCTTTAGTTACAGTCATTACCTCTGTTTTACTTGTGCTAATTTCCAAGCTTTGTTCCCTACACATTTCATTTAGATTATTCATGGGGTCTTGTAATTCAGCTTCGTTGTTGCTTTTTCTTCTTTAGTTACAGTCATTACCTCTGTTATACTTGTGCTAATTTTCATGTTATGTTCCCTACACATTTCATGTAGATTATTCATGTGGTCTTGTAATTCAGCTTCTGATTTTGCTATTAGTACTTGGTCGTCCACAAACAGGAGTTCTCTAATGGTTAGATTTGCAGATGGTTCTTCTTCCATGTTCTCGTCATATGATGTTCTTGCGGTCTCCGTTTGGCTGGTTTCTTTACATATGTTATCTATATATGTTATGAACAAGAGAGGAAACAGGACACAACCTGGACTGCGCCTGGCCCTGCAGCCAGCAGGGTTAGGATAGGCTAGCCTCTCCCAGGAGGGGTGAAAAGTGAAAATTAGTAGCCTGCCAATGATTCGCAGACTACACAAGTCAACCCCACCTCCACGCGGTGTAGACTGGGAAACCATGACCGTGAGGTCATGGGCTAACAGGGCTATGGCTCGCCATAGGGGATGGACTCCCTATGGTCAGATTTTGTCCTAAACCTGTGACTGGCCTAGCAAGCCGGTTGGGGATCTACATACTGCTCGTAGAAAAACTAAAAAAAAAACATCTCAGTTCATCCAGCATAATTTCTCTTGGTCTATTCCTGTCTCTTCTGCAGCTGATCTTTCCAATCGCCACAATGTTTTCCAATACTTCTCTTTTCATTACATACCATAGAATGCTGTTTGTCTCTTTCTTATAGTTGTATATAATGTTCTACATTCATTAGCCTCTTCCAGGCAATCGTTACTCTGGCAGTCCAAGGTATTCATAACATTCTTCTCAGGAACCACATCTCTGTTGCTTCTAAGCTCTTCCTAATTTGTTTATTCACATGCCTTGACTCACTGCCATGCAGATCAGTGTTTTTAACGCTCTTCATTTCAATATCAGTATCGTATCTTAGTCAGATATGACTGAGCTACCGTATGACAGTAGACAGTACTGTCTGCTTTCTGCTAGCGCTGAATGTTAGGTGGTGCTTACCAGACCCGTCACCCCACATTGTGCCAATGGCTTCTGGCGAAGGAGCGCAATTAAGAGGGTATAAGCCTTATCCTCATGTGAGGAAATGCAGCCTAAAGACTAAATGTCATGGCAGGGCAGACCAGACCCTAAGCTTTGGTTGGAACCGGCCTAGGATCGAAGCTCTGACAGGCGGACGGTGAGAGTTTGCTTTGCTGATTCAGCAGCTTCTGCAGCTTGTCTTGTTCCAGATGCATTGGTTTTACCTTTCTTCTGGAGTAAACTATGCAGGCAGAGAGAGGTATCATGCTGCATGGACAAACACACGGTCTCTACAATTCAGCCCAGTCTTTGTGCTATTTTTGAAGCACAATGTAACAAACTATCATCTGTCAAGACAGCCAGATGCCAGTATTTCAATATACTTTGGTGTTAGCATTAACATGATGAGTGTATAGGGATAAATAATGCTGTGTTTTTTCCCTTTTTTTCCATAGCAACATGACATTGGACTACATCCCCATCTGTTAGTGACTGTTTACATTGGCAACTTGCCGTCTTGACAGACGATAGTTTGTGCTTCAAAAAGGCTTAATAACTACAACCCATAGTGGTGGCGAATGTGACTTTTAAGGCCAATTCATGCTGTAAATGTTCATCCACAGTGGATGCATGAACACAAGTTCATTTTCACCATCATGCACCATCTTGTGCCTTACACGCTCAGTGTGTGACTTATCTGCAATAATTTTCTCCTTTGTCTTTATTCCATTTCTGATATTTGCCCTCCATGCAACATGTTCAGCGGCGACTTGCTCCCAATGTGCATTGTCAATGCCTGTATCAATCATGTCCCGCTTACACACATCTTTGTATCATAGTAGAGGCCGACCCTGAGATCTCCTACCCACCCGTAATTCACCTAAAAAGATGTCCTTTGGTATTCTACCGTCATCCATCCTCCTAAGATGTCCTATCCATCTAAGTCTACGGAGACTGAGCATGGAATATACCGTCACACAACCTGATCTTTCCAATACTTTAGTATTTGTGATTTTGTCTTGCCATTTAATACCAAGTATTCTTCGCAGACATCGCATATGAAAGCTGTTTAAATGTTTCTCTTGGTGTGAGTAAGTTGCCCAGGCTTCACTGCCATAATGAAGAGTACTAAGGACACAGCCTTGGTGGACAAGGACATTGGTGGGCAGCCAATCTTCTTTAGTGCCTTGAACAGACCCTCACGACTAACCAAATCAAATGCCTTTGTGAGGTCGATGAAGGCAATAAACAGTGGCTGATTCTGTTCACGGCATTTTTCTTGCACTTGTTGCAATGAAAATATCATATTAGTGGTAGACCGGTTTTGTCAGAATCCACACTGTGATTCGGGGTAGACTTGATCTCCCAGGACTTGAAGTCTGCGCAGAACAATTCTGGCAAATACTTTCCCAACAATACACAGAAGTGAGATACCCCTATAGTTGTTACAGTCGCTCCAATCGCCCTTGTTCTTGTACAATGTTATGATGCTTGAGTCTTTGAAATCCTGTGGGACTTGTCCTTCTCGCCAGCATAGCTCTATTAGCTGGTGGATCTGTAGAGTGAGTGTGTCTTGCCCACTCCTGATAACCTCTATTGGAATCCCATCCTCGGGAAGGTTAACCCAGTCAACAAATGCCCGCAGAAGTCGGATGTGTCGGCCTAACGGCGCAAGAACGCAGCTCTGCTGTAAACAGGCACAACGCAATCATGTCCAAAAAAAAAACTCCGGATGAACGCAGAAGAAGAAGAAGAAGAATCCTATCCTTACCTGGAGCCTTGCCAGATGCAAGTTCATTTATAACACACTTAACTTATGTTATGGTGGGAAGCGTGTCCAGGTGGTCAAGAGTTGGCAGGGCCTCTATGACGGTGAGGGCATCGTCCGCTAATTTGGTCTCACTTGAGTAAAGTTTCATATAGTGCTCTACCCATCTATCCATCTGCTGTCTCTTATTAGTGAAGATTTCTCCAGTCAAGGTTTTCAGTGGTGCACTTATTTTGATCATTGGACCACAGGCTTTCTTTATCCCTTCATACATGCTTCTGATGTTTCCCTTATCACTTGCATTTTGAACGGACTCACATAACGTGATCCAATAGTCATTTGTACACTGCCTGGCAACCTTTTGCACATCTTTACTAGCTTGCTTCAGCTCTCTGAGAGTGTTAAGCATTGTTCTTTCCTTGTTTCTTAAGAGAAGTATCTTCTTTTTATCAATCAAGGGATGCAGTGTCTGGCTATTTGCCGCAAACCAGTCCTGCCTCTTATGATCCACAGTGCCGTAAACCTCTACCGCTGTTTTATAAAGAGTTTCCTTAATTTTATCCCACTTTACACTTGCTGTACAAATTTCTGATGTATTAGTGAAAGCATCTTCAAGTTGCTGTTGGAACTCAAAGCACTTATCAGGACTGTATTGTGACTGTATACATTGTTATGGTAATTGAGTATCCTTCTCTGGGATACTCTAGCTAAAAGCAAAGGCATCCTTGTTTCCCAAGCTACGTTTGCCACAGTTTTCAGAAATGCAGACCTTAATAATTAGTTTCCATTATGTAAATTTTATATTCCTTTTAATGTTTATTTTAGCAAATGGAAAAAGCCAAGAAGAAAAGGAAAAAAGAAAAGAAAGATAAAAAGAAGAAGAAGAAGAAAAAGCATTCTTCAAGCTCATCTTCCAGTGACAGTGTGAGTTAATGATGATGTTGATTGACATTTTTGTCTTGAACATTCACTTCTGTCTGGCAGTCTGTAGTTTGTTTTGTAAACGTTTGAGCTGTCCGTGATGTTTGATTGTTAGAATGTTAATGGTTACTCTTTTCTGGACATATGAGAAAAGGAAAACGGGAGTACATTTTGACAACGGGAATGTTGGAGGGCAGACTGAAAGAGAAGATACTGGACAGTTTGACATCATGTCAGGGAGGTACATCTGCATAAGAAATGACTGGCAGTACACAAGACTGAAGGCTGTGGGCAGACATGATAAACAAATCTACATGGCGTGGATTACAAGAAAAATGAGATGACAGCCCAGTGTAATTCTTATAAAGACGATTTAATATAGCTGATCCAGGGGCAAATGGAGTGAGTTGGCATTTGTTGATGATGCCTGTAATAGATTGACCTTGGTGTTTGGAAATGTAAGATTTGATAAGAAGGCAGTTGATTGTTTCATAATGAGAACTGTAGCCATACAGGGATTTTTGTTGGGGCTTGATACAATTTACATGGCTATTAATGATTGGCTGTTGTTGTACATCTAGTTAATAGATGGACAGAATATATAGAACAGTTTTTTGATGATAAGAGACCAGATGTAAATATTCAGACAAAGTGAAGGACCACCAATACTTGCTGTGGAAGTTGAGGAAGTACTAGATTACATGAAGAAAATAGGAGTACAAGGACCAGACAACACTGTCTTGGAGGAAATTGAGGTCCTGGGAGATGTTAGAATTGAAACGACAGAATTTCAAAATGCCATCTGTGTTAGTGTGTACATTCCTAGTGACCTATTAAAATCCATTTTCATAACCCTGCCAAAGAAACCTGGTGTTCTGAATATGAAGATCATCACACAATCAGTCTTATGGGGTTATGACAAATCTGTTACTGATAATAATTATGAGTGGAGTAAGAAAAAAGATAAAATCAGAAATTAGTAATGGACAACGCAGATTTGTAGAGGGAAAGGGCACAAACAATGTCATATACATTCTCAGAACACTATTAGAAAGGGCTAACACAGTGCATTGACACATAACATCAACACAGTACATTGCACTTGATGCTGTATCACAGCAGTAGATCAACACAGTGCATTAGCACTACATATCAGCATTACATCTACACATGTACCAACACAGTGCATCAGCACAGTGCATCAACACAATATATCATTACAGTGCATCAACACAGTACATCATTACAGTGCATCAACACAATATATCATTACAGTGCATCAACACAGTGCATTAGCACTACATATCAGCATTACATATCAGCATTACATCTACACATGTACCATCACAGTACATCAGCACAGTGCATCAACACAATATATCATTACAGTGCATCAACACAGTGCATCAACACAATATATCATTACAGTGCATCAACACAATATATCATTACAGTGCATCAACACAATATATCATTACAGTGCATCAACACAGTGCATCATTATGGTGCATCAACACAATATATCATTACAGTGCATCAACACAATATATCATTACAGTGCATCAACACAATATATCATTACAGTGCATCAACACAGTGCATCATTATGGTGCATCAACACAGTGCATCAACACAATATATCATTACAGTGCATCAATATAGTACATCAACACAATGCATCAACACAGTACATTAACACAGTGCATCAACACAGTGCATTAACACAGTGCATCAACACAGTACATTAACACAATATATCATTAGATTACATCAACACAATATATCATTAGATTACATCAACACAATATATCATTACAGTACATCAACACAATATATCATTAGATTACATCAACACAATATATCATTAGATTACATCAACACAATATATCATTACAGTACATCAACACAGTGCATCAACACAATATATCATTACAGTACATCAACACAGTGCATCAACACAATATATCATTACAGTACATCAACACAGTGCATCAATATAGTACATCAACACAGTGTATCATTACAGTGCATCAACACAATATATCATTACAGTGCATCAACACAATATATTACAGTGCATCAACACAGTACATTAACACAGTGCATCAACCCAGTGCATTAACACAGTGAATCAACCCAGTGCATCAATAAAGTACATCAACACAGTGCATCAACACAGTATATTAACACAGGGCATCAATACAGTACATCAACACAGTACATTAACAGTACATCAGCAGTGTGTACCAGCATTGCATTTACACAGTAACACAGTGCATCAAAAATGCATCAACACAATATGTTAGCACAGTGCATCAAGACAGTGCATCTACACATGTACTAACACAGAACATCAACACAGAACATCAACACAGAACATCAACATGGTGCATTAACACAGGGCATCAACACAGTATATTAACACAGGGCATCAACACAGTATATTAACACAGAGCATCAACACAGTATATTAACACAAGGCATCAACACAGTATATTAACACAGGGCATCAACACAGTATATTAACACAGAGCATCAACACAGTATATTAACACAGAGCATCAACACAGTATATTAACATAGGGCATCAACACAGGGCATCAACACAGTATATTAACACAGAGCATCAACACAGTATATTAACACAAGGCATCAACACAGTATATTAACACAGGGCATCAACACAGTATATTAACACAGAGCATCAACACAGTATATTAACACAGAGCATCAACACAGTATATTAACATAGGGCATCAACACAGTATATTAACACAGGGCATCAACACAGTATATTAACACAGAGCATCAACACAGTATATTAACACAAGGCATCAACACAGTATATTAACACAGGGCATCAACACAGTATATTAACACAGAGCATCAACACAGTATATTAACACAGAGCATCAACACAGTATATTAACACAAGGCATCAACACAGTATATTAACACAGGGCATCAACACAGTATATTAACACAGAGCATCAACACAGTATATTAACACAGAGCATCAACACAGTATATTAACATAGGGCATCAACACAGTATATTAACACAGGGCATCAACACAGTATATTAACACAGAGCATCAACACAGTATATTAACACAAGGCATCAACACAGTATATTAACACAGGGCATCAACACAGTATATTAACACAGGGCATCAACACAGTATATTAACACAGAGCATCAACACAGTATATTAACACAGAGCATCAACACAGTATATTAACATAGGGCATCAACACAGTATATTAACATAGGGCATCAACACAGTATATTAACACAGGGCATCAACACAGTATATTAACACAGAGCATCAACACAGTATATTAACACAGGGCATCAACACAGTATATTAACACAGGGCATCAACACAGTATATTAACACATGGCATCAACACAGTATATTAACACATGGCATCAACACAGTATATTAACACAGGGCATCAACACAGTATATTAACACAGGGCATCAACACAGTATATTAACACAGGGCATCAACACAGTATATTAACACAGGGCATCAACACAGTATATTAACACAGGGCATCAACACAGTATATTAACACGGGGCATCAACACAGTATATTAACACAGGGCATCAACACATGTACCAACACAGAAAACAACACATTGCATCAACAGTATTTACTAGTGTTACATCTACACATGTACATCAGCACAGTGCATCAGCATAATAGATTAACACAGTACATCATCAGTACAATGCATCAACACTGTGTTTAAGTAGTGTATCAACATTGCATCAACAGTGTATCATCATTGTAGCAATAGTGCATAACACAGTGCACATGCACAGTGTATCAATATTGTATCAACAGTGCATCAACTGTGTACCAACACAGTGCACAAACACAGTGTATCAACACAGTGCACAAGCACAGTGCACAAGCACAGTGTATCTACATAGTGCATTAGTGCATGTTCATTAGATCAACAAACAGCCAGACTCTGCAGCCCTTGATTGATAAGAAGAAACAAGGAAAGACCAATGCGTAACACTCTGAGTGAGCTAAAGCAAGCTAGGAAGGATGTGCAAAAGGCTGCCAGGCAGTGTGCAAATGATTATTGGATCAAGTTATGTGAGTCCATTCTAATAACAAGTGATAAGGGAAACATCAAAAGCATGTATGAAGGAATAAAGAAAGCCTGTGGTCCAGTGATGAAAAGAAGTGCACCATTGAAAACCTTGACTGGAGAAATCATAACTGATAAGAAACAGCAGATGGACAGATGGGTAGAACACTATTTGGAGCTTTACTCAAGTGAGACCAAACTAGCGGATGATGCCCTCAATGCCATAGAGGGTCTACCAACTCTTGACCACCTGGACACACTTCACACCATAACAGAAGTTAAGTGTGCTATAAAGAACTTGCATCTGGCAAGGCTCCAGGTAAGGATGGGATTCCAATAGAGGTTATCAGGAGTGGGCAAGACACACTCACTCTACAGATCCACCAGCTAACAGAGCTATGCTGGCGAGAAGGACAAGTCCCACAGGATTTCAAAGATTCAAGCATCAAAACACTGTACAAGAACAAGGGCGATCGGAGCGACTGCAACAACTATAGGGGTATCTCACTTCTGTGTATTGTTGGAAAAGTATTTGCCAGAATTGTTCTGCGCAGACTTCAAGTCCTAGGAGATCAAGTCTACCCTGAATCACAGTGTGGCTTTTGACAGAACCGGTCTACCATTGATATGATATTCTCATTGCGACAAATGCAAGAAAAATGCTGTGAACAGAATCAACCACTGTTTATTGCCTTCATCGACCTCACAAAGGCATTTGATTTGGTCAGTCGTGAGGGTCTGTTCAAGGCACTAAAGAAGATTGGCTGCCCACCAACTCTTCTGTCCATTGTGGAATCGTTCCACACAGGCATGAAGGGTATAATTAAGTTTGATGGTGCAACTTCTGAAGAGTTTGAAATCAAGAGTGGAGTTTAACAAGGTTGTGTACTAGCTCCCACCCTCTTTGGAATATACTTTTCACTTCTACTGAAATATGCCTTTCGTGATCAGGATGGTGGTATATACATTCACTCACGCTCAGATGGCGGCCTCTACAATGCTCAGAGATTGAAGGCCAAGACCAAAATTAGGAGGGTACTGATCAGAGAGTTGCGTTTTGCAGATGATGCTGCAGTTACGACCCACTCTGAGGAAGAATTGCAATGTCTACTATCTGCATTCTCCAATGCTTTTTCTGAATTTGGTTTAACAGTTAGCAAAAAGAAGACACAGATTATGTCACAAGGTGCACATGGGGTACCATCAATCTTTATTGATGACGCTGAACTAGATAGACCATTTTACATATCTAGGATCAGTGGTAAATAGCAAATTATCCCTAGATTAGGAAATCAACAACCGGATTGGTAAGGCAGCAACAACAATGAACAGGTTAAGAAAAAGAGTCTGGGAGAACAGGAAGCTTACTGCCAAAACAAAAGTCCTTGTCTATCAAGCCTGTGCCCTTAGTACTCTTCTTTATGGCAGTGAAACCTGGACAACTTACTCACACCAAGAGAAACGTTTAAACAGCTTTCATATGCGGTGTCTGCGAAGAATTCTTGGTATTAAGTGGCAAGACAAAATCACAAATACTGAAGTATTGGAAAGATCAGGTTGTGTGACGATTTATTCCATGCTCAGTCTTCGTAGACTTAGATGGATAGGACATCTTAGGAGGATGGATGATGGTAGAATACCAAAGGACATCTTTTTTGGTGAATTACAGATGGGTAAGAGATCTCAGGGTCGGCCTCTACTACGATACAAAGATGTGCGTAAGCGGGACATGATTGATACAGGCATTGATAATGCACAGTGGGAGCAAGTCACTGCTGAACGTTTTGCATGGAGGGCAAATATCAGAAATGGAATAAAGACAAATGAGAAAATTATTGCAGATAAGTCACATGTGAGGCGTAAGATGGTGCATGATGGTGGAAATGACCATGTGTTCACATGCACCCACTGTAAACGAACATTTACAGCGCGAATTGGCCTTATCAGTCACATTCGCTACCGCCATAGGTAAAAGTTATTATGCCTTTTTAAAGCACAAACTATCGTCTGTGAAGACGGCAAGGTGCCAATGAGTATATCAACAGTGTATCACCACAGGGTATACCATGATGTGACTAGGGGTTGTTTATTGGTGTTGCTCGTCTTGTATGGCACATCTTTCACCCTGGCATTCTCGTTTCAGTAGCTGGCTGACATTCAATAGATTCTTAACAAAAACGCTGGTGCAGCCTATACAATGTTTATTTAAACTGAACATACATCAGACTCTTAACTGCTGACCTTAACCTTGTACACTTACTATGTATGGATATGTCTGTAATTTTCTGCTAGCTAGCCGACTGATTTTCAGTTCTTTTATGTCTATGCCGTTCACTCTGGTGCTGTCTTTAGTATCACTTGCAAGTCTTAGCTACGCCATGAGTAAGTTAACCTAAAGCCACTTATCAACAGTTACTTACAGTTCACTCCCGTGCTGGTTGACAATCAGTTACAGTCTCAGTGGGAATCACTCAGCTGTAGATGGCATACATGCTGATATGTTGTTCTTAAATACGGATCTACATTCATTTCTTTGTTGTAAGTTTGCGAAGTTGTACACACTGGTAATTTCACAAGTCGAAGATCTAGTAGAGTTTAGGTAATGTGTCCAGTTAGCTGTCTCTGCACCTAATGACTGCTTTCTCCACTCAGAGTCGCTAGCTGCGGTCGTTACTTTGTGAATCCATGAGTTTTCATCCCGCTGAACTGTCTTTGTCCAGTCAGTGTATTTTAACCTATTCTATACCTGTCTTACTGGTTAATCTAGTTCACCTTCATATAATCTATTTTAACTCCTATTTGGAACATGGCAGGTATCAACAGAGTGTACCAACACAGTATTTCAGCATAGTGCATCAACACAAGCTAAATTGTGTCTATTTTATTGTCACCGACAAGGCCAGAGCTGTTCATAGATGTCTAATGACACAGTTACAGAGGTTTCATAATCAGTTTATAAAGAGGTTGCTTACTATTTTATATTGACCAAATATGATATGTTTACTTTCAATTAGGATGGTGACAGAACAAATGAAGAGCAGTGGATAGAAGCTAAGGCAAAAGCAGAAACAGTCTCTTCTTCAACCATCAGAGGTCCACAATTGCAGGTATATTCCACAGCAAAGTTAACAAGAAAATTTGTATCAGTAACAGTATATCTTGCTCAACACACTGGGTTTTGATAAATATATTTTGGCAATTTTTGTTTCAGACAATGTTTTAAATTGAAGTCGTTTGTATTAAGTAATTAATGTGTCGGGCCCTCATGTAATGAATTTCCTATTTAATGGACAAGTAACAATACATTTACAGTACAGTAATGAACAATAATTTTGTAATGTAATTTTATTGAGTTTGATTTTGTCTGTTAAATGCAGTTTTGTATAATTAATTTTATTTGGTTTCTGTGTCTTTATAAAACAGTGTTGTGTATGTGCTGTTTGTGGGTCTGTTTTTGTATTGGTGTAAAGTCATTTTGTATATGTGATAGTCAGTTTAAAGTTGTCATGGTAAACAGTTTAAATTACTGTGGGAATATGTGAGTTGTATATTTCACCTTGATGGATTTATCTTATCAGAAGAAGAAGAAGAAGGAATATGTGTGTTGTATATTTCACCTTGATGGATTTATCTTATCAGAAGAAGAAGGAATATGTGTGTTGTACATTTCACCTTGATGGATTTATCTCATTGCTTTAGTTTATGTTGCGTGAATTCTGCAGTATGTACCTGACAAGATGCGACAAAATATGCCAGGCAATAAATTGTGCAATAAATTATTTGTGTCTTTGTTATTAAAATGTTATGTGTAGGTCAGCATGGCCGAATGGATAAGAATGTATGTTCTTAATCATTCAGATGGCTGATGCCGAGATAAGGGGTTCAACCCCTACCTCGGACAGTTGGGCTAAAATGTTGACCTGTCATCCTTGACTTTGGGACGTTAATTACAAGTACCTCTGAAGTCGGAGTTGGTTTGCCTGATGACGAGGGACACTGTTAATAGGTAAAGCTAATCCACACACAAAATTCAGTCCAGCACTACTAGAGTTTAAAGCGAGCAAGCGCAAATAAAATGTTATGTATGTATTTGTGGTTTGGAAAGAACAGTGATGGATGGATCCTGGAAGTAGTGGCAGGCGTTGACCAGCATCAAGATGGACACAGGACATTGTAGACACACTGGGCATGAGGCAGGGGTTGAGCAGCATCAAGATGGACACAGGACATTGCAGATACACTGGACATGAGGCAGGGGTTTAGCAGCATCAAGATGGACACAGGGCATTGCAGACACACTGGGCATGAGGCAGGGGTTTTCTAGCATCAAGATGGACACAGGACATTGTAGACACACTGGGCATGAGGCAGGGGTTTTCTAGCATCAAGATGGACACAGGACATTGTAGACACACTGGACATGAGGCAGGGGTTGACAGCATCAAGATGGACACAGGACATTGTAGACACCTTGGACATGAGGCAGGGGTTGACAGCATCAAGATGGACACAGGACATTGTAGATACCTTGGACATGAGGCAGGGGTTGACAGCATCAAGATGGACATTGTAGACACACTGGGCATGAGGCAGGGGTTGACAGCATCAAGATGGACACAGGACATTGCAGACACACTGGGCATGAGGCAGGGGTTGACAGCATCAAGATGGACACAGGACTTTGCAGACACACTGGACATGAGGCAGAGGTTGTCTAGCATTAAGATGGACACAGGTCATTGCAGACACACGGGGCATTGTAGCATAGCAGGCATTTTCGAACAGTTGCAGACCTTTGCATTCAACGCTGCAGACATTTGCATAAAATGTTGCAGCGGGCCTTTCTAAGAAAATGACGTCTCACTCGGTTGTTAAGCATCTCCTTAAAAGGCGACGCATAATGTCTTACCACCACGAACAAAGGAAAAAGAATCACAGTTAGCTAAAAATAGATAAATTAGCGGGGCTATTTAACCCAAGGCTAAGCCGATATCAGCACTTGAATTTTTAATCGCCATCAAGTCAAAATGTAGGCGTTAAGGGAGTGCATTTTTGCTAACTGTGCTTTCTCAGTGCTATGGCACTGAAGAAAAGGCACAGTTTTGCGAGAGAAAAACAGTGGCCGAGAAAATAGAGTACAACAACAGTGGCTCTATATAGTATGGTAAACTGAAGGAATCTAACCCATGCTATAATTTGGAAAACCCAGAGAAGAAAACCTACATGCTGGGGTGTGCTGAAAGAAACCAGTCAAATTATGAAAAATAAATGGTGGATACGTCATCACAGATAGCCCCAGACAAGGGAACCAACTCATCTTAGAATTGCCAACGACAACTTGAAGTCAAATATTAGTTATCCCGCTGGAACTTTCCGATCTCAAGTGGATTACACAATTGAAAAATAACGGCAGTAGTTGTCCTATGTGCAACTAATTACCTAGGGAAGAGATTACGTGTGCTGTGCAGCTTAAACCAAAGCTAGTACAGAAAAGTGGATATCCTTAAACCACTCATTTCGTCTGCAAAGCTCCGGACGGGTAATACTCCAAAAATATAGGTGAGAGGTTGCAAGATCAGCTTCTATATGTGGCTGGAACCGAGACGATACTCCGAGATTGTATCCACGTCATACAAAACATGTTTCGGGTCCGACCTTTGCCGAAAAACGAAGAGTAAAACTGCACATGTAATTTGATGTGCCGCTCGACTAACTACAACCCGCATTACAGACCGACTTTTACCTAGTCCTGGCTACATGAGCTCAAATCATGGGAGCTAAACAGCCATTGGTAGAATTACCATTTCAAATGCAGAATCACGTCAATCGCAAGACCTCTACAAGAGAAGAGGGCCCAAAGGAAGATGCCGATATCATTCATCATCGTGTATCTACATCAACGCATAGCGGGAGAATTATTAGACAGTGCCTACGTCTATCAGTTATGCCCCCCCCCCCCCCCGCAACTGTATTGTAATGCAATATTCCAGCGTCCCCATCTCTTATAGATGATTCAGTCAGAGGAACGTTTAGACAGTGACAGATTCATTTGTACGGTCCATAAAGAAGAAAGATGAAACACCCCCCAACACCCCCCTTTTCATCAATGGAAAGCTTATAGAAGAGACTGTATAGGGCAGTCAGATTATGTGTGTATCAAAGAGCTTAGGTACAGTTGTTTATCAAGCTCTGTGTTGGGTGACAGTACCTCATGGTTGAGTTACAGAATTTGTTTTCAATCAAAAAGATTTAGTTAAGAGACTGATCAAATCAACAACCTATACCAGTTTAATGGACTACATATGTGGTTAATGAAGTTTAGTTGCTTACATGTATTATGTGTGGAAATGATGTACAATCATTCCAGATATTGGTATTGATTGGCGGGGTGGGAAATGGGTTGTTGAATCTGATTATTCACAGTGTATTGTTTGAAGATGGTTTATTTTGTTATTATGATTTGTTGATTTAGGAGTGCAGAGATGTTAGAGTGCAACATAACTCACTATGAAGTCTATATTAAAAGCTATAGTTAGACTTAAGAGTTGTTCGTACTGTCTTGTGAAGGTTGTTACAACATAATGTTATTGTGGTGATATATGTCACTGATTTATTTAAGAACGTGAGAGTTAATGTGGGGAGGTCGAACGCACTTGGCCTATTACTCCAGATAGAGGATCTTATTCCCTTGAAGGCTAAGGCAACTGACCTGACTCTCAATATCTTCTCCAGGTGATTAGTCTTCTTAAGGTGAATTAGACTGTGATCAATTCTATCTAGTCTTATCCTTATGAGAAACAGAGCCATAAGTCTAGTTCCTGGAGAATTCTGCAAGGAAGAGCACCATCTATCATTTCTTATATCTTGAATCAAGGACCCTCTAGATACCCCTAGACGCAAAAGTCATATATTCTATACAAATAACCTCACAGGCATGAGGCAGGGGAACTGTCAAGGTATCGAGACACTTTTCACCAATCTGTAATGAGATCAACCTGCTACATGAAGATGAATGTTAAACTGCTTCAGTATCTGTGTCTGGTATGTGCTGACATCCAAATATCTCGTCACATGGATAGCATGAGATGGAAGATGCTTTATAGAGATTAAGAACATAATAGGACAAGAAAAAAACTGCATTCTATGAAATAAAGAACATTTTATTCAGTAAGTCCTTCTTATTGGAAGCTAGATAACAAATTCTTGCATATTGCATAGAACCAGTTCTAACATATGGCTGCGAATCCTGGACAATTAGTAAATCAGTGAAAAAAATCACTGGAAGCTTTAGAGATGTTGTTTTATAAAAGAATGCTGAAGACAGCCAAAATAAACAATCTGAACATTTTGAGGGAGAATAAGTCGCAATACAACTTATCACAAATATCAGAAGGAGGCAGTCACGTTAGCCTCATTATGAGAAGAAAACAAACTGGAACATGTGACAACTGGAAAGAGAAAAAGAGGAAAATAGAGAGAGAAAATTCTTGATAGCATACAAATTGATACTTGTGTTTGGAGATCTGGCAAGGCACTTGATGATGATGATTTGTGTAATTTTAGTCTATTCCTGTGTCTGTATAACATAGTTGTGTGTGTAATATTAGTCTGTTTCTGTGTCTGTAACATAGTTAGTTGTGTGTGTAATATTAGTCTAATTCTGTGTCTGCATGAAATGGCTGTCTGTGTAAGATTAGTCTATGTGTCTGTATAAAACAATTTTGTTGATGTAATTGTTTAGGTAAATTGTGAGAGTAGTATTTGAACTGTTATCGGATGTTGCATATGCATGTATTAATTTTAATAAAATTTCTCTTACTCAAGCGGGAAAGCTGGATGGAGTCTCCACTGGATATAATTCCAACCACATCCAAGCAAGAGCTTAGAGATGCAATAAAGAAACAAAAAGATGAGGCCAAAAAAGAGGCAGAAAAGATGCTGGAGGTACTAAGAAAGATTTCAACTTGTAGTTTCATGTTTTTAAATTGATGTTTGGGATCCTTAAGGCACTTGGTGTACTGACTAGTTTTGTTTTAATGAGTCCATGTCAGAACATTAGAGGTACCCAAATAGTGATGTATTCAGTGGTAGTTTCAAACTCTCCACAACCTAAGTGGTTAAAGAACACCATCTCTGCTGAGGTTATAGTGTGTCATGGACAATTTTAGCATCTGAACATTGTGGGTTTGTTTTTAGACTGCGTTGTTCAGACCACTGACGCTATTTTTCTGGAAACTCTTAGGTGTCATAGCTACAACTACAGAGTTGATACTTTATGTGATGCTCTCGGCATGCGGCTTGCTGTTCTGTGAAGAGAGGTGAAGCCAGATGGAGTAAAACCCAATGCAATGAAATATGTCCTCTTTCCTGTAACCTTATGGGCTGTTTCCAAGTCTGGCAGAGCCTAACTCTGACTGGGCCCAAAGTCCACACATTTACTGAAAATATTTTGTTGTGGGTAGATTGTCTGTTTTGAAATTTTGCCAGCCCAGCAGCAAATGTGACATAATTAAATTCCTCTGAAAAATTGACCTCAACTGTTTGTGTACTCGGCACTATTCAAGTTAAAGGGGAGTGCCATAGCTCCAAGTCACTCTGCGGTAATTTATAATTCCACTATTTCATTAGTGTCATTTATATTTTCATACATTGTAACTCTCAAGCATTTAAGGACAACTTTGTTGACATGCTATTTATTGTAAATACATGATTCATTTTCTTGGAAGAATCTTAAATTATTGCACTTATGTTCAAGGATCAATAAACATCAGATGCTAACACAATTAGTAGCAAAGAACAAGATTGACTATCTGCTTCCATTCAGATACACATAAGGTATGCACAGTATTGAGCCTTAGAACACTTTTCAAAACAACTGCTGGAGATACCTGAAAGCAAAAGAATAAATAACCATACTCAGACTGAAAACAGTGCAGTGCACACTTAAATGTCACCTGTATCACAAGTTCACAATTGGACCAGGTCCTGAGTATGTTTGGAAATGCTCTAAGATGGTAAACAAAAATGTAAAGGTCCTTTTTACACACCTAAGATGCAGTGGGCATATAGAAATGTTTTGCATATCCTTTACAGGACACCGCTGTCAACATCAGCATCTTTCAGCTGTATGTTGATTTCTTGGCAAGATTACGCTCAGTAGTTTGCCATTGCTTTCTGAGCGGCCGGCTCATTATCCCGCTAGTTACTAGCATGGGTCGAACCGCTTCCAATTCTCGCCTCGCTGCAAGACCCTGCGTGGATAAACGGGATTACGGAGAAAGTGGTGTAACCCCTCAGCCAGAGAGACCGGCGGGCATATAGAGCTAGACTCATATTTGTTTAGACCAAACAGCACTCGGTGGCTGATGTGGTCAGTATCACGCTGGCTGCCTTTATTTCCCAAGACATTTCCTGGTACCCATTTAAGACTGGGTTGACCTGGAAGCGCAGGTCAGTTTTAAAAGTGTGAGACCCTGATGCAAATTGAACTGAAGACCGCCAGTATGGCAGGCCAGCATCTAGTGGTTACTTCCTGAGACAGTAGTAGAGTATATTGTGCAGGAGGGTGATCTGGGAAACAGGAAAGTGGGTGAAAAACAAGTATCTGGCACCTAAACTCATTTGTTTGTAAGCTATGCACAGCAATGTATCTGGAAAGAAAAACTGCTGGGGTGGGTGTGGCTGAGACTGGATCCTCTAACCTCCGAAGCCGTACAGTTTGCGACCCTGAACAAGAAGCTCATTGAATGGAATGGAATCTGGAAAGAAAACTGTTTATAAGCCAGTTGTTGCTTGATGGTTATCTGAATACAGTCCAAGGCTATAAGAATCAAACCTGTACATACAGTTACATGCTGAAACTGGATCTGTTGGGTCAAAATTGCAATTGGCACAGCCAAGCTGTCAGCTTGGCACAGCCAAGCTGTCAGCTTGGCACAGCCAAGCTGTCAGCTTAGTGTAATAAGTGTTACGTACACAATGTTGTGTGTGAATGAAGAAGTAGAATAAGTAAATACCATCATCGTCACATGCCTTGGCTACTGGCGTGGGTGATCATGCTTCTCCACATCTTGTGAACAGCATGTGTGCTGGCAACTTTCCGTACCATGACAGAAGTCTGTGATGTTTTCCTCAATCTCCTTTCCATAAATCTTTCTGATTGTCACAACATATTTCAGTTTTTTTCTTTTCATAATGTGGCAAAAACATTACGACTGCCTGTTTCTGATATTTGTGATAACCGTCTTAGCCTCTTTCAGAACAATTAGATTACAAAAATAGTACCTTGTTATTTTGAACTATATCATGGTTTATTTTGTATAATTAGTTTAAATATCTATTTCTCTCTTAGCCTGGTCGTAATGCTAGAGAATTAAATCCTCACTGGAAGGATGGTGGTACAGGTCTGCCAGAAGAAAACCCAGACAAACACAAGCATAACAGGTCAGCTGTGTTGTCAGCAAGTGCTGCTGGAGATGCAGGGTTGTCATGGTTACGCAAAGCTTATGATCGCTGCAAGCAGCAAGCATTGGAGGAAGGCAGAACTCTTGAGGAAGTTGCTGCAGAAAGATGGGGTGTGAGTAACATTGTCTATCAGTGACTTGTCTTTGCTGAGATGTTCTTGACTCCTGTTTAAAAATGTATGTCATGTAGAAATAACATAAATTTTAAGCTTTAGGACTTCTATTACATTTGACAAGAAGGAAATCAATGGCAAACTGCCTTATAGTAAATCATGATTCAGTGTTGGGGTACTGAAGATAGATGTAGACACTCGAGATTCTTTGGGCATGTTCTGTAGAGAAACACTTGAAAATTTAGTGACAACTTGCACACTCCATGGGAAAATGGTTAAAGACAGGCAAAGACATAAATACCAGGATGACTTTATGAAATCACATAATAGGAAAAAAAAGAACACATCTGATCCAAGACTGGGAATTGCTGGAGATGTCAAACCATGGCATGGCTCAGGAGTACTGTGACTCTTTACCTTGATATGGTTAACATAACTATATTTCAGATGTGTTAAAGGAGGAGTTGTGACTGAGGTTTCGGTGTCTGCCTTGGAAGCTCAGAAGTTACTAGGTTCACTCCCATCATAGGACTGGTATTTCTTTTACAAAAACCATTATTTTTTTAAAAATATATATACACACACACACATTCAATAGCATGTCCTTTGCAGAACCTCGTTCCCATAACAACCTTTTGGAAATCATCTCTGTCATAAGCAAGATGTCCAGTGTCTGATACACCCATCTGGAGATCATCTGCCACATCCTGCACTCATCTTCTCTTTAGCCTTCCTCTTCCTCTCTTCCCAGGCATATACCCCTGCATTATTGTTCTCTCCAAACTTTCATGACGTTTCAAGTTACCAAAATATTTAAATTTTCTTTGTTTTATTGTCTTTAGTAGCCAACCTTCTTCAGTATTCAGATCGTGTCGTATGGATGCATTTGTTTTTTATATGTAAATATATATATATATATATATATATATATATATATATAATATATATATATATATATATATATATATATATATATATATATATATATATATAACATTTAAGCACACATATACACACACAGTCCTTGATCTCTTTGATAGTGAGATCAGATACCTAGCCTTCTCAGATAGGACTGAGAAAGAGGTTCTGTGTTAAAGTTAATCATGTTAAAATGTGCCATAGGATTGGACATAGCAAAGAGAAGGACTTGGCAATGTCCCTGGCAAAATTAATAGAGGGAACAGCCTATCTATGGGTAAGTAGAGCCTATTACATTGAATGGAATCTATCTAGAAACTAACCTTGCACAAATGCATGTCAAAGAATGACAAACTGTTCTGTGGATTAAAGAGTTGCATAACTAGGCATGATTCAGTCCCCTGAAAAGATCAAAGAAGAAAATGGTGTATTAAGGATGAAACTTAAAATACATATACAGAATTGTAGAATCATGTTTGATATGCATAATTGAAATATAAAAATTTTAATAAGTTTAAGCTCAACTATGGAGCTTGAATAAAAACCCAAAATGTGAACAAGAAGCTCATTGAATGGAAACATGCATACGGGTACAAGGAAATATTTTGACCAAAGTCTTTATGAATGGATCAACAAAAACAAAATAAAGGAACACTTATACCCACATTCAAATAGTGGTCTTATCAACAAAACATGGCAATAGTTTAAGCCTTTGTAGGCTTATTTCAGTTGCGTTTCCAATTTAAATATGTATGTGAGATGCTTCTTCTAACCTAATCACCAACAGGAAAATAAAAATAAATTGCAAAATTTGATAGACAAAACAACTGCATAAAGTGAAAAGAAAGGACTACAACTAAACAACAAACAAGAGTTATGGTCACAACCAAGAATCAAAAGCAATCAGAGTGTACAGTGCGGCAAATGGGATACACTGAAACAAGTAGATAGATTCACTTAAGTTAGTTACTTGGTAATCGTTTTATAGAATGTCGCAGTCAACCCTAGAATTTTTTGACTGCTTTTTATTTCTTGGCAAGTTTTATGTTCAGCAATTTGAGGAAGACCGGGAAGACCGATTTGTTCAGCAAAAAGAGGAAGACCGAGAGGAAAATACCTGGATGGCTTGGCCACATGGCATGGACGAGACAGGAACACTGAGCTGATCCACGACTCTGGTGGTCGAGTGAAATGGCGAGTCATGACCGCCCACGCTTTCCGGCATGGCACATGATTGATTTATTGAATTTGCTATAGCTTTGTGAATGACTAGCACACATACCATTATATGAAAACCAACCCAAGGTGGTCTGCTGCCAAATCACCTGCAGCTGTGTTTTAATGTTTTAAACACGGTATGCGAGATATCAAATTGCATCCGTAACTCCTTCACCATAGAGGCGGATCACTTAAGTAGGGTTAATGATAACAACAGATGCAAACAGTAACAAATAGATAACATGCAGCATAATTGAAGCAAAGACAGCATTCTGTCAGATGAAGAACGTTCTAAATAAACTATCTATGTCCATAAAAGTTAGAAAACAGGTTCTAGGATACCATATGCTACCCTAATTACTGTATGTTTGTGAATCATGGACGCAGAATACAAACATAGAAAGAAACTGAAGGCCACATAGATGTGTTGTGAATATTGAATGCTAAGAATCCCATAGATGAACATGAGGCTAGTTCACAAAGATATTTGATTGCCCACAGTAGGAAAAGACAGTTGTCAGTATTTGGTCATGTTATGAGATGAGAGAGTCTGAAGCAGGTTGTGATAACTGGGAGGATTGAAGGTATCAGGGGCAGTGGGAGGAAATGCTGGATGGGTTGACAGAGTGGCATGGAAGACATTCATTGGTTAAACTAATCAAGAAATCACTTTCATTTGCTTCTTTTGGCACATCAATTTTGTGACATTTAAGACCAAGCAATTCTATTGTTTCATCTTATGTTCATAGTCATTCAGTTCAGATGGTTTTAGAGGATCATCTCTTGACATAGCACACATGGATGATCACCAGTTATGTTTAAAACAATGTCTGTATGTTTTAGACTGTGTTTAACAGCGATATATTTGTTTTTTTCCCCCTCAGTCCTTGAAGAAACTGGAGTTAATGATTAAAGAGGCTGAAAGGCACCAGAAAGGGGTAGTGGAATGGAGTCATGGAGGGATAACAGAAATTATGATAGGAGAAGAGAGAAGGACAACTATAGACAAACAGATGGTGCATTAAATGATGGTAGAAGTAAAAGAGATGGCAGAGAAATTGAGATTAATAGAAGGGAGAAGAGTAGGGAAAGATATAATGATGAATTGCAAACTTCTGAAAGAAATAGAAGTAGAACTGGTTACAAAGGCAGCAGTAATGACAAAGATGAAGATACTAACACCTTAAGAAAGGCTGACAGAGTGCAGAAGACAGGCTTTCAGCGTCCTTGCTCAGGAAGTGATAGTGAATCCAGTCCTCCTAGATCTTCTGTGAGAGCATCCAAAGTTGATGATGCATATGAAAAGCAACATTCACATTTTCATAATAACAGACAACAGTATCACAATAGTGATAACAGAACAAGCCATACGCAGCCTGAAAACAAACAACATGAGCAAAACAGAGGCTCAAACAGCAACCTGCCTCGCTGGAAGAAAAAAACAGAGTTTGAAACAAGTCTGGCTGATGACAAGGATGAAAGAAAGAAGAAAGCAGAAGAGAAACACAGTTCAGGAAGTAAGAACAGGAGCAGACACAAACAGTCCAGTTCTTCATCCTCAAGTAAGCATTTAAAAAATTTGTATTTAATTTATTATAGCTAATTTAATGCCAGTTTCAAAATTTTAGAAGTCAGAACATTGTATTGTAAGATGTAATTCTGAATTAGAAGATATATTGTTTTGTGGAGAAGAGGAAGGAAAAAGAAGATTAAGAAAGGAGAAAGCAGGAAAAAAATAATGACAAAAGGCAGAAGTAGTATCTGGCTGAGGAGAAGGAGGAAGATGATATAAGAAAAAAGTAGAAAAAAAAAACAGCAAAAGGAGGACAGACTGAAAAGAGAAGCAACAATTGGAAGGTGGATGGGTGAGGGCTAAGCGAATATAAGGGACAGTAGCTTAACATTATCTAAATGCTCCATAGTTGACAGTTATCTTCGTTATAAATTGACAGTTCATGTATTCTTGAATCAGACAGCAGTGGAGACAGTAACTCAGAAAGTGATGAGTCTTCAAATGTTGAGGAGCAGAGTGAGCCTGCTCCCACCGCTCCTGCTCGAGTTTTGTCAGAGGAAGAGCTAAATGAACTAGCAGCCAAAATATTAAGAGCAGAAATCATGGGTGATGACGTGAGTATATATTTCTCTGTTCATCAGCCTGTCTATCTTTCCAACTGTCCTTGTCCTGATAATTCAGCTTCTTGTCAAAGATGATGAAATACATGTCATAATGTTTGAAATGCACCTCTACTTTTGTGGAGGAATGATTAATTGCATCCTTCTCGTACATTGCCTCCTTCTCGTACATTGCCTGTAGTTTGATTAGGTGGCCCATTCACCAAGGATTTTTGTTGGTGCTATGGAGTGTGTGCATTTGTGCTGAAATCTTGGATGTATCTATTACTGTGTGGTATTGATGTCCTTCATTATAGCAGTTAAAAACAAGACTAATACTAGGCTAGGAAGACAATACAGGAAGATGGAGTATGCTGAGGCTTGAAGAACATGGCTTAAGTCTGTCTGGGTCTCGGTGTGTGCATTTTGTATTGGCATTGTGTAAGTGTCAATCAACATTGACATGTGCTGGATCACCTTTGTCTAGAGTGCTGACATTACTGCACTCTGCAAACAGTTGTAATTTATGCTACATTTAAGGAAAGACAAACAAAACTTTGCATAACGGCATTAGGCTTGAGCACATGCATGCTGACAAACAGGGAGGTGACTGATCTGGCTGTTTTAATGATAGCATCAAGAATGACACCAGTGAGGAAAGCTGATTGCACAGCTATTTAATACCACTTCCAAAGTCTGGCAGCCAGTCTCCCTGGCAAAGAGGTTAGGGAAGCTGTTTGTAATCCCGTATACCCACGTTCGAAACACAGCTGGCGAGATTTGGTCGCAGATGGCGTCACACTGGTTTCTTACGGAAAGGTATGTGAGCCGGTCGTTCAGAAGCAATGGCAAACTACTGAATGTAAAACTTGCCAAGGCATCAACAGCAGCTGAAAAATGCTGGTGTTGACTGCAATGTCTTGGATTGCAAAAAAAAAAAAGTCTGGCAATGACCAAACAAAATTGTGAGGGTTTTGAATAATAACTATGCAAAACATAGTTGATAAACTGCTGAAAAGGATAATTGTGAGGAAAGTATTGTGTGATATCAGATGGTTTCATCTCTTTCTGCCAGCCATATTGGCTAGTCCAGACAGGGATACCTGGTGCAATGCAACTGTTTAAAGATTTTCCTTTCACTTAATGAAATATGCTGAAACTTTGGACTTGGAGGATGTTTATAAAAAGCCTCTTTGTTCTTTTGATGGTTTGGCTTATAGAACCCTAGTTACATTATTTTTTTTCAGTAATTGGCTTTCTTCTGCTCTTTATAAGCATTGTAGTTGGTATTACCAGTTGGAAGATGATGGCCTGTGGTAGGACTTTGTCTCATACAGATGACGTTCTGGTATACCACAAGGAAACGAATCAAGGTAGATTGCAAGACTGTAGGGTGACCTCGGTCACATTGGCAGATGGTGTGGTGAATCAGGGACAGTGGTCATCCAGTGACGTGGTTTGCTGTGAACAGTCGCATCATCCACACGCAAACACTGTCCATCAGTCTTTAAAAAAAAGTCTTAAAAGTTGAGAGGATATACTCCATTGCACCAGGTTTGATCCCATATGACTCGGTCTCTTTCTGCAAGGCGGTCTGCTGAAAGCATTGCACAAAGCACAAACTCCATAGCTCCAACGATGACCCCAGGAGTCTCCTAGAAAAATGAACTCGTGAACCGTAAGACGTAGCCCGGAATCGAACCCACAATCTTCGGAGCGTGAGGCAAATGGCTTAGACCACTTTACCATGAAGACTCTCTAGTGTCCATCAGTATGCATGATGTTATGAGGTTAGCTTTGTAATATGTCACATAAGAGCAGAAGTAGTTGAATAGACATCAGCTTTATTAATTTAACCCTTTCTGTGTGACAGACGGTAGCTGCAGACTTGAAACTTCAGTTAGAGAATGCCCGGAAGGTTAGAGAGGCCAGCAAGTCAGAGAGTGGAACTTCAGCACCAGACTTTTCACACAGGAGAAGGGATGAAGGAGGAAAGATAGGAGGAGGGAGAAAGAGAAAAGAAGGAGAAGAGGAAGATAATGTTGTGGTTTTGTCTCGCACAACAAAGGGTGGTCTTGTTCGACCTGTTGTGGGTGCACTGGATGACAGCAAGGCTGCAGGTGGAAAGCGGAGGAAAAATGTATGTAATATACCTGATTGTACTGTTTTAGTTGTAAAACAGGATTGTTTTTGTTTGTAGAGAATCACTTTCATTGTACGGATACATTCATAAGTTACCCAGTCTTTTTCTACAGGGTGTATTTTTAATGACTGTGCAGTGTTTGAAAATAATGCCAGTTCAAGTTTTGCATTCACCTATTATGTTGTATGAATTTTACAGAGGGTGAATATAAAACTTGGACCGGCAATATTTTCAAACACTGCACAGTCATTAAAAATACACCCTGTATATCCAGTCTCCAGTCTCCTGTGGATTACATAGATGCTAAAGTATCCTCCTATAGATCATACAAGTGATCCAGTCTCATGAATATATCATACAAGTGCTCCATTCTCGTATAGATCATACAATAAGTCTCCACCTATAAATCTCACAAGTGCTCCAGTCTCCTATTGATCATACAAATGCTCAAGTCTTCTTCTCTAGTTCACATAGGTGTTTCAGTCTCCCATAGATCATACAAGTGCTCTCGTCCTTGACTTGGGGACGTAAATTACAAGTACCTCTGAAGTCGTAGTGGGTTCGCCTTATGGCGAGGGACACTGTTAATAAGGAAAGTTAAATCACATGCAAAATTCAGTCCATCACTAATAGAAGTAGTGTGTATGGACCACACTTGAGTTCAAAGCGAGCAAGCGCAAAAAAAAAAAAAATACAAGTGCTCCAGTCTCCCATAGATCATTCAAGTCTCCTCCTATAAATCACACAAGTGCTCCAGTCTCCCATAGATCATTCAAGTCTCCTCCTATAAATCACACAAGTGCTCCAGTCTCCCATAGATCATTCAAGTCTTCTCCTATAAATCACACAAGTGCTCAGTCTCCCATAGATCATTCAAGTCTCCTCCTATAAATCACACAAGTGCTCCAGTCTCCCATAGATCATTCAAGTCTCCTCCTATAAATCACACAAGTGCTCCAGTCTCCCATAGATCATTCAAGTCTCCTCCTATAAATCACACAAGTGCTCCAGTCTCCCATAGATCATTCAAGTCTCCTCCTATAAATCACACAAGTGCTCCAGTCTCCCATAGATCATTCAAGTCTTCTCCTATAAATCACACAAGTGCTCCAGTCTCCCATAGATCATTCAAGTCTCCTCCTATAAATCACACAAGTGCTCCAGTCTCCCATAGATCATTCAAGTCTCCTCCTATAAATCACACAAGTGCTCCAGTCTCCCATAGATCATTCAAGTCTCCTCCTATAAATTACACAAGTGGATTGTACCATGATTCGTGGAGGGTTTCTGATATCCTCAGCACACTTCGAATTTGTATTGGTTCTGGCCCGGGCTAAGTTTGGTTACTGTCTGCCACACCTCCTCCATTCTCTGGACTCAACTGTCACTGTATCTCTCAACCCCTGGACTTATTTCTCTGGGGTCTCACTCTAGCTGACACAACATAACTCTAAGACCTTCATGGTAAATTCAAATGGCAATGTAATAATATAATGCAGGACAGAACAAGTGAAGAGGGAGACAGTGGTTGCAAATCTAGATAGAGATAAGGTATAGAAAAGTCAATAGACAGGTAGCCAGTGGTGGGCCTTCATCATTGGCCAACTCAGTTCTGTGTACATCTGTTAGGTCATCGCAGGTAGCTCACCGGATTCCCTGAGGTCATGTTCTCGATAACTGCTGGAACCCGGATCAGGCCGAATGTGAGGTTCCTCCTGCTGCTGGGTAGACGGTGGAAGCCACTAAAATTCATAGGCATCCGGAGCGCTAATAAAGCACTGTGCTTCCTGCACATGATGAGTTCACAATTTGTCTGTGGTACCTTACACATTTGCAAGTGGTGTGAAAGTCTAATGTCTCGGAAGCACCTGGTTTCTAGCACTTATGTAAACCTCATATCTTAGTATTCAGGATCCGCCTAGTCGCACTGGTCCGTCACTGCTGCGTTAGCATATACCACATGGAGGATGATCCTGCAAGGACAGAATCTAGTGAGAGCCCTGAGCATCAACCTTTTGGATATGATACATGGACATGATCATCATCCTCAGCATCAATATATATTCATGCATATATGCTACCTGATACTGTTCTGGAAGGAGAGGAGACTTGAGTAAACTGGTCTCTCTTCTGTCAGGCCGCCCCTGGATCGGCGTCATCTAGCACGGACTTGGCCTCCTGCTTGTACCGGTCAGGTTGTCTGAACCTAAATGACTCCCGAAACCTATTCGTACTAGTTCCTTGTCCTTCCTATGAGATATTCAAGAACATACATACCCTCAGCTGACGCTCGTTTATGAGCTACAGCTGCATAGTCTCGGTAGTGCCTTGCTTAAACGAGTCATGATTGATGATTTTCAGCTCCCTCCAATGGGGTCAAGCCGTTAGTTACCTCACTGCAATCATCTTAAATTAAAGGTGTTCTTTATGTCGACCTTCTATTCATATTTTCCTAAGGTGGAAAGATAGAAGCACTCTATGGTGGTTTCTCCCGTATGATTGGATGGGATATCGATTGGGGGTCCCCGTCACCACGGAGCCATCCCATAACCACTGTTGTCAGTTGATATGCCATGCATATACTTCATTTAAAGAAGATAGGCTAGAGGGTTTCCTAACGAACGGCGTTCGACGCTATTGGCCTATCCAGAATGGATAACGAATGAGAATGCTCTTTCGAAGCCCCATTATTCGTGTATTATCGGTCTCCGATCCTAATTCAGTACAGCCTTCGTCCTAGGCCAAATCGCGACCGATTATCGACAGCTGACGATGCGCACGGCTTCGCCTCTGCAACGATATTCGCCTGTTAATCACTCTTAAGAATTAGTATAGACCACTATTACCTCATCATCCGGATAAACCTCGAATACTTTGCCACATGGGTTGTCGGATTCCTTCAAGAACACAAAGGATGACATGAGACGTTTCCACCTTGTCCATTGAGACGAAACTCAGGGGCTTACTGAGACGACTTTCAGCTCTCACCCGTAGCTTCGCACAACAAAGTCAAGGGCATTGAAGTATCCCATGCAAAGGCAACTTTCTCGGGTTTAACACCGAAGGAAAGTGCGTATGATGAAATCTTAACTTGAAGTTCATCTCGGGTGCAAAATTAGCCCCTAGATCTACTTCTATAAGATTCGAGAATAATCTCTCGAAGGGTTTTTCCGAAAGGATAACCACTCTTAAAAATAGCCTTGGGCATCCTCGCTCAACAATAGAAGAAATTCGGGTAGGCCGTTTCCTGACAAGCCCACAACATGAGGACACACCTATGGGTCATTTCGTTACATGCTCCAGTCGCTTCCTATAAATTACACAAATGCAAGTTTCCTCCTATTGATCACACAAATGCTCTTGTTGTCTTCTCTAAATCACATAGGTGTTTCAGTCTCCTCCCACAGATCATACATGTGTTCTAGTCTCCTATAGATCATACAAGTGCTTCAGTCTCTCATAGATCATACAAGTGCTCCAGTCTCCCATAGATCAAACAAGTGCTTCAGTCTCTCATAGATCATACAAGTGCTCCAGTCTCCCATAGATCAAACAAGTGCTCCAGTCTCTCATAGATCATACAAGTGCTCCAGTCTCCCATAGATCATATGAGTGCTTTAGTCTCCCATAGATCATACAAGTGCTCCAGTCTCCATAGATCATACAGGTGCTTCATTCTCCCATAGATCATGCAAGTGCTCTAGTCTTCCATAGATCATACAAGTGCTCCAGTCTCCTATAGACCATACAAGTGCTCCAGTCTCCCATAGATCACACAAGTGTTCCAGTCTCCCATAGATCATACAAGTGCTCCAGTCTCCCATAGATCATACAAGTGCTCCAGTCTCCCATAGATCACACAAGTGTTCCAGTCTCCCATAGATCATACAAGTGCTCCAGTATCCCATAGATCATACAAGTGCTCCAGTATCCTATAGACTATACAAGTGCTCCAGTCTCCTATAGACCATACAAGTGCTCCAGTCTCCCAGTCTCGCATAGATCACCCAAGTGTTCCAGTCTCCCATAGATCACACAAGTGTTCCAGTCTCCCCTATAGATCACACAAGTGTTCCTGTCTCCCATAGATCACACAAGTGTTCCAGTCTCCCCTATAGATCACACAAGTGTTCCAGTCTCCCCTATAGATCGCACAAGTGTTCCTGTCTCCCATAGATCACACAAGTGTTCCAGTCTCCCCTATAGATCACACAAGTGTTCCAGTCTCCCCTATAGATCATACAAGTGTTCCAGTCTCCCCTATAGATCACACAAGTGTTCCAATCTCACATAGATCGCACAAGTGTTCTAGTCTCCCATAGATCACACAAGTCTTCCAGTCTCCCATAGATCACACAAATCTTCCAGTCTCCTCTATAGATCACACAAGTGTTCCAGTCTCCCCTATAGATCACACAAGTGTTCCAGTCTCACATAAATCGCATAAGCATTCCAGTCTCCCATAGATCGCACAAGCATTCCAGTCTCCCATAGATCGCACAAGCATTCCAGTCTCCCATAGATCGCACAAGTGTTCCAGTCTCCCATAGATCGCACAAGCATTCCAGTCTCCCATAGATCACACAAGTGTTCCAGTCTCCCATAGATCACACAAGTGCCCCAGTCTCCCATAGATCGCACAAGTGTTCCAGTCTCCCATAGATCACACAAGTGTTCCAGTCTCCCCTATAGATCGCACAAGTGTTCCAGTCTTCCCTATAGATCACACAAGTGTTCCAGTCTCCCATAGATCACACAAGTGTTCC
The DNA here is from genome assembly GCA_014155875.1 of Cepaea nemoralis. NCBI lineage: Eukaryota > Metazoa > Mollusca > Gastropoda > Stylommatophora > Helicidae > Cepaea > Cepaea nemoralis. The sequence goes on along the minus strand of JACEFZ010025955.1, from coordinate 10,848 downwards.
AGTCTCCCATAGATCACACAAGTGTTCCAGTCTCCCCTATAGATCACACAAGTGTTCCAGTCTCGCATAGATCGCACAAGCATTCCAGTCTCCCATAGATCGCACAAGCATTCCAGTCTCCCATAGATCGCACAAGTGTTCCAGTCTCCCATAGATCATACAGGTGCTCCAGTCTCCCATAGATCACACAAGTGTTCCAGTCTCCCATAGATCATACGAGTGCTTTAGTCTCCCATAGATCATACAAGTGCTCCAGTCTCCATAGATCATACAGGTGCTTCAGTCTCCCATAGATCATACAAGTGCTCTAGTCTCTCATAGATCACACAAGTGCTCCAGTCTCCCATAGATCATACGAGTGCTTTAGTCTCCCATAGATCATACAAGTGCTCCAGTCTCCATAGATCATACAGGTGCTTCAGTCTCCCATAGATCATACAAGTGCTCCAGTCTCCCATAGATCATACAAGTGCTCCAGTCTCCTATAGACCATACAAGTGCTCCAGTCTCCCAGTCTCGCATAGATCACACAAGCATTCCAGTCTCCCATAGATCACACAAGTTTTCCAGTCTCCCATAGATCACACAAGTGTTCCAGTCTCCCATAGATCACACAAGTGTTCCAGTCTCCCCTATAGATCGCACAAGTGTTCCAGTCTCCCATAGATCACACAAGTCCTCCAGTCTCCCCTATAGATCACACAAGTGTTCCAGTCTCCCCTATAGATCACACAAGTGTTCCAGTCTCACATAGATCACACAAGTGTTCTAGTCTCCCATAGATCACACAAGTCTTCCAGTCTTCCCTATAGATTGCACAAGTCTTCCAGTCTCCACTGTAGATCACACAAGTGTTCCAGTCTCCTCTATAGATCGTACAAGTGTTCCAGTCTCCTCTATAGATCACACAAGTGCTCCAGTCTCCACTGTAGATCACAGAAGTGTTGCAGTCTCACATAGATCACACAAGTGTTCTAGTCTCCCATAGATCACACAAGTCCTCCAGTCTCCCCTATAGATCACACAAGTGTTCCAGTCTCCCCTATAGATCACACAAGTGTTCCAGTCTCACATAGATCACACAAGTGTTCTAGTCTCCCATAGATCACACAAGTGTTCCAGTCTCCTCTATAGATCGTACAAGTGTTCCAGTCTCCTCTATAGATCACACAAGTGTTCCAGTCTCCTCTATAGATCGTACAAGTGTTCCAGTCTCCCCTATAGATCACACAAGTGTTCCAGTCTCCCCTATAGATCACACAAGTGTTCCAGTCTCACATAGATCACACAAGTGTTCTAGTCTCCCATAGATCACACAAGTCCTCCAGTCTCCCCTATAGATCACACAAGTGTTCCAGTCTCCCCTATAGATCACACAAGTGTTCCAGTCTCACATAGATCACACAAGTGTTCTAGTCTCCCATAGATCACACAAGTGTTCCAGTCTCCTCTATAGATCGTACAAGTGTTCCAGTCTCCTCTATAGACCACACAAGTGTTCCAGTCTCCACTGTAGATCACACAAGTGTTCCAGTCTCCTCTATAGATCACACAAGTGTTCCAGTCTCCACTGTAGATCACAGAAGTGTTACAGTCTCCACTGTAGATCACACAAGGAAAATCTCACTACATTTTAAGCACTTTGTAGCACTGGTGAGGATCTAGTTATGCATATACCATTATCAAATGTTGGTACTCTCATTTTAAAACCCAGCATAAGCAGTGGCCTATTTGACCTGCTCTTATGGTTTTCCTACTACTGTGGGTTTATGAAATGTGTAGTGTGCACATGAGGCCTCGTTTCTCACCCTTATCCTAGTCATCCGATTCGGATTCTGGGAGTGGTGTACCATCCTTTACATGTTGTAAAAATTCATACCACCCACATTGTAAATCAAGAGGGTACAATGGCTAGCACACTTACCTACCAGACTTGTGGTCATGTGTTTGAATCCTCTTTGAGGCTGATTAAAAAAAATGGTCTGTGCTCTCAGGTTGACTAACTATAAAAAGAGTATCAGGGAATGTTCTGGAAAGTAAAGGTGGCTGGCATGTTATTGACTGCATCACCCATTTAGTGTTGACTGGTCTATAACAGTAGGGGGCTAGCACCATATAACCAACATGCCTCAAGGTGTGGAACAGGATCCTGTATTTAATTTGACTTTACATTGTGAAACAAATCAGGTCTACTTGAATTAGAGGTGGATGTCATACATCTGAGCCACTCTGCCACAAACAATTCTGAAATGAAATGCTTGTTCTGTATTGTGTTTAGTTGTATACAAGAAGAAACTAATATTAACATTGTATGTCTGTCTGTAGTTTGTATATAACAGAAAAAAATGCAGCTGACATTATTGAACAATAAGCAGACACACTGAGTGGAAATGTGGTCTCTGAAGAAGAAATAAAAAAATAGATGGACTGAAAAACAAATGATACAGTCCTTTAAAAATCATGAAAACTTTAAATTTATTAGTGAGATTAGATGCAGGCAGTAAAGAATTTTGATTTAGTGAAAACTGGCATCATTGATTGGGAAAGGACAAGGAGATAAATCCCTGGATGGCTTGGTCAGATCTCAAATCAGGGCAAGAACTCGGGGGCTGATCCAAGACTTGGTTGATCTGTGAATAAGTGAACCATGACCACCAATGCTTATTTACATGGCACATGATGATGATGATTACAATTATGTACAAGTCATTACTACTTTAATTGCATAAAAGAGACAAATAACGCTATTACTATGAAATACTTGTTTGCATTGCTTTTAGGTTTGGTTGTATAAAAAGGAAAAATCTAAATGACATAAAAATGTCCCCATATATCCTGACAGCATGTTAATTAGATAGTTGTCTCCATTGCTACATTTAAAAACCAATCAGATTCTAAATGAAAAACATTTAAACAAAATTATACCATAATTGATGACAATATGTCATTCTGACTGAAGATAGACATTTTTACACTAAAGAAATAATGTGGCTGTAATTGAGATAAACTGCAGTATATTTTATTCATTACAGAATTGTTAGGTTGCGTTACGGTAGCATGTTTTATTTTTTCACTTCCAATGTTTTCTCCCTCGTGCTCACTTGACCTCATTTGCCCTCAGTATTGTGAATGTCAGCTAAAGAGGTAGGAAAAAATTTAATTTAAATATGAATAGCTGCGAATATTGCTATCTTGTTTAATATTTTGTATTTTGCAGATGGCAACACATGACAGCAAAGGCGAGAGAACTATATATTTTGATAATGATGACAAGTTGGATCTTAAAACTATGGTAAGTTGTGTTTCTGCCTGCGTTTAACCTCTTTATAACAAACCTGTGTTTAGTATACATGTAACAGGACTAGTATTCTCACTTTGAAAAGCAAATTGTAATTGAAACCTTCAGACTTCTACATTAATGAATGTGATAAAGACGTTAGTCCACTCAAGATACCCAACATTCTATAGAGTTTCTTTGAAAAGAAATAGATTCTTCTTATATATTTCAACATTCATCACTCTGGCACACATGAAGAAAGCCAGTCTGGTATGGTGCATTGCTTTGGACAAAAGGAGTTATTATATTGTGTCCTGTTCATAGTTAGAAAACAGTAATTTGGTCTCTCATAGATACATGTAATTGGCACTATTCAGTTCAATGTAAACTATTTGAGCAAAGCTTTGAATGTTTTGGCAGTTTCCCTGAAAGGGAAATGAATGTGATAAAGACGTTAGTCCACTCAAGATACCCAACATTCTATAGTGTTTCTTTGAAAAGAAATAGATTCTTGTTATATATTTCAACATTCATCACTCTGGCACACATGAAGAAAGCCAGTCTGGTATGGTGCATTGCTTTGGACAAAAGGAGTTATTATATTGTGTCCTGTTCATAGTTAGAAAACAGTAATTTGGTCTCTCATAGATACAAGTAATTGGCACTATTCAGTTCAATGTAAACTATTTGAGCAAAGCTTTGAATGTTTTGGCAGTTTCCCTGAAAGGGATAAAATGCTGACAGAGATGCTCTATGTCATGGAAGGAACATGCATGGAGATTATATATGTTATTTGTTGTATTTTATCATCAAGTGTCTTCTAATAGCCGGTCTCCCTGGCCTAAGGGTTAACATCTTTCTCCATAATCCCATATATTCTCGTGAGTAAGGTAACCTGTGTGAGAATTGGTAGTGGTTCTCGCCGCATTGGTACCATACAGGGTATGTGAGGCGGTTGCTCAGAAAGCAATGGCAAACTTCTGAGCGTAATCTTACCAAGAAATCAACAATCAGCTGAAAGATGCTGATGTTGACAGCGATGTCCTGTAAAGGATATACAAAAAAAAGTCTTCTGATAAAAGTACTCCAATAACTAAAAAAAAATTCATAATTTGTTATAGTTCTAGAACGTGGTTAAGATTTCTGCCATTTTTGGGTTCTCTAACCAGTTGAACATAATGCTTATCTCATTGAACCCTGGGCCCATTAGAGTATATATTTCATATCTCTGACACAGGTCAGCAGTCATATAGTGTAATTGAAGAAGATTATTTAATCTTTCAGTACTTTCATCATTACCTTGTGCTCTATTAGCTGGCATAAACATTCATGTCTCCACAGATCTTGGTCCTTGTTATTCTGGATCAACGCTGTTGATGATATTCCTCCATGCCACCATCTCAGACCATCCAGCATCATTTCTCTTGGTCTGCCTCTGCCTCTTCTACCATTGATCTGTCCAGTCATCATGATGTTTTTACAATGCCTGTCTTCTCATTATATGAGCAAAGAGCACTGTTTGTCACTTTGTTATTGTTGTATGTAATGTTCTACTTTCATTGGTCTCTTCCAGGCAGCTGTTGTTAGTTACTCTGGCAGTCTAAGATGTGTGCACAATTTGTCTTAGGCACCACATCTCCTTTGCCTTAAGCTTTTTCTGATTTGTTCATACTTTTATGCAACTTTTAAATACATTTGTTATGTGTTTTCTACAAGATTGTGTATGTCTCTGTGCCCCATTTAGTCACAATACAATTAAAACTAAATGTTAAACCAGTGGTTCTCAACCGGTGGGGAATTCCCCCCCCCCACTCCCCCCAGGGGGGAATTTTAGGGTTTCCAGGGGGGGGGGGGGAATTAAGATTATTTCAAGATCGCGTTAATACAAGAACCGATTACTTGATATTGTTTTTCCCTTCATACTGTACGGTTCTGTACGTCACACCCTTCTAAAATTCAATTATAAGTAAGTAGACCCACAAATCATGTTTTATGTGGATGTCTAGACTTGTTTTAGTATGTGCTATTAAATTTAGCTTCCATTATTACGTATACTGTGTAGGGGCGGGGGCGGGATTTTTAGGTAGGAAATACGAAAGGGGGGAATGACGTTCTGAAAATATGGTGAAGGGGGGCACGGGCCAAATTTTTAGGTAGGAAATACAAAAAGGGGGGGAATGACGTTCTGAAAATATGGTGAAGGGGGGCACAGGCCAAAAAAGGTTGAGAACCACTGTGTTAAACGAACAATGTTTAAATGGCATTCTTATTAGTTATAGAAATAGAAATAGCATATGATTTCACAACCTCAAATCACATCATACTTTTGTAATAAACTATGTCTTAAATAACCATCATCAAATTATTAGTCCTGTACATGCTTGCTTGCTTGTGTTCGTTGGCTTGAGCTCCAACGCGAAGTCCTGTATGTCGGATGAAAGCATCCTGTTGTCCAACATCAGTGTGATGTCATACAGGACCTGAGTTTTGCGTGAGTATCCGTTGTCCCATGTCTGGCTTATTGGTGTGCAGACTGGTGGTTCCTCGCCGTACAGGCAGACACTCTCCGACTTCGGAGGAAGTCCTATACATATGTTCACACATGTGTGAAAAATAAAATAAAAGAGAATTAGTATTGCTCTATCGGTAATTTGTTAATTTTCGTGAATTTTACTATGATTATATCCCAGCCTGATCTAAGGATGTTTGTTAAGAGGGTAATTAAAGTAGCAATTTGTTTTAAACAGTCTGCATGTATGACAATTCTATCTGATTCATTGTTAATTTAGGTTGAACAAGAAAAAGCAGGAACAGCGAAGACCAGAATTCTATGTTTGCCAGATTGGCTGGAAGGGTGAGCTCCATTGTACAATGCTTGTCATCAATACTGAATTGTATAATATGTGGTATGTTCAGTCGAATAACTCATTAGATTATTTTCTAATGATTTGTCTTCAACGTAATATTTTCATTTTGCAAAAATAAATCCTCTATAGGCTGTTTTTAAATTGGATGAAAGTATAATCATTGGCAGTGATTTTTGTTTCTGATTTGTGTTTTGTTCTGTGTACCAGAGGTTGATTTCATGCAACCAGCTTCATTCCGTGCTGCATTTCCTTCGCAGAGAAATTTGCCTCCCTGTTTGAGAGATTTGGAAGCTACGGTAGTGTAGTGGCTAGAAGCTTGCATGCCGGCCTGGTAGTCAAAGGTTCACATCTATATTAGGGTAGATTTCCAATACTGTTTTGGGTTTATATACGGTTTACTTCCATGATTAGCCTGTTTCGTCATCCTTTCAGAATATTAATTTTGAAGCCTTATTTTAGAATATTAATTATGAAGCTCTGGTGAGAGCTGACATGTTGGTCTTACGGTAACAATTGTCAGGCACAAATGCAAAAATAGCAAAATTCCGCGCGAGTTAACCTTAAAAAGGACAGAATATATAGTAGAAATCATTTTACTGTGTGGAAGAGTACATTTCTTTTCAATAACTTCATGAAATGAATCAGTAAGGCACCAATAATGCAAAATACACATGTATCTTCAGCTGTTGGTGCATGTGCCTATATTATATTGATATCCAAAGGTTTGCCACTGAGTTCCACTAATTGCATTCTGTCTAAGATTGTCCAAAATCCTTTAACTGTTTTTACACTTTGTTGATAAAAAAATTATGCCAACTCTTTTATATTACTTCCCACCTGAGTAAACAATTGTGTGTGTATTTAAATGTTTCTCCCTCACCTGGCCATCATATTTCACTAATACCTAATGTATTGAACATTCATTCTGTCAATTTAATTCTTGATACATGATACTCCAACTGAACGAGGTGATTCCATTGGGACCCCCATTAATGTCGCTAACTAGATTCAGTTTGTTCAGCTGCATGTTTTACCAGGGATAGATATAACAGTGGTTTCCCCATGCATTCTGCAAGTTCGTGATAGGTTTGACTCCTTAACCTTTGTTCGGACTGACAGATCCTGCTAGGCAGCAGAGGGGAGTGGCTATGTATTGTGCCTCTGACCTGTCAATGGTCATGTCACAGATTTGAGTATTTTATAGAGATAACTGCCCCACCAACTAATTCATCTCTTGATGACTACTACCTGTGTTGATTCACAGCCTCTTATTCAACATGTTCTTGGCTGACCTCTGTACCTAGAGACCACTCCACTTCTGCCACCCTGTGGACACACCTATAAGTGAGCATATAATGAGATATATTGGAAATATGCCAGGGGTCACAGTTGGTGGTCATAATATAAATAACTTACAGTATGCTAATTATGCTGTGTTAATAGCAACTAGCCAATAGGATCTACAGAAATTGATACAGTGATTATAGAAAGTGAAAAAATGGGCTCCAGCTTGAATAATAAGAAGACTGAAGTAATGGCAAAATTAAGGAAATGTATCATGCCTAAATGTATAATAAGGCAAGTACACAAAGTCAAGTATCTAGGCACTGAATAAGATCATTTGGAAGATGTATCACATAGATTGAGAACAGAACAGGACAAGTAGAAAACTGCAGTTTATAAAAGAATATCTTATGCAGTACATCCCTATCATTGGAGGTTAGAAACAGACTTCTTGCATGTGATATAGAACCTGTTTTAACATGTGCTGTGAATTAAGAACAATTAATAAACAAGAAAATCACTTCCTTGAGTCCTCAGAGATGTGGTTTCAGTTTAGTTTAGTCGATGGATCAACATCACGGCACACGGGTGCAACCCATAAGTGCTCCGTTCTCCTCCTAACTCAAACCTGAGTCTAGAGAAACTCAGCTCAGTGCACGAACTCCGTAGCACCAGCGAGGATCCTGAAATACTTTTGGGTAGATTTTTAACTCGAAATTTTGCCCGGGCAACGCTGTTAGGCTACTCTTTTTCGATTTCCAACTGCCAAGGGATTTTTTACATGCGCAACAATACACACGGGCGTCCGATCTCACTACCCAGAGATCGGGGGAAATTTATTACTAGAAGTCCACGAGAAAAAATCCCAGCATCACCGGGGCTTGAACCCGGGACCTCCAGCACTCGAGGCGGACACCATACCTCGAGACCACGCAACCCTCTAAATGTGGTGATGTGGTTTCACAAAAGAATATTGATAATTCCTTGACGAGCTAAAATGAGTAATCTAAATGTTTTAAAAGAGGCTAAGACACAGAGACAACTTATCACAAACATTGGAATGAGGCAGTCATCATTTTTGGCAACTGATGAGAAGAGAACAGCTGGAACATGTGACAACAGGAAAGATTTGTGGCAAGAGAGTTAGTAGAAAAAAGTGAGAGTAAGTTTTTTAACAGCCTTTTGTCATTGCAAGGAAACATGTTCAGCACACAAATTATAAATGCAGTTGTAGATCGCCTGATGTGGACAAACATGAGCACACATGCATGATGATGATGATCATAAATATATTAGAATAAAAAACACTTTCTAAAATGATAGCAGACATTATATATAATCTGATTTGCCATACTTTGCTTTTGGATGCTTAGCTCACATAAAAAAAAAAAAAAACTTGCAGAAGCAGGACCCGCTTTGGGTCTCTGATGTGATGGGGGTCATCACATTTTATAGTCCTGAATGCACAGAGGAATAGGTGGCCAGTCTTTTCCTCACTTTAGCGAGTTGACAATTGCAGATGTTGAACCCTCACCCGATGATGTTATCAGTGTAGCCCCCTATCATTTCCACTAATGCACCTGCCAAATAGTAGGCCCTGTAGCAGGAAGCTGCCGTAGGTATGTGAAGTGTTAGGACCATTACAGTTTGTAGATCTAAGTGCACAGATGAGGGTTTGATGCCCTCGTTCGGCATCTGTCAGTCGAGGAAAAGACAGGCCATTTATTCCTCCGTGCATTCAGGCCTTCGAAATGCGATGGCCCTGTCACATCACAAACCCATAACAGGTTCCTGCTTCTGGACATGCAGACACATTGTTGTAATGGTTAGTAGGTTAAGCTGACAATAGCATGAGTGTGGTCAGATGAGGGTTTCTTCTTCTTCATCTGCGTTCATCTGCAGTGTTTTTTTTTCCAGATATGATTGCATTGTGCCAAGTTTATTTGCGCCCTTAGGCTGACACATCCGTCTTCTGAGGGTGTTTGTTGACTGGGTTAACCTTCCCGGGAGATGAGGGTTTGAATCCAACTCTCACTGCTCGCTGTGTTCATATGATAGTGTTAAGTTATGATGACTATATTCCAGTTACAACCAAGATTAATTAAATGTGATGTGACTTCTGTTAAATACAATAATGATGACACATATTGTTGAAATCTTGTGCTGCAGTCAAATGACAGAGATCTGGATGTTGATGATATGTTTGTGAGCAAAGCTGCCAGGAAGCAGAACGAGGAACAAGCTACAGCCAGGGATAGGAATGCTGCCATATTTGGTAAATGTTGCAATCATTCTATTTGTGACACAGAATTTTGAGTGGTTGCGGGGTGAGAGGATCGACTTCTTTGTACTGAGTTTTGACCCATCTGACTCAGAATGGCAAGCAGCCTGCCGAGAGCATCGCACAAAACAAATTTCCGTAACTTTAGTGATGAACCCAGGGATCTCCAGAAATATTGCACTGATGGTTCTAAACATAAGAGCAAATTGAGTAAGCTTTCTGCCTTGTGCTCTGAAGGTCATGGACTTTCTCACTGTGTTGTTCAATCTGGGTGCAGTTTTTCCAGAGATCCTAGGGGGTCTTCTCTGGAGCTATGAGGTTCATGCTTTGTCTGGTGCTCATGGCAGGCGGCTTGCTGTTCTCAGGACGGAGACTGGGACAGATGGGGTAAAACTCGGTGCTGTAAAGTCAGTCCTCGTTGTAATACAAGGTTATATGTTGTAATACAAGGTTATACAAGGTAATACCTCGTTGTAAGGTTGTAATACAAATACGAATAGAAGTGGAGCAAATCACTTCCTTTGAATACAAATTTACTTAACAAACACCACACACGATAGATCCTACTCATAATGCTTGGTTTTCTTTAGCAGATATTGAAGTGAATATGTACTTATTGTCCCTGTAACACACTGGTCATGTGTACTGCCCTGTCATTTTTCATGTGCTCAATACAGCAGATCATGATCTTGCTTAACAACAACATTTTGAAAACAGAATGCTTAGAGAAGTTGTTGACCTAGACACTAAATTGGCTTAATAAATGAAGAAAAAAACAAACAAACACAAACCTAAAGCACCTATACAGATAACCACCAGATATTCATGCAATATGTGAGCTGGAGAGACAAAGATAAAATGAATATGATTTCAAGAATCAACATCATGAACAGAATACTTCAACACCAGTCTTTGTGTTGATAAATCTGAACATGGTGACATTACTTGTGCATATATTTGATGATTGTTGTACAGTGCATACAATGACATGTGTGTAGATAACAGTGATTTACTTTATGGGAGGAGAATGATAATTTGAACTCAGTGTTTGATGGTTGTAGTACAGGCACATACAATGACAAGTGTGTAGAAAATGGTGATTTACTTTATGGGAGGAGAATGATAATTTGAACTCAGTG
>JACEFZ010025954.1:0-10000 GCA_014155875.1 Cepaea nemoralis | reverse complement strand
AGTCTTTTTTATAAATGATGTTATGGGATTGTCATTTTTTATGATATATAATCTCAAGTGAGTGGGAAATGACACCATGCAATTGTGTTTTTACTTTAAGATGTTGGGTAACTGCCCACTAAGTGATTCCTACATTGTATGGGAAAAGATTCTCGTGATTTCTCTTTTATGAGTATTTTACCTTTTATGCTCAGGATTGTTACTGCTTAATGCTGTAATAAATGCTGTTTGAGATTTTTATTTTGTATGATATATAATCTCAAGTGTAGGGGAAAAGATTCACATGCTTTCTCTTTTATGAGTATTTTACCTTTTATGTTCCTGTTTGTTACTGCTGAAGTAAACATAACTTCACCCCAGTGGGGACAAACACATGATAAGGATGATGCAAGAGGAGATGACTGATCTGATAGCTAGCCTTCTGCCATTTGTCAGTGTTACTTATATAATGCTGTTTGTAACTATGGAAAGGAGATTTATGAATTGTTTACATGAGACCAGTATCAGGGATTTTGTCCATGTTTTGACAGCGGTACCATCAAGATGGTTGGATATTTAGGAGGTGAAAAACCCCGCAGGAAGCTCCAGTATCAGTCCAGAAGAGATGTACCTATTGAGTAGATACCGCACTCACTTTTGGAGTGTGTCAAAACTCTACAGTAGGCGACAAGTGCTAGGCAACTATTGACACCTTTTTTCCTTCTTCCCTTTTGTTTCCTTTATTTTTATTATGATACACTGTTATCAGAATATATGTTTTATTATGATACACTGTTATCAGAATATATATTTTATTATGATACACTGTTGTCAGAATATATATTTTATTATGATAAACTGTAATCAGAATATATATTTTATTATGATACACTGTTGACAGAATATATATTTTATTATGATACACTGTTATGTAAGTTTGGGTTTATTACTAATGTATATCGACCCTGGATTTTCTTCACTATACAGCGCTAGAGATGCCGGTGGAGTATTGGCACTAGTCACCATGCTTGGCACTGGATTTATAGTCAACGCTTGGATTTAGAGGCAGGAAACTGGGTTATCAGCCTACCCCTAATATTCTAAAGAGAGTGCTGGTTACTGCCACACACCCTGAACCTGAATGTCAATGACTTGATAATTAATGGATTTTGAATATGCTGAAGTGGATTCCCTACCTCTGGGCACTTACAGACGGTGTTAATCTTTTCAAAGTCTGCAAAGACATGAGGCATGCCTGGCCTAGATGGTTTTCAGCGTATACCCTCTTCTAAAAGTCACTGCCTGATTCCACGTTCAACTGTCATATACCAGAGACTCACGAATGGTCTGGAGTTCACCATCATTGAACAGTATGGATTTACCAACTGCTTCTGTAAACTCCCAGCTTCCTTTGAATCTTGCCATCCATCATATCCCAGACATGGACAATCAAGCACTATACCAACTCCCTGTCAATCAAGTCGTGTCTTTAGATGAAGAAAGAGAGCCTACATCTTAACCCAGAAAAAGGCTGGAATATTCATGCCCAATTCAAGTTAGTTCTGTCAGGAAATACTATGGATTATGTTATGTCCCTCCTCATCCAAAGATATGCTGAAAGTTGCTGCGCATGATCCTGATCGAATCAATCACATGGACACCTGTTTGTTACACCATGCCGGAACTCTTCAGACTTATGCCAGTCTGTTATACCACTCCGGAATGCCCCTAGCACAGTTACTTACCAGCTGTGACTTGGTGGATTACAGTATACCCATAGTGGATTCATATGGATTACCCCTTTATGTTCAAGCTTTGGATATTTGATCCGGAAGTGGAAGCTCCGTGTGTGTGTGTGTGTGTGTGTGTGTGTGTGTGTGTGTGTGTGTGTGTGTGTGTGTGCAATCCACAATTTTCTGAATAGGTGGATATATGCAAAGCAGCTGTTTTTCGACATTATAGAGAGTGTGATTATGGCCAGAATTTTTTTCTAGTGGATAATGAAGGAGTCATCAACAGACCCATAAGGTATTTCTAGAGACAGATTAGATAGATTTTCTTTATCTATATCTTTGTATGGCTTATTTACTTTGTTTGTGTGTAACACATGTATTTGTTGTGAACCTTTTCTGGGGATTTTTGGGGACTTCTGTTATGGTTGTATAATTTGTGTGCATTACCTGAATATGATAATTGCTTTCATGTATGTCACTATGATTCAGCCAACAGGGTTTGTCCAGAACCCAAATGTTTTCACAATACAGTTGTTTGTTTTTGTGGTTTAACCAAGCCTTGAAGTTACTTAATTGTAAACCTGTTGTTCCAAAATTCATGTTTATAGTCCTGTTATTGTTACTGTTATGTTGTATAGTGATTCATTGTAGTGTTTTGTTTAACAGTGTTTGTTCCCCATCTGTCATGTAATACTGGGATGTGCATGACAGGGGATACTTGTCATTGTTTATATATATATATATATATATATATATATATATATATATATATATATATATATATATATATATATGGGAGATTAAATGTCGGGCGGGGCACTTACACATAGACACACCTTCTGGGTAGAGTGATTAGTTACTCGGGTGTCTGTGGTAGAACTTCCCGGATCTCCCAGCCTTCTATGGGAAACATTTCTTCTATGTTAGTGTTGAACTTGCACCCCTTTCTGCCTTGTTCAATGCTTGGGGGTTTCACGAGACAATATATTATTTCCTATAGAGGGCGTGTTTGGGATTTAGAGCCCAATCATACCGAATACGCCTAGCGAACTTGTCCTTATTCTCATTTATTATATTTACCACCCCACAGATACTTTACTCGGGCAGGTATAAACGTGAAATCATTTTGAGAATAATGTTGGACAGAGAAAGAGTGCAGACAATCAACGGATATAAGCCCATATCAGTTCTAGTTTTGTAATTAGGCCGACAAAATAGTGTTCGCAATATCATATATGGTCATGCTACAGCTACCAAGATATATATATAAGTAAACTAGACAATGTAGTGTCGTCTGGCTAAATTGGTAGGACAACCGTAGGGGAAATGCAGCGCGATAAGTACCTGGATTGCTTTGCTACATGGCATATTTGCAACAATAACAGATACCTGACAATACACTATTAGTTGTGTGAGATGGAGAAGCACATCAGCTAACATATATCGTATTGCCGCATGATATTGATTATCCGTTTGAATGTATGTACTGCGGTGAGATCCAGGGTGTTTTGTGTATTCTTCGATGTATGGAGTGAAGGAATCTTTTATGCTCAATGGGCTTAGGGCGGTAGCACATTATGTAATATGACAACTGACACTCAATGGGTATTGTGGTCATTATCACACTGGGAGCCTTTACTTCCAAAACATTTCCTGGTACCCATGTTAATGTGTCGTTCTGGGAGCTTAAGACAACGTTATAAATCGGCCTCGAGGTGGAAATGAACAAATGACTATAAGGCCGGCAGATAGGTGTCCAGAGATTACGTCTACCGTGGCTGCCTTTTCGATTATATGGTGACAACATTTCTAGGTATGACACATGGATTCACTGATTACAATGTGGAGAATAATGCTATGTTTTCGTTAAATACCCAACGTCAGTGTTTCTCGCTAATCTCTTCACAACCGATGTTATCAGATGTTGTCTTGGAATTTAGGTGATTCATCAACATATTGACATTGATAGTTCTTTAACCATTGATCGTTGATATACACTATATACACGTCGTTGTTGTATGAACACTGTATCTACTTGTGTTTTAAATAATGTTGTTATCATGCTATAACTCACTGCTTCTAACTCTTTTAGTACCTCCTCTGCCACGTTGGATAATATAATGGCGACCACAACTCTTATCGGCATTGTTAAAACCTGTTTAATAACTTATTTACGAGTCACTTTCATCTTAAAATACAAGTAATACACAATCTATTCTGCCATGTGTGATGTCTTCTTTAATTCACACATAGTTCTAGCCAGTAAAAGTGCCAATTGTCAACATTTTAATAGACAAAAGGCGGAATTTCGCCGATGTCCAGCTAATTACAACATGCTCCCCTTCGAGCCACACTTTAAATTTTTAGGTTCCTTGAGAAGTTGTGTCTTTCCTTCGCTTTAGTTCAACATCCTGTCTTGCAAGGGCAGGTCTACATCAGACTTGCAATTATTGCTGTCATGCGTAAAAGAAACTTACAGGCTTCTCTGTAGCAAAATCTAGCTATCCTATTTATCATATAAAGAACATCCTTTATCAACAATAGAGGCATGCCGTAGATACCCAATAATCTGTCGTGGTGCAGGTCAGGTGATTGTCATTGAGAGGATGCGAGTTAATTGCGTGTGGCAGCACATACTAATACCTCAAATTTTGTGATATGACAATTGGCGTGTAAGGGGCGCCATAACCCCGTGTCCCCGATGCCTTCTAGAGTTGTCTAATTAGACATATACTAGAGCAGTGATTCTCAACCTTTTTTGGCCCGTGCCCCCCTTCACCATATTTTCAGAATGTCATTCCCCCTTTCGTATTTCCTATCTAAAAATCCCTCCCCGCCCCTAAACATTATACGTAATAATGGAAGCTAAATTTAATAGCACATACTAAAACGAGTCTTGACGCCCACATAAAACGTGATTTGTGGGTCTACTTACTTTATAAAATGAATTGTAGAAGGGTGAGACGTACAGAACCGTACAGTATGAAAGGAAAAACAATATCAAGTAATTGGTTCTTGTATTAACGCGATCTGAAATCGTCTTAATTCCCCCCCCCCCCTGGAAACCGTATATATATATATATATATATATATATATATATATATATATATATATATATATATATATATATATATATATATATATATATATATATATATATATATATATTGCATGCCTTGTTTTCTAAAGCACGTTTTCACTTCACAATCAACTTCGGCGTCATTCGAGAAATGTCTCCCGCCAAGGTGGGTTGTCAGTGTTTATGCTGACAGATGTTTGTCCCGAAAAGCGGTGGATAACTGGGTAGAAACAGTTTCTGGGGCGAGTCAATAAGTAAGTCACACAGTTCAGTGTGATGGCCGGTAAATTAAAACAAAGTACGTAGTTCTATGCGGCCGGTTTGGGAGGGCTGATAAATCGATGGATAAGTGCATCAATGTTGGTGGAAATTATGTTGAGAAATAAAGGGACAATGTATGTTTAAAAATAAACTTGTTTCAAGTTGTTATCTTGTGCAGTTATTTTTCTACAGCCGTTTGTGACTTATTTATGAACTAACCCTCGTGCGTGTGTGTGTGTGTGTGTGTGTGTGTGTGTATGTGTGTGTGTGTGTGTGTGTGTGTGTGTGTGTGTGTTTCTAATAACACTGGATTAGGAAAATGTGTAGCAACTGTTAAACTAAAACAGCGACGGGGCGATAGCAAGAGGGAGCCAAAGAAATACAAACTTGAATGTCTTATCGATATGACATAAACCGTTAAAGGAACATAGACCTGGATGACGACACAGGTGAGTGTAATATGCAGAGCCATGACCATCCACAATTAACAGCATGTAACATAACGATGATAGTGATGCTCGCTAATCGAATCATTATATTATACGGGAGACAAGAATAGAAAGTCATGATCCCCGATATCTGATCCAGTGTAGGCACCCAAAGTAGAAGATATGTCAAGTATGCTTGTCCCACTCATACTAAACAATCCCCACCAGATACAAGTGTTGATCAATCGAGCGGGCACCACGGTGGCTACTGAGAGTACTCATCAATGTCGTGCCTTTGCTTACCCTATTGACCTTAACTTGTGTGTGGATTTTCTAAAGATCATCCAATTAACACCGTTCGTGAACAACATTATTCCCTAGCGAATGCATCATTACACTTTAACAATATTAACTAGGAAAGCCAGTGAACCCAGTCAGTTAAATAAGTGCGTGCACGCAAAGGTAACCCCCAACAGTAACAACTCTTAGTTATGTATAACTTTAAAAACAAAACAACCTTACAAATATACATTAGAAATACAATGCTAAAAATTATCTTAACATTACAAATCAGAGTTGTATTAAATATAACCTGTTACGCGTGACACTCGCTTAATAAGCGGTTATGATCGTTGCAATATGTCGTTTAGTAATTTAAAGAAACCTTATCACAAAAGTGAACATTCTTAAGAGGTCAACAAAATTATATGAAATAACTGATGGAATGGATTACAAATGCATATGTATTATGATGCTTTGTTTTCAACACCAACAATTACAATATATGTAGGTTACTACAATCAGTATAGTTGAAATTGTGTATATTTTGAATACATGTCTTTGTTCAAAACGTGATTTCTGTGTAGAAGAATTTTGTAGGTTGATTGAATGTCCTACGTAACAATTTCACGATTCTTCTTATATGCTTTGTCTTATATGCGGGAACTATTCAGGAATCAAAAATAGACTTGACATGGACATATGAAAACAAAACGGATTATTGCAAACATGTCTTTTCTGCTCAATGAGTATTTATTTACTTCAATTACACGTGTAAAGCACTTGTCAACAAAGCATATTGATTAATGAAGTATAGGTCTGTACAATGGCTTCTGGTATCTGCCACGTGTCTTTCTGAATTTATTGGTATTGTGTAACACATATTAGCAGCATCTTGTAATCGTTAATCAAACCTTCATTTAACATCATCTAACTTTGTTTGAATAATAATATTATTGCTAAGAAGGAATACATTTTGTTTAGTAGATTTATAACATAACAACGAATATACATAAGACGGTTAAATACTATAAAGCGTTGAAATATTGAATGGTGTAGTAAAATTACGCATCTCCAATCTCTTGAAAAATGAACAGTCAGCCAATCATTTTCATTAGGAACGAAATGGAACTAACGCTGGGATTAGATATGAAGAAGGCTAATAAGACCCTGTCCTACAGACTAGAGCAAATGTATGATCAAGTGAAAAACTACAACAGGGCATGACTGGATCAACTGAAGGCAAGCCTAACACCTAGCAGCAGTGGCCATTGGGGAACAAGAGATACATATAGTTAGTTAGTTAATTAGTTAGTTAGTTAGTTAGTTAGATAGATAGTTAGTTAGTTAGTTAATTAGTTATTTAGTTAGTTAGTTAGATAGTTAGTTAGTTAGTTAGTTAGTTAATTAGATAGTTAGTTAGTTAGTTAGTTAGATAGTTAGTTAGTTAGTTAGTTAGTTAGTTAGTTAGATAGATAGTTAGTTAGTTAGTTAGTTAGTTAGATAGTTAATTAGTTAGTTAGTTAGTTAGTTAGTTAGATAGTTAGTTAGTTAGTTAGTTAGTTAGATAGTTAGTTAGTTAGTTAGTTAGTTAGATAGTTAGTTAGTTAGTTAGTTAGTTAGATAGTTAGTTAGTTCGTTAGTTAGTTAGTTAGATAGTTAGTTAGTTAGTTAGATAGTTAGTTAGTTAGTTAGTTAGTTAGTTAGTTAAATAGATAGTTAGTTAGTTAGTTAGTTACATAGATAGTTAGTTAGTTAGTTAGTTAATTAGATAGTTAGTTAGTTAGTTAGTTAGTAAGATAGTTAGTTAGTTAGTTAGATAGTTAGTTAGTTAGATAGTTAGTTAGTTATTTAGTTAGTTAGTTAGTTAGATAGTTAGTTAGTTAGTTAGTTAATTAGTTAGTTAGTTAGTTAGATAGTTAGTTAGTTAGTTAGTTAGTTAGATAGTTAGTTAGTTAGTTAGTTAGTTAGTTAGTTAGATAGTTAGTTAGTTAGTTAGATAGTTAGTTAGTTAGTTAGTTAGTTAATTAGATAATTAGTTAGTTAGTTAGTTAGTTAATTAGATAGTTAGTTAGTTTAGTTATTTAGTAGTTAGTTAGTTAGTTAGATAGTTAGTTAGTTAGTTAGTTAGATAGTTAATTAGATAGTTAGTTAGTTAGATAGTTAGTTAAGTTAGATAGTTAGTTAGTTATTAGTTAGTTAGTTAGTTAGTTTAGTTAGTTAGTTAGTTAGTTAGTTAGTTAGTTAGTTATTCAGTTAGTTAGTTATTTAGTTATTTAGTTAATTAGTTAGTTAGATAGTTAATTAGTTAGTTAGTTAGTTAGTTATTTAGTTAGTTTGTTAGTTAGTTAGTTAGTTAGTTAGGTAGTTAGTTAGTTAGTTAGTTAGTTAGATAGTTAGTTAGTTAGTTAGTTAGTTAGGTAGTTAGTTAGTTAGTTAGTTAGTTAGTTCGTTCGTTCGTTCGTTCGTTAGTTAGTTAGTTAGTTAGTTAGGTAGGTAGTTAATCAGTTAGTTAGTTAGTTAGTTAGTTAGTTAGTTAGTTAGTTAGTTAGTTAGTTAGTTAGTTAGTTAGTTAGTTAGTTAGGTAGTCGACAGATCATCCTCATTGCACATCGAACCATTCAGTCCATAAGTGCTCGGATCCCCTCCTCAACAAATCCCGTAGCGTGTAGCGGCTGAGAGATACATATACTAGTTGTTAGTATCGAGCAGATCTAGCCACTTCTGATTCTCGCAGTTTACCAGGATCTTTGAACATAGGCTAACTACACTCATCGCATCAATACATCAGCTGACGGTCTCTCGAATAGATAGGGGCATATGAAGTGCAAAAGCCACATTGTACTTTGAGCATGGTTTATGAAATATATGCTTAACAATAATGTATGCATTCTACATAGACATGTCATCAACAAATGCTATGGGAATGAAGGCGCTTGCATCTATATCCCATGTCCTGACATCCGATGTGACACAACGGCATATTTCCATTGGAAAATTCCATTCAAACTCTACAGTTGCTATTCATGCTATGGGACACTCGACACATATGATTCATCCAATCAACTTGTATGGCTGTTGAATTATCATGTTGGCTGTTGCACTTTCTGCGGTAAGCTCCTACAACTGAATAAAATGTCATAAAGAACTCAACTCTTAGAAAGCGTTTTATAATGCCAAATACACGATCCTGCCGGAGAGGACTGGAAAATAAATAACGACGCACTTGCAAACGAAGGTGATAATCAAGTTTCATACTGTGAGAAACGAGGGTGATCTAAACAAGTATACATCTTCATAATCAACCTACCCGTGATTACCTAACTTTTAGCTGGCAGAGACATTTCGCAGCTCGTCTCCTCTCGATTGTGGCTAGCAGACTGGATAAACACATGAACAGGCAACGTGTGATTTGGCTAAGCCAGCAAATTGTTGAATGTGCTCAGCAGAATTATCCTTCACATACCGTGATGATAACACTACTCGTGTGTATTAAATTAATGCTAACACCAAGCTGTTTGGAACTAAAGAGAATCTTGAAGACGCAATTGATCCAGTTCATCACAGGAACCCATCTGAAGGTGATAAGAATGTACACAATGTATGCATATGTATGTGCCAGTATTATTAATACAACGGGATTTTCAGTTAAGGGTGCGTTTCCCTCTTGCCCTATCTTCTCCGCCAGTTTCATTCCGGATGGTTGCTTTCGGACCCTTGTAATCGTTCCTATAATACTATAGTTAAAAAGCTGCTGGCGTCATAAAGTTGTGGTTCCTATGTTACTCCAAGTCAGAAGTTAATGGTAATATACAACCATGGATCCCGTTATTTCATGTTTTTATTCCGCGTTTCCATCCTGTTTTCAGGATATTGCGGTCAACACCAGCAACTTTCAGCTGTATGTTGATTCCTAGGCTAGATTACGCTCATCAGCACGCCACGACTTTCTGAGCGACCGGCTCCATACTCTCATAAGTCACTGGCGTAACTCGAACCACTTCTAATTCTCGTCCGCTCACGTTGACCACAAGAGTATTCGGTATTAACGGAGAAAGCTGCTAACCCCTCGGCCAGGCAGCCGGCATGGATCCCGTTATAGAGTATATAAAATAGTTGCTAGTGTAACGCAATTATTGTTCATATACTAATATAGCACATAAGACGTTGCTAGTGTCATAAACGGTTGTTTATAAAATATAGCACATAAAAGGGAAAATTGGCTGGTGTTACCGGTGTC
>JACEFZ010025953.1:200000-203854 GCA_014155875.1 Cepaea nemoralis | reverse complement strand
ACTTGACCACCTCTTGACCATTACTTGACCACGTCATCACACACCCTTAACTATAAGCGGTCACTTACTATGTTTTTTTTTTCCTTCTATATATATATTTTATTAACATTATTATGTACCTTACTTGACTCGTTTGTTTTCTTTATTGATGTTTCATGTTGTATTTTTTATGTCGTACCTATAATTACTTGACCACGCCCACTCTGATGAGTCTCTTCACAACGCCACCTCTGACCACCTACTAAAAAAAAAAACCTGAAGAGTTATCGCCCTTTGAGGAGGAAAAATCGATAAATGCTAAAAATAGATTTCAAATTGTGGTGGGAAATCGATAAATGGTTGATTTATATAGTCCTCCACCTCCACAAAAAAGGAGGTGATGGAGCCCCACTTACACTACTAATACAGTTCGGATTTAATTCTGCCATTGCTGAGAATTGAACACTAACACCTGTTGTAGTTTTATTTTTTTTAAACGTCTCTTACTCCCTTACCAGCTCTTTGTCGGTAGGATAGAAGTGGTTAAGTCGCCTGCTTGGCGTTCCGAATGACGTGGTTTCGTTTCCGACTGTTTATAAATGCAATCTACAGGAGACCTCTTAGATGTCATTGCTGGGGCAACGGAGGTTGTGCTCTGTGCGATGCTCTCCTCAGGCCGTTCTGCTGAAAGATATCTAACCACATGGGAATATTTGTGTGGTTAGCTCTCGCTCGATTTGAACTCAAGCGTACTCCATACACACTACTTCTAGTAGCACTGGATGCATTGTGTATGTGCATTGGCTTTACATATTATCAGTGTCCCTCACCATCAGGCGAACCCACATCGACTTCAGGGGTACTTGTAATTTAAGTCCCCAAGTCAAGGACGAGAAGTCAACATGTAAGTCCAACTCTCCAGTGTAGGGGTTGAACCCCTGACCTCGGCAACAGGACACCGGATGTTCACGAACACGCGTTCTTATCCATTCGGTCATGCTAACCTCCACCATATGGAATAAATCCCGATGCATTAAAGCCTATGCTCTTGCGTCTAACCCACTCTGTAGCATAACATAATAAGAAGTCTTCAAATGTTAATCACATGAAGTGAAGATAACAAAGCAATCACAGATTCGAATATTGCTGCAGCCGTACAGCTAATGTTCATATCGTTTCTGAACACATTTATCAAACGCACAATTTTAGAGTTGTAAATAAATGTAATTCCGTTAACTGCGGATAAGCTGTGGAAAGGTCATAAGAAATGAGCACATAGTTAATCATGTTTATATGAGTATGATCACAAGGGGGAGATTAGAAGTTGCGGTTGCACAAGTTTCATCAGAAAGTAATCAACAACATAAATATACACAATAATAGACCCATGAGATCTCTATACGTACTTAGTTGCTATGGAAGCCAAACGCCAAGTCTGCATACAGCAAAAACACTCCACTTCTATTTTCGACCCAGGAACGCTCACTTACTCGCGTCTATTGTCATTACTCCTTGAAAATTCGCTTGACAGAAAGGATAATATCGCGCATTCTGGAACTTCGGGTGCTCTGATGACGGGGGGTGAGAAGGGGGTGGAGGTTAAATCCCTACACTGGACAGTTAAACTTAAACTTTAACTTCTCATCCTTGACTTGAATAAGTAAATTACAAGTACCTCGAAGATGGCGGTGTCACTGGCAATAGGGAAAACTATTCCACACGCAAAACTCTGTCCTGTATGGACTACACTCGCGCTCAAAGTGAGCGAAGAAAAACCACCAAGACAAGGGGGGAAAAAAAAACTTTAAAAAAAACGAAAACTCCATTCTTGAGAATCACCCCCCCCCCCCATCCCCCATAAGGACATTGCAGTCAACACCAGCCGTTTCAACTGCAGTCAACGCCACCATTTTTCAGCTGCTGTTGATTCCTGGCAAGTTTTACGTTCAGTAGTTTGCCATTGCTTTCCGAACGACCGGTTCACATACCTCCGTAAGTAACCAGCGCGACGCGACCCGCTGCCAAATCTCGCACAGATGTGTTTCGTACGTGGGTATACGGGATTGCGAACGTCCTTAAATCCTTCGCCACGGAGCGCCGCCATTCACCACTAGTGTTGAATAATGTGTTACAGATACCGAACAAGTAAAGGACTCTGTAACATGCCTTGTGCGTATTAGGGTATGCGGCGCCATATTTGTATAGATTAATCGGCACTCGAAAGGCAACGTGATTAATATAAGGCTTTTTGCCTTTTCTTACCAGGAATTGCTTACACCTGATCAGTATCTATGAATTAACAGACGTCTCTTAAACAACGAGTTCACAAGCCCTTTTAGATTGTATCATTAACATAGACCTCTAGACGTCCGATAGTTATCCCATGATTAGGCGAGAGAGAGAGATAGTGAGTGAGAGAGAGAGAGAGAGAGAGAGAGAGAGAGAGAGAGAGAGAGAGAGAGAGAGCAGATAGGAATATATATATATATATATATATATATATATATATATATATATATATATATATATATACATATATATGTATGTGTGTGTGTGTATGTGTATGTGTGTGTGTGTGTGTGTAGACAGAGAGAGATAGATAGATCGAGACAAGGAGAGACCGAGAGGGAGAGAGAGGAGAGAGGGAATACATATATATACACACACACACACACACACACTGTTATTGCCTAATGGGAGAGCATTGGCCTTCAACCAACCTACACCAAATTTTCAGGTCTTTATTTCCCACAACTCATTCCACGACCTTCCCACATTGCTCATCTGTCGATCTCCGGTGCTCTTCGCCAGATCTCCTTATATCTCTTCTGCACCGTGTGTTCCAGAGTACTGACTTTATATTTATAAATTATATGAAATATCTTGCACAATTCCACACTATCCTTGCGATGAATCATTCAGGTATCCTAGAGATAAAGTCAAACTCGGCTTCCTACATCAGGCTTATGCTTACAGCTGTATCATAGGTTCTATTCTTGAAACAACACATCTCATTCTTTTACTCAGTACGTTTTGAAACGTGATATCGTCTGGCCATCTGTGTCCACGCCTTTCTATTCTTAGATAAACACACCAGCTTCCGGTTTTGGCATTTGAAGGCTTCTGGGAGTGCTCTATAAAAATGTTTAGACATTTGAAGAATAATAACTCACAACGGGAAGGAAGGTGATATATGGATAACGAAATCGTTGTCTATGAATATATATATATATATATATATATAGAGAGAGAGAGAGAGAGAGTGAGAGAGAGAGAGAGAGAGAGAGAGAGAGAGAGAGAGAGAGAGAGAGAGAGTGTGTTGAGAGAGAAAGCTATGAAAGTGAAAAGAAAGGAAAAGATATAAAAGAGAGACAGAAAAAGTGGAAGGAGGGTGACTGAGAAAAACAAAGGCGGAGAAAAGCGAATATAAGATAAGCAACAAAATATAAAGACAGACGCTTGGACTCTAAAACCAAAAAAAAAAAAATCAGATGTTAAAATTTGTCATTTCATGATTTCTTGTGTCTGCTGCACCAGGCCAGTTGTTACTTTCCTATCCATGTCTCTGACATTGTTATTTCTCCCATGCTCAAAGACTACATAAAAACAGGACTTCAGGATTCTAGATTTAAAAGACGTAAATGTACACAACAGTGCCTCATTGGGGGGTTCTCTCTATAATGCAGATTTAAACCTATTCGGAACATCAACAACATTTCCTGATAAATATCTATTATTATCTGGCATGTTAATATGTTTTGCAGTGTTTTCATTCAGCCAATCCTGAAGCGGAGGACAGTTATCTAGGCTCTGAAGTTATCAAGTCTGTTATATGTTAGGTTTTATTATCATGCTTTCTGTTGCCCAAAAGCTCA
>JACEFZ010025953.1:137500-197500 GCA_014155875.1 Cepaea nemoralis | reverse complement strand
CCGTGCGTTATTGATTTTTTTACGAAATGGTATGGATGCCGGTCGTACAGAAAGCAATGGCAAACTACTTAACAAGAGATAACAGCAAACAAATGCTGGTGTTGACTGCAACGTCCCGTAGAGGACATGCAACTAACTAACTAACATAGGATAAGGGGAGCCATGGTCACATAATTAGGGACAGATTTGTAAAATTGACGTGGGCTTCCAGGGTGACCCAGACTAAGAAGGCTACCAGGAAATGTTTATGAGTGAAGGGCGACCGATGTAACAGTGACCATATCACTCAAAGAGTGCCCATTCAGCACACGATTCCTGCAGTGCTGACTGGTATATTATAGTCTATCCAGAAAAGAATGCCTTCATTCACGATCAATTATTTTGAAAACTGTCTGTTGCATCGTTATGAAATTTTTCCTTCCTTCTTATATTTACCCCCACCCAAGGAATATGTCTTTGATAGGTCCAAAAGCAACTTAAATCATGGAAAGCGGCGACATTTCTTTGATGTTTTGGTGAAACACTAGTGATATTTCACTAATAAACTTGTTTTACAGTAATTTTCCACCAGTTCGGATGACGAAACAAGGCTCTACGCGAGGCACTTGTCATAAGGCCAATCCTATGTCCCATGAGAAAATTAACTATTCAGCGCTAGTGTTTCCGTGAGAAGAGGTAATACATTTAATAACATGGACTTCATTTCTGTCCCGTAAATTATATACCGCATATAAACAAACTTTGAAATCTGCTGTACACTCTCCAGAACAAAATGTTTTTCTTGTTGGGTGGAGATAATTATAAGGTTATATGCTAAATGTGATAATTTTCCCTCAGTTGGTTACTGAGATATGGAATTTTATATTGGGGCAGACAAAAGTAAACAGACTATAGAATATGTGTCTGGCACCACGGGCCTAATGCACCTTCTTGTGTCTAAAAGAGCACATTACTTACTGACATAGGATAGGGTGGTCGTGATCCATAATTCGCCGGTTGAGTTTACTTGTCAGACAATTTTCAGTTAGCACTTGTAAGGCTGAGTCCTCCTGGGAGGTCAGGCCAGTGACAATGTATTGACTCCTCGAAGGTGATTTGAGCACATGACCATATAACCGGCAGATAAGAGCGCTGGTCACTGTGCAACCATGGCTATCTCACAAGCATACATTGTGCAACAATGGCTCTCTCACAAACATACACAGAATTGGTATTCTTGAAATATTATTTTGATGTAATTATTTCCATTGTTGGACCTTGGTGTATACCAGCATGCTAGTCCAACTGTGCCTAGTTTGCATCCCTCTTGAAGTCATATGTGTCTGTGGCCACTGGGCTCTCTAGTCTACCAGCCTCTGAAAAAGGGAACCAGACAACTTTCTACGAAGTAAAGTATGGCATACTGACCACTTCACCGGTTGAGGACCATGTGGTCACGAACTCTCAACAACCGTCATTACTGCTTATAGGACTCTGCGGTGGAGGACGGACGAACAAGAGAAAGGGGGGAAGGGGGTGTCTTGAGCCGGATTAATTAAGGTCGCGGACTTGGCCAGTGGCCGCGAACTGTGCAGGCTATGGTATTCTTGTTTTCCCCAGCGAGAGAAAAACATTCTTCATCTTAACAGAGGATTCGAACCCGTGTCTCCCGAAGGTGATCCTGACGTTCTAGCCACTCTACGAGATGCTCCTCCTGATCAAGAACATATGGTCAAAGAATATTTGGTCCAGAACACTTGGTCAAGAACATTTGGTCCAGTACCTTTGTAAGATGTCTTTTTATAAGACTAAGGAATAATCTATGTCTGACCTTTTATTTGAATAATACTGCGCTGCTGACGTGCATCATGGGCAGTAATGTCTATGATCACTCTACACAACTTAAGGCGTATTGGTTTTATGGTGCTAGACCCGTATTTTATATACCAGTCGGCACTCCAGGTGTGATCTGGTGAATGTCAGGTCCATGTTTAAAATCCGCCCCGATATCGGTTTAAACCCATCACCATCGGGCCGGGAGGCAAGCGTCTGGCTACTACGTTACCGCAGCATTATGATTCAAGTTTGAGACTGCACGCGAGCATTAGTTTGAGAAACTATGTGGAGTTATTTCTGTATTTTTATATTAGACAGTGCGAATTATCTTTGTTATATTTTATCAATAGTGAGTTCTATTTCCAGCTCTC
The DNA here is from genome assembly GCA_014155875.1 of Cepaea nemoralis. NCBI lineage: Eukaryota > Metazoa > Mollusca > Gastropoda > Stylommatophora > Helicidae > Cepaea > Cepaea nemoralis. The sequence goes on along the minus strand of JACEFZ010025953.1, from coordinate 195,314 downwards.
TCCTCTCCTCTTCTCTCTTAACTCACTCTCTCTCACGCGCTTTCTCTATCTCTCAATATCTATCTTTCTCTCGCTTTCTCTCTCTCTCTCTCTCTCTCTCTCTCTCTCTCTCTCTCTCTCTCTCTCTCTCCCGCTCTCGATCTCTCTCTATCTCCCAATCTCTCTCACTTCTCTCGCTTTCTGTCGTTTTCTCTCTCCGTCTCTAGTTAGTTAAATTAGCTAGTTGCATGCCTTTTACAGGACGTCGCAATCAACCGCAGCATTTTAGGCTGTTTGTGATATACAAGGCAATGTTTACCTTTAGTAGTATCCCAATACTTTCTGAACAACCTACTTGCCATATAATACAAAGTGGTCTGCTTCCAAATCGCCCTTAGCTGATTTTGAACCCTCGACTCGGTTTATTAGTTGCATATCCTTTACAGGACGTCGCAGTCAACACCAGCCTTTTTGCTGTTGTAATCTCTTGGCAAGTTTATGTTCAGTAGTTTGCCATTGCTTTCCGAAGGACCGGCACCCATACCATTTCATACAACACCAACGCAACGCGGTCTGCAGCCAAATCGCGCAGCTGTGTTTCGAACGTGAGTATGCGGGATCACGAATCGCGTCCGTAACGCCTTCGCCACAGAGGTGGTCAAACGTATGGCGGGGAATTATGAAACATGTTCACTGCCTCTAAGCCACAGCGCGGACTCCTTTTGGTTGCATCCTTATTATCTGCTAGTATTCACAATCTGGTGTGTCTCAATCTGCTGCTTGTATTCAGAATCTGGCGTGTCTCAATCTGCTGCTGGTATTCACGATCTGGCGTGTCACAATCTGCTGCTAGTATTCACAATCTGGCGTGTCTCAATCTGCTGCTTGTATTCAGAATCTGGCGTGTCTCAATCTGCTGCTTGTATTCACAATCTGGCGTGTCTCAATCTGCTGCTTGTATTCACAATCTGGCGTGTCTCAATCTGCTGCTTGTATTCACAATCTGGCGTGTCACAGTATGCTGCATGTATTCACAATCCGGCGTGTCTCAATCTGCTGCTTGTATTCACAATCTGGCGTGTCACAGTATGCTGCTTGTATTCACAATCCGGCGTGTCTCAATCTGCTGCTTGTATTCACAATCACAGTCTGCTGCTTGTATTTACAACCCTGAGACTATCTCAGTCAGTTTGTATTTACAAGCTGGCGTCTGTCTCAATCTGCTGATTGTATTCACAATCAGGCGTCTGTCTCAATCTGCTGCTTGTATTCACAGTGTGGCGTCTGTCTCAATCTGCTGCTTGTATTCACAGTGTGGCGTCTGTCTCAATCTGCTGCTTGTATTCAAAATCTGGCGTCTGTCTCAATTTGCTGCTTGTATTCAGAATCTGGCGTCTATCTACTTCTGCTGCTATTATTCACAATCTGGCGTTTGTCTCAATCTACTGCTTGTATTTACAATCTGGCGTCTGTCTTAATTTGATACTTGTATTCACAGTATGGCGTCAGTCTCAATCTGCTGCTTGTATTCACAATCTAACCTCTGTCTCAATCTGATGCTTGTATTCCTGGCGTCTGTCTTAATCTAATTGCGTCCTTCTTGATTCTTGTGTTAAACAGGTAACTTCAAGATCGCATTTACATGCCTAAGGCGCACTAGGCTTGTGGAGTTAGACTCATATTTGTACAGACTAAACATCACTCAGTGGATTCACTAGGCTTATAGAGATAGACTCATGTTTGTATAGACTAAACATCACTCAGTGGATTCACTAGGCTTATAGAGATAGGCTCATGTTTGTATAGACTAAACATGACTCAGTGGATTCACTAGGCTTATAGAGATAGACACATGTTTGTATAGACTAAACATCACTCAGTGGATTTACTAGGCTTATAGAGATAGACTCATGTTTGTATAGACTAATCATGACCCAGTGGATTCACAAGGCGTATAGAGATAGACTCATGTTTGTATAGACTAAACATCACTCAGTGGATTCACTAGGCTTATAGAGATAGTCTCATGTTTGTACAGACTAAACATCACTCAGTGGATGATGTGGTTGGTACTACGCTGGCCGAATTTATTTCCCAAGACATTTCCTGGTACCCATTTCAGACCTGATCGACCTCGGACCCGAAATCAATTAAATACACATTTGAAACCTCTCCGATGCAGATCGAATTCAAGATCACGGTCATGGCATGCGAGCGTATAGCGGATGCCTTGCCGAAGCTCCATTTTCTTGTATTAGCTACGTCATTTATCTGTCCTCGCACTTGCTGTACGAACATTCAGTGATTCAAGAATGCGTCTATTATGTAAAACTCGTCAGATAAATGCCCTCATTTTAAGCTCAGGCTTGTACCAAGTAACCGAGCTCTCGCCCTACGCAGACTTCCGCTCATCTCCAGGTGATTCGATGAGACAGCTGTCTATTATATAACGCACCGGTTCTCAAATGATAGAGCTTGGTGTCTGTCTGACTGTCTGTCTGTCTGTCTGTCTGTCTGTATGTATGTATATATATATATATATATATATATATATATATATATATATATATATGCTGTATATGTGCGTGGGTGTGTGTGTGTATGTGTGTGTGTGTGTGTGTGTGTGTGTGTGTGAGTGTGTGTGTGTGCATGTAGACATGTCCATATGTAATGTATCATCCGATGAATGTGATCTGTCATGGTTTGTGATCTCACACGAGTCTCTGATCAGTTCTTGTCCCCGAGTTTTCCATTTGGCCAAAGTCAATTAGCTATTACCTATTTACCTATTTGTCTTGTTTATTGCCTTGGCTCATTGATTAGAACTGAAATAGCACAAGCTATTTCCAATCACAGCGCTCTTAGCACTTCGGAGATTCAACACTGGGTGAGATGACTTAAAGTCATGCTAGATCAGATTCGGCTTTTATACGCCAGTCAGAAATATTTGTATCTAATTCACTGACGAAGGATAATATATCGCCAACTGTGACCGCCCATTTGGACAGAAGAACGATAAATCGCCACACTAGGATCATCGGGTTATTTGTTTTGTTTCGTCGTATCTTCCGCAATGTCAATGCTCAGTCAGTGGACGTCTACATGATAATACTTATGGGAATGTCCCGAATGTTGTGATGTCGGTTCCTAAATCAATCAATCAATCAATCATGTGATTGTGTAACATTTGTGGTTCAAAGTTACCATTTGTCTGGCACTGAATCAGTTAATGTTGCACGTCCTTTGCAGTTCATCAAGATCCAACCCAGCTTGGTTTTGTAAGCAATGTTATGTACAGTAGTTTGCCACTGCTTTCTGAAATAGAAGTCAATGTTTAAGCCCATGAATTCCAGCGTATGGAATGAATCTTCTACCAAATTGTGAGGCAGTTTAATCGCGAGCGCATAACACCTTTTATATATATATATATACTTAAATACGTACTTTCATATAGTAATATATTCATCCATATTAATATCAAATTCAAATTATGCACTTTACCTGTTTGCTTACTGCAGGAGGTCGTGTAACGTCTGTTGACTATCTGGTAGTAGCATAATAATAATTTTTTTTCCGCGTTTCCATCCTGTTTCAGGATATTGCGGTCAACATCAGCATCTTTCAGTTGTATGTTGATTCCTATGCTAGATTACGCTCATCAGCACGCCACGACTTTCTGAGCGACCTGCTCCATACCCTCATAAGTCACTGGCGCTACTCGAACCACTTCTAATTCTCGTGCAACATAATAATAATAATAATAATAATAATAATAATAATAATAATAATAATGATAATAATAATAATAATAATAATAATAATAATAATAATAATAATAATAATAATAATAATAATAATAATGTATCACAGGCTGTTTCCTGCTATGCATCTGTGATAGCACCATCACATTTGTAAAGTCTGTGAGCTGAGACGAAAAGGGGGCCAATCGTTCCCTCACTTTCACAAGCAACGAGCCCAAGCATGTAACCCGCGACCTACCGTGCTCATGTCCTTATCAATTCGTTCTCATACTCGCATCACTAACATCGTGCTACCAGCAAATCTGAGATGTGTTTATTATTCTTCCGTCGATTCATACCTGCATTACTCCTGTTAATATTTATGTATGATGATCAATTATTTTCGTATCTATACGTTGCCACTTGTTCCCAGCTTAGGTTACTTATACGTGTGATATCTTTTCCATATAATCCTATTTACTGAAGGCATGTGTTTAGTTGTTCATGTTGCACTTAGTCAAGTGCTTTCTTGTAGTCTATAAATCAAACACAAATAATTATCAATATTTCTATACATTTTTCTCTGTTTAATGAAAAGACGTCAAATGAAACATGTTATGACAATAGGAATGATTGAGGAAAAAGAGACAGAGAAAGACAATGAGATAAATATTCTTTACAATCTTGTGTCATGGCAATGGAGAATGTCAGCAAACGAAATGATATATGCCGCTGGAAATCATAATAAGTGGAGAAACATGATCGCCATGCCAGACGACAAGGTACTTAATAATAATGATGATGATGATGACTATGATGATGATATAGGTTCTAGTCAACATGTTTAAACAAAGTATTACTTCTCTGGCCCCGCTGTTTGTTTACAGAAACCTTTTTTCGGGTATTTGTCTATCTATTTTAGTTTGAGTTCTTTCATTATAATCTTGCTGCGTTTCTTAGTTACATGGCTCGCTAAGCTAACAGTTATACAGTCTTCACAATCCACTGTGGTTTGTTTCAGGGCAGTGTTGTGAAAATAGTTAGTTTCAGGTCTTTGGTTAATTATCCAGTATTATACGTTGCAATACATATGTCTATGATTGTATTAAGGCCAAAGCTGGGCAGAGATTTTATCTTATTCATAGTTAACTTGTCAGGACCTGCAATCATTTCCTTTTGATCACCTTCTCTACTTAGCTTTTAATATACCTGGACCGTCATTACCAGTGACAGACAAAGCCTAAAAATATTGGTTGTCAGGTGACAAAGCTACTACAAATTTATTAAAAGCTACTAAAAGTTTACGAAAAGCTACAAAAGGTTTAAACATTTAATATATTTTCCCATATGTAAGGGGGCCTAGTTCATAAGTGGCCAACTTTCCAAGCTGACACCCTGGCCAGTCCGCCACTGGCCATGAGTGCTATATAGTTTCGGTTGTTTTATTTTTTTATCTTACTTGTCCCAGAATAAGACGTTCATGTATTCAGACCTTCTTTACTACCATCAGTTTTGTGAGTTATAATTGCTCGATCTATAGCTCTGTTACAACCATTGTTTGTTACATGCTTGTTCTTATTTGTAAGGTTTCTTTGTGGAAACTAAAATGCTCAGACCATATTAAAGGTTACAGTGGCGTTGAAAAGAACAATGTCGGATTACATGGTTCTTGACAAATGAGGCAGGGGCCGGCGAGCAAGAAGATGGAGACAAGACACTGAATACACTTTGGCAATGATGATGCAAGAGGTGTGATATTGAAAGACTTCAATGTGTATGTAGATAGGCAAATAAACATATAGATATGTATACAGACGGGCAGAGAAACAGACTTAGAGACAAACAGACAGGCAGGCAGGCAGGCAGACCAACCGACCGACCAACCGACCGACCGACCGACCGACCGACCGACCGACCGACCGACCGACCGACAGACAGACAGACAGACAGACAGACGGATGGATGGATGGATGGATAGACAGACAGACAGACAGACAGACAGACAGATAGATAGATAGATAGATAGATAGATAGATAGATAGATAGATAGATATATCTCCCACCCTCCACACATCCCTCCACACACATCCTTCACCCACCCACACACAAACCCAGGCACACATGCATGCATCCACCCATCCATCATCCACCCACACATCCCCCCAACCACACATCCCCCATCTTCACACATCTCCCCACCCACACGCACACATCCTCTACCCACCCCATAATCTACCAACACTCACCAACCCACATATCCTCCACCACCCACCCACACACCCCAACCACTCAGCCAAAAATACATCCCCAAACACATATCCAACACCCACACAACATATTCCCGCCCACTCACATATCCCGCACCTACCCACACACAAAACCCGCACCCACCCACACATCCCACACCTACACACATCCCCCACCCAAAAATCTCCCCACTCACACATCCCAAACCCACTCCACACAATCCCCACCCAACACCAACCTACACACACTCACCCTCCCACACATCCTCCACACACCCACTCGCCAAGAACCAAGAACCCTCTCCCCCCCCCCCCCCCACTCCGATCTCCAATCCACAATCACGCATGCCTTAACTACACATCTCACCACCCATACACTCACACACCACACACACACACACACACACATCCCCACACCCATTCACACATCCCCACCAACCATTACTTTCCTCATCCAAAAACGCATACCTTAAACCCACACACACCCCACCACCCACATATACCCCACCCACACACATCCGCCGCTCACACACATCTTCTCACCCACAGACAGACAGACAGACAGACAAACAAACAAATAGACAGATAGACAAGCAGGCAGGCAGGAAGGCAGGCAGGCAGGCAGGCAGGCAGGCAGGCAGACAGACAGACAGACAGGCAGGCAGGCAGGCAGACAGGCAGGCAGATAGAAAGATAGATAGATAGATAGATAGATAGATAGATAGATAGATAGATAGATAGATAGATAGATAGATGGATGGATGGATGGATGGATGGATGGATGGATGGATAGATGGATGGATAGATAGATAGATAGATAGATAGATAGATAGATAGATAGATAGATAGATAGATAGATAGATAGATAGATAGATAGATAGATAGATAGATAGATAGATAGATAGATATTCACGCTTCACAGCAAATGCACACACAGAGGCTCCAGATGGAAAACTGACATCTATGTGAACGTTACCTACACACGTAAGAAGGTGAAATATGATCTCACGCCGAGATAATATCAGCATCACCTCCAAACAGCCATATCCTTTTATCAGGTTGGTCTATAATTATCCCCACCATGTCTTTAATGTACATTTCCAGGGGAAGCTGTTCTCCGCCCTTCACATTTCCTCCGGTTGAACTCATTCTCGCCCTCCACGCGCTGCCTTAAATTTTTAGACGGCCTGTCAGAATAAAATAATGTCTTGTGATGCCAGCAGGAATTTTAAAAGGCTAGACAGAATTTTGAAACCTGTATCTGTTGAGGTATCATCTAGTGTGAGTGAGTAAGCATGAGTGTGTGTGCCCGCTCTTCGAAAAAGAAAAAAAACACACACACATGAGAGGGTCTCAAACAGGATAGTTTACTCAGATGTAAATTTAATGTTAAGTAAAACAGTTACCCAAGAAAACAGGTGAGCCAGCCAGTTAATTATAGGGTGTATTTTTAATTACTGTGCAGTGTTTGAAAATATTGCCGGTCCAAGTTTTACATTCACCTTCTGTAAAGTTCATGCAACATAACAGGTAAATACAAAACTTGTACCGGCAATATTTTCAAACACTGCACAGTCATTAAAAATACACCCTGTACATGGAGGTAGTTAACATGTGGCCTTACGAATGTGTAGTAAGTACTTATGTTGTTATTGGAAAGGATAAAAGAGCAAGTTCTTACACTTCCTGTGATCCAATAGAAGGGTAAGGGGTTCAATTTCTTCACCGGAATTTAGTTGAACCTAAACGCTGTCTTCTCGTTCAGGAAGCAATGACAAAATACTGAAAGTAAAATTTTCTACAAAATTAATCTGGTAGATGGCAAAGTCATACACAGGACGTGTAAACATCAAAGTAATTAAAGGTCCCGTTCGCACGCCTTGTTCATAGGCGAATAGGGAACATGGTGCTGGATCCATTCGTACAGACCAATCTTTATAACAGTATATAAATATCTGATTCAGACCAAGAATAAGCAACATAAGCTATGGATTACATCAGAATTAATAAAATAACGAACGAAATTGAAACAGAAAGGAGGTGAATCCGATAATAGCAGGATGAAGTATATCTATTTAACACGAGAAATAAGAAAGAACACAAGAAATGATAAAAACCAATATATACAAGATAGTATTACTAGAATAGATAAATATCATAAGAATGGAAGAGATTACGAAATGTTCAAAGAAATGAAGTTATTGACAAGAAATGTTCAACCTTAATTAAATGTTATCCGTGACAAGTTGAGAGATACCCTAGCAGAATCTAGAAAAATCCTAGAAAGATGGAAGGAATACTGCAGTGTAATGTTTGATATGGATGACTGTGAGGATATAAATGCGATACATGAACTAATGCCCGAAGAGACACAACTTGAACCCTCATTAGATGGAATTGTATGGGCAATAAAGAACCTGACGAATGGTAAATCACCAGAATGTGATGAGATACCAGCTGAACTATTGAAAGCGGAGGAGAAGAAAGAATTACACATTATGTAAAAAGATATGGAAATATGGTATATGGCCAAAAGATTGGAAGGGAACTATCTCCATTACAATACCAAAAGAAGGGCAACCTGAAATTATGCACCAACTATAGAACGAGATCGAAAATAGGTGCAATAAGGCAAATCAACTCATTGGACAAATGGCACCAATACTAAAGAACAAACATGTATCAATAACTACTAAGAAAGCACTTTACAACACAATCTTCCTACCAACTCTGTGCTACCAATGCCAAACCTGGACAATGACAGAAAAAGAGAAAAGAAAAATCACAACAACAGAAATGAGGTTCCTGAGAAGAATACTCAACGTATCAAGAAGAGATAAGATCAGAAATGAAGAAATCAGGACTAAAGTGGGGGTTAAAGCTGCTCTAGATTTTATTAGAAAGCAGCAAGTCAAATGGTTTGGCCATGCAAGTAGGCTACCAGTCAACAGCATGCCACAACAAGCAATGACGTACAGACCAGATGGAAACAGAGGAAGAGGCCGACCACGTAAACGCTGGACGGAGGGAATAACAGAATCCATGGGAATGTCGATATACGAAGCCCATAACCGGGCACTCTCACGAAGTTTATACTTCACCTCGACACCGCAAGGTACAAGAGGAACATGATGAGATGAGATGAGATGAGATAGAACGGTTGCCCTGATCAGTCATGCAAGTAAAATTCTACTAAAAATTATAATGGGAAGACATCGTAAAAAAATAGAAGAAGAGATTGACGTGGTTCAAGCTGGATTTAGACAAGGAAGAGGAACAGTAGATCACATTATCAACATGCGTTTAATAATAGAGAAGTGCAGAGAGTGTAATGTAAACCTAATCTCATGTTTTATGGATTATTCAAAGGCATTTGACTGTGTACAACATCAGCAATTTGGAGAAATCATGAGGAAATTTACTTTCCATCACATGAAGAATAACTAACACATAAGAATCCTCTATCTCAGTGGTTCTCAACCGGTGGGGAACCCCCCCCCCCCCCCCCGGGTGAATTTTTGGGTTTCCGGGAGGGGGGGGGGGGGGGGAATTAAGATTATTTCAAGATCGCGTTAATACAAGAATCGATTACTTGATATTGTTTTTCCCTTCATACTGTACGGTTCTGTACATCTCACTTTCTAAAGTTCAATGTATAAAGTAAGTAGACCCACAAATTATGCTTAATGTGGACGTCTAGACTTGTTTTAGTATGTGCTATTAAATTTAGCTTCCATTATTACGTATACTGTGTAGAGGCGGGGCGGGATATTTAGGTAGGAAATTCGAAAGGGGGGAATGACGTTCTGAAAATATGGTGAAGAGGGGCACGGGCCAAAAAAGGTTGAGAACCACTGCTCTATCTAGACCAAATATCTTCAGTTAGAACAGATGGCGAGACATCAGATTGGTTTAACATGAACCAAGGAGTCCGCCAGGACTGTGTGCTGTCCCCCTATGTGCTTAACCTGTACGTCAAAAATATAATGAGAAATGTCAGAGATGATATACACCGATATACTTAATACAATGGATGTTCGTCCATCACGAATGATGAGGACCATTCATTCATTGCATCTTTTAATTTGATGAAGAACGAATGACTTGCGCTTTAGATTGGATTATAGTGAGGAAGTGGTTGCGCAACTCCTTCGACCTCACTCTCTCATCCGCGTCCATCTAGTTCCAGTGGCGACTGGAGACGGACACATATGCAGTGGACGTTAGGCTGCCACAGGCTAGTTATCCCTGTATATATTGGCTCTCAAAAACAACTGATAGCCTAGAGCCTCGTGCAAACGGCTCTTCCATCAAATAATTTAATTTTCAGCTTTAAGACAAGCGTAGTGACGAGCGACAGCGTATGACTACTGATGGGACCAACCAGATATCTATGGGACAGACGGACTATTCACGCACACGAAAGCCAAGAGTAGCATCGCTAAAGCGCGCCCTCCCGGTACAAGGTGATGCATGCAAAACCACTGGACGTCTACCGACGAGCTTTCAAGCTACGCCGGCAGGACTGACCGAAAAAAAAGCAATATAGAGATGACATATATCAATATACCAGGGAGCAATATAATGCCCTAAATATTGGTGATCATGAAATACAAGAGATTCAAAATGCTGATGATACAATATTACTATCCACATCACATTTTAATGTAGAAACACTAATAACCTCAACCCAAAAGAATAGTGAAAATCACAACTTATATCTAAACACAGATAAAAGAAAGATAATGCATACAGATTCGACTAATATGGAGACAGAAATATTTGTTAATGGAAAAAATTTCAAGTATTGAAAGTTGTGAATATCTTGGGTCATTAATTAGACATAGCGGTGACACAATGGAAGAAATTAAAAGACGAATATCTATTGCTCTTCATAAGCTAGCATCATCATTATTGTGCCATGCCGGTAAGCGTGGGCTGTCATGTTCTGCCATCTCACTCGATCACCAGAGTCGTGGATCAGCTCCGTGTTTCTGTCTCGACCATGCCACATGGCCAAGCCATCCAGGTATTTAATTCTTGGTCTTCCCCTTGGTCTGTTCCCATCAACTTGCCAGTTGTCGCCAAGTTCTCCAATTCATTTCTTCTCATAACATGACCAAAAAATTTTGATTGTCTACATCTAATGTCTTTAATCAGTTTACGATCTTCATTTGTTTCTTGAAGGACTTGTACATTGGTTTTTCTGTCTATCCATGGTATTCTTTGCATTTTCCTCAGAAACCACATTTCCACAGCCATCAGATGTTTTTTTCAGCTTGTCTGCTCATTGTCCACGCCTCACACCCATATAAAAGTATAGGTTCCAAGTAGCACTTCAACACTCTTTTTCTCGTTTCAGTTGATATCATTTTATTGGTCAGTATATCTTTCATCGTGCAAAAGATTACTTTCGTCATGGCAATTTTTTTTTCTAATCTCTTCAAGACATCTCTCATCAGATGTTATGACTGTTCCGAGATAGTTGTACCGATTCACTTGTTTAAGAATATGTCCATTTACTTGTGGTATTTCTTCCTTCCTAGTGACGACCCCAGTTGTTCACTGTGTGCAACAACTGCATCTAATAAATGTTGCAGGTCCTGTTCACAAACTATAACAACTGAATAAATTGTGGAGAGGGACAGTTAGAACTATAAAAAGTAGATTTTTAAGAGCATGCATCTTTCCCATTGCAACATACGCCTGTGAGAACTGGACACTTACTAAACAAGCTGAACATCACATACAAGCCTGTTAATATAAATATAGGCGTGTTCTAAGAATATCTTGGATAAAGAAAAGAACAAATGCATCCATACTTCAAGAGCTGAATATTGAAGAAGGATGTCTACTACAGACGATAAAACAAAGAAAGTGGACATATTTTGGTCACTTAAAACGTTATGAAAGTTTGGAGAGAACAATCATGGAGGGGTATATGCTTGAGGAAGAAAGGAAGAGGAAAGCCAAAGAGACGATGGGTGCAGGATGTGGCAAATGATCTCCAGATGGGTGTATCGGATGCGCGACATCTTGCGTATGACCGAAAAGTTTTCCGGAAGGTTGTTATGGAAACGAGTTTCTGCAAAGGGCATGCTACTGAATGAATGAATGAATTGGAACACGTATGTGTGGGATGTGGGCAATGTCACACAGGCCACCTTTACTTCTTAATACATTTCCTGGTACACATCCAGGCTCTGTCGACCCGGGATCCTAAAGAAATGTTAGAAACCCGCCCTATGCGAATTCTAACTCATGACGACCAAGCCGATAGGCGAGCGTGAAATGCACTAGAAAACTGCTGCTCCACGCGTATTTAGTGCTCACGATTATCTGTTCGGATTCCTTGCGTCAAAATTATCATCATCATCTTCCATGCCGTTATGCGTGGGTGGTCATAATTCGCCATCTCAGTCGATCACCAGTTGTGGATCCAGCTCCGTGTTCTTGTCTTGACCATACTACGTGGCCAAGCCATCCAGGTATTTACTTCTCTGCTTTCCCCTTGTTCTCTTCCCCAGGATCTTGCCAGTTGTCATCAAGTTCTCCGATTTATTTCTTCTCATTAAATGCCTAAAAATGTTGAATGTCTACGTCTAATTTATCTAATCAATGTGAGATTTTCATTTGTTTCTTGTATGACTTGTTCATCGGTTTTTCTGTCTTCCATGGTATTCTGTGCATTTCCCCCAGAAACCACATTTCCACAGCCAACAGATGTTTTTCAGCTTGTTAGCTCATTTCCACGCTTCAAAGAATCCTTGTACACGGCATGGGGCATACAGTCCTAGACTCGTAAATGTAACGACAATCAATGGATGAAACTGCATTTACTTCCCAAGACAATCTTGGTACCAATTGTAGGCTGATCTGCCTGGGAGATCATGACAAGTTTTAAAATCTGAAAGATCCCAGCTACCGATCGAACCCATGACTAACAGGTCAGCAAGCGTGAGTCTAGCCAGTACGCCACCGTGCCTCCCAGCTACACCAACTGCATAATATTATATAATTGTTAATTTCCTATTAATTTATAGTTTTATAACATTGGTATTTATCAACTGTATAGTATGACAAAATGGTTGTTTCCCTATCATCTGTTTTAAAAAAAAAACATTTTTTTTAATACGCATATCCTTTACAGGACATCGCTGTCAACAGCAGCACCTTTCAGCTGTCTGTTGATTTCTTGGCAAGATTACGCTCAGTAGTTTGCCATTGCTTTCTGAGCGGCCGGCTCAGTTATCCCGCAAGTCACCAGCGGGGGTCGAACCGCTTCCAGCTCTCGCCCGCTACGAGATAAACGGGATTACGGAGAAAGTGGTGTAACCCCTCGGCCAGAGAGACCGGCTCCCTATCAACTATATAGTATTAAACATTTTTTGTTTTCCTAACAGTTGCATGAAAATAGTTATTTGTATATCCTTTACAGGACGTTTGCAGACAACAGCAGTATTTTTTTGCTGTTGTTAGTCTTTTGGCAAGTTTACGTTCGGTAATTTTCCATTGCTTTCTGAACGACTGGCACCCTTACCATTTCGTAAAGGACTAGCGCAACGCAGTTTGCTGCCAAATCGCGCAGCTGTGTTTCGAACGAGGGTATACGGGATCTCGAATCATGTCCGTAACGCCTTCAACACAGAGACCGGCATAAGTTGCATATAGTTATAAACTTACTGTTTATCTTTCACCATATAGTATTACAAAATCGTCTTTTTCTTATTAAATCTATAGTATTATATTTTGGTTTTGGTATATGGTATTATGCATCAGACCCCTTCCAAATCAGACCCCTTCCAAATAACATCTGGCTTGAAACAGGGTGATGCACTATCGCCGCTACTCTTCAATCTGGCTCTAGAGAAAGTTGTAAGGAAGGTAAAGGAGGAATGTGATATTGGAGGAACATCCAAGCTGCTTGGTTATGCAGATGATATAGATATTATAGGGCAAAGTGAACAAAAGACATTGGAAATATTGACTCACTTAAAGGAAAAAGCCCAACAGATGGGACTGGTTATCAACCAAGATAAGACAGAATATATGGTAATTTCAAGAGACGGAATGGCTAAAAACTCTGGCCACATACAAATAGATAATATGACCATTAAAAGAACGGAAACATACAAATACCTGGGTACAATCTTCAACTGCTCCAACATCATAAGGGAAGAAATACAAACTAGAATCAACTCTGGAAATAAGATATACTATGCACTACAACATCTACTAAAATCAAAGGCGCTATCTCGTAACACCAAAATCACAATATAGAAAACACTGATCAGACCAGTTGTGCTGTATGGCTCTGAAACCTGGGGTACAACGAAAGGAGACGAAGCCTTGTTACAAACCTTTGAGAACAAAATTTTAAGACGCATCTTTGGACCCATTAGGGATACACAAAGTGGAGAGTGGAAAAGAAGAAGTAACAAAGACATTTATGATCTGTTTAAGTCCCCGCTAATCACTGGTATCATGAAAGCTAATAGACTACAATGGCTGGGGCATATAGAAAGAATGGAAGATAATAGGGAAACAAAGCTCGCTTACACTCAGGAAATAAATGATCGTAGACCCCGAGGTAGACCAAGAAGGCGGTGGAGAGATAATACATATACAGACCTACAAGCACTTGGAATCAACGACTGGCAAGAGAAGGTCCACCAGAGAGACGAATGGAGACGGATTGTATCTGCAGCAAAGAACCTCAATGGCTCGGAACGCTGAAGAAGAAGAAGAAGAAGAAGAAGATATGGTATTATATCATTGTTTTCTATTACATATATAGCATAACAAACCACAATCTCATCTGTTTAACTGTTACTACGGTGTCTGTTTGCTTACATAATTACAATTACGTAAAAACAAAATGACACGATAGACTCTTTAAAACTACCCGGTAACATAGAAACATGTGACACTGTGTTTTGTATATCTCGGTTGAACATTTTCCTGAAGTATGCACGTGACGAAATAGAGCGTCATGTGCTGTGCAACAAATTGTGGAATATGCTGATTGTGTCTTTATTATTCCAATTTAATATTTTGATGATGTAGGTGTTGATTACATCATGCTTGCTTTCTTGTGTTCGTTGGCTTGAGCTCCAACGCGAAGTCCTGTATGTCGGATGAAGGCATCCTGTTGTCCAACATCAGTGTGATGTCATACAGGACCTGAGGTTTGCGTGAGTATCCGTTGTCCCATGTCTGGCTTATTGGTGTGCAGACTGGTGGTTCCTCGCCGTACAGGAAGACACTCTCCGACTTCGGAGGAATCGGCGATCCTACTGACTTTAGCCAGGACCCCGAAGGGACCTGTTGCCCAGGACGCTCGACATATGTTTGTCCAGTATTATTTTATTAAATTGGTGGTTTAAGTGTACTCAGCCTGAAGATGATCAATGTAATGGTGGTCCTATTTGTACTATCGTAAGAACTCCGCAAAGGAGCAAGCACGGCAGCAGGCTTACGATGGTCATAATGATCCGTCTTCGTCGAATGCTGCACAACTAACACACTTAGGGGGGGGGGGGAGGGGTGGGTACATCCATTTTGGAGCCATTTCTTTTCTCGCAATTATCTATCCCATAGAAACATCGCTGTGTATGCCTACCCACAAGCCATCCCCTCTGCATGTGCCGACATTATCACTGCACCTTTCTTTGGACTGTAGTAAAGCCAGAGTCGTTGCGATGCCTGCATTTATGAGTATTCCTGAAGCCATGATACTACAAAGTCGTTAAACACCGACATGACAGGCCAGATGGCTAATTGTATCGAAGTGGAACAATTACAGGAATGTTTATACATTGCCAGAGTGACAAACAGAGGGTTAGAGAAATAACCATATAAACAAACACAATAAAACACACCTGTAGAGAATGGTGCGGCAGGATGTAATCAGAGGAACTGACCGACACTCAGTACTTCGATGAAAGGCCAGACCGACACTTAATCAGACTACTAATGGTACCAGTTGTCACTGGAGCTCTTCACTAGCTGTTAAAGACGACGATGGGATGGATATGGGAAGATGACGATGGGGTGAGTCCTGTAGTGTTGGTGTTAAATTCACCTTAATTGACTCCTCGTACTTGAATTTGTTGATGTAAATTACAAGAACCTGAGACGTTCACCTGATGGCGAGAGACACTGGTCATACGTAAAGCTAATCCACACGCAAATTTCAGCCTAGTGCTACTAGAAGTAGTGAGTGTGTATGGTCTACACTGCAGTTCAAAGCGCGTGACCGAAATAAAAAGAACCAAAAAAAAAAACACACACACACACACACAACAAAAACACAGAAAGATCAAATGGTTAGCCATACAAGAACACAGGCACAGAGGTAGTTAATGCAACGGAAAACAAGAAATACTAAAAAACTGTCACCTTTCAAATAAATTGGGATTGTGAATAATTGAATTAATTAACACAAATAGCAAAATGGAATACTATTTATTGTTGTCGTCCTGCTTTCGTTGTAACCTATTCTGCCGACATTTACAGCGGTACTAATGACACGAATAGTTATATTTATGTAACAGACCCATAGCTGGCAATGGCTCCGGCATCAATTAATGAAGGCAATATTCAGAAATAGTGTAGTCTATGTGTATTAATAAACAACATTTTTAGAAACAATATATCCAGTGTATTGATATAATTAGTTTCACTACTGGCTCAGTGGGAGCCACGGATGTGCTATAACTAGCATTCTTGCTAGGCAACCGAATCTTCATCGAGGCGGAATTTATTTAGTTTTCAGTTGACGTAGCCTGAAATAGGTACCATGATTCTTCCTGGAAGTACAGACGGCCGTGGTGATGTGGATCATGTCAAGCACAACATACCCAGTAGAACTCATGGTGTGAAATTGACCCTCTACATATGTCTTTTACTCGTGATTTTTATGAACAGTTCTATATGTTGACACAGATACAGGTGCTATTACTGCAGAAACTGCTTTTAGTGCGCGAAGTGTTAAGCCATCCCATAATTCTTGAACACGACATAATTAGGTGGGGTGACCATTTGTTTTCCCCCATTGCCGTTCCTTTCCAGGAAATTCCCGATAGATTCGGAAAAAGACATGGCATCCATTGGTATAGCACAGTTCCACGCATTAGTACAATCGCTAGGATGTAGGGAAAGAGTAGCTATTATGTCTCAGTGCATTCAAGCCTACACGATGTGAATGTCCTAGCACATGACAGGCTCATAGCATTTCCTGCTTCATAAGTTGTCCTTGTGTTCCAATATGTGGTCCCCAGGACTTAAAAGATAAATAAATAAATAATACTGTCATTGCAGAGGATGGAACCGATGCCATTATCTTTGCAAATACATACACACATACACACACTAAACAAATGGAATCTTTAGTGTACTAGATAGATCTCTGAGTCATTTGAAAGTGTTTATTTGTAAACAAGAAATAATATGTCCACAGAAAGAATTTGCCCAAACTGACATGTATAATATGCAGTATGATGGTCACATGACAAGGTAAATTTATGTAGTTAAAGTAACTGAAATACATCACCATCATCACATGCCTTGCCTTCTGGCGATGGAGTTCATGTCTCTCCACAGATCTCAGTTCTTGATGCTCTGATCAACTGTTTATGATAAATCTCCATGCCACTGCCTCTGTCCATCTAATAGCATTTCTATTGGTCTGCCCTGTCTCTTCTCCCTCTAATCGTTCTAGTCAACGCAATGTTTTCCAATGCCGTGCTTCTCATTTTACGACTAACGAACGGCTTGTGCCCTACTTTCATTAGCCTCTTGCAGGCAATCGTTGCTAGTTTCTCAAGCAGTACATTGTATTCGCAACATTAGCCTCAGGAACAATAACTTCATTGCACCCTATCTCTTCTTAATTTGTTAATTCATGTACAGACGTATGACCTCACAATATCAAGATCTTCGAAACCAATCCACGAGAGAAAACTTAACCTGCTGCCCATATCTTAGTTGATGATTCATGTGGGAGATAAACCTGACTAATGATGCCTTCTTCCATGGAATCTATTTAGCCATCTGTCCAAGTACACCTGTTCCTTCTATGGACGCCCTTGAAGACACGTTGTGGAGAATTAACGTTTTAATATTACTGTTTACCCAGAAGTAACTTGATGTTAATTTGCAGATACGGGAGGAACTATGTGAACGTTGCGGAGTTGCGGTTTCATAAGAAAAGGATGTGGAGGGACAGACAGAGTAAAGAAGATATTTTGAAAGACGATACCCACGCAGAGAACTGGCTGTTCGCACGAGAAAAAGGCAGCTCACATTATATAGGCATGTCATGAGAAGGGAAAATCTGGAGTACGGATTGGAAAGTTGGAAGGGAGGAGAGAACCTGAAGAGAAAATGATGAACAGTGTGACATCATGGGATGGGAAAACATCGCTGTCCGATATGATTGGCAGTACGCATGTCAGAAAGTTGTGGACAGACATGATCGCCAACACCACATGGCATGGACTATTAGAAAAAGAAGTTGCTGTTGTTTAACCAATGCAGAGTAAGCCATAGTTTTCTGGTTGTATTACTTGTTGAGCGTCTTTGAAGAATATAAGTTATTAAGAGTTCTCTTATGAAACTCTTTATGTATGTAAATCAACGAGTCAGAATGTATTCTAATTTAAACTGTCTCTGTTTGCTGGCACAGGTAGGTGTAGTAAGCCTCGTCATTGCTGGAGCAGGGCACCCCTATGTAGGTCAAACCTGCCGGAGACGCCTGCAAGGCTAGGCATGTGCCTGTAGGGTACTCCCTCCTGAATTCATCCGTGAAAAACTGAAGCTGAAAGGAAACAAAATATACTCAGATTCAAACACGTAACGTCCTGGGTGTTTGCCTTTGTTTGTTTGTCAAGGATTACTTTAATTCTCCATCGGTACCTTAACAGGTGCCCCGGATATTTTCGTAAGTGCTCATGATACCTTTAAAAGTGCTCAAGAAAGCCCCATAAGAGCCTCTGATAGTTTTATAAGTTCTCCAGACACCTTGATAGGTAGTCCAGATATCTTCCTAAGTTCTACAACTGTTTTCATAAATGCTAAAGATATCTTTACTACCTAAGTAGTAAGTCGTGGACGTTACCCATACCATTTTGGAGGCTCACGGAAGCTCGAGCTGTCTTCTTTGTCTTATATTGTCTTATCTTATATGTATATTATCAGAGCTGTCTTACAACTGGAGCCTCCGCACCTCATTATCGTATCTTTGGCTGGTTAAGATCGATGTTTTGATATAGATGTTTAAAAGTCTGGTCTACTAAGAGGGTGGCGGAGGCTTATTCGGAGGCTCTCGGAGGATCGAGACTCGTTCTGTGACGTATATTGACGTCATCAGATTAGCATAACAACTGGACCCTCAGCACCACCTGTCAGTGTCGTTACCTTCTTTCACTTGTTCGATGTTGAGGTAGTCTACTAAGAGATGTAAGGTCGACCGTGTCGCTTGTCCACCGATTAATGACAGCAAGTCAGTCCATCGAGCAGTAATAACTACTGCCATCTGACCATAGTACGGTACCTACGGTATCTTTAACATAACATGACATTGACCCAAAAGCTGCACATACATTAGCTGTTACAAAATAACATTCATCCGTATAGCGACTAATCCTGGAGATTATCTCCACCGTTGCCAATGGGTCGGAAAAGCATTAATACTCGACATAATGGCTATCAGGGAGTTAATAGTCTAGTGTATGTGTCCCTTAATAAGTTAAAACAAGTGGTATTACTATGAGATATCACACCCAATGTCATCATGTGCCACGCCAATAAAAGTGGGTGGTTATATGTCACCAGCACAATTACTTCCCCCTTGCGTAATTCTGTGTGATGCTAAGGTCAAGGGAAAACCTTTATGTTTCAAATAAAAACCTTATACGTCGAAATGAAAAATTTTCATCTGCAAACGAAAAACTGTTTCGTCAATAGTGTTCAGCCTACATGACCATTAGTCCATGTTTTATAGCCGTACGACTAGTAGATATTCTATTTAGTCCATGAACACTAGTTTTTCTCAGTGTAATTAACATCAACTATTGGCCTGAAATGTGGTAATGTACGGCCTGTCTCTATGCTTTTGGGGGTGTATATTTGAAACATAAGATTTTCCCTTGACCTTAGCATCACAACGAATTAAGCACACAAAAAAGGGGGGGGGGGGCGGTGATTGTGCTGGTGAAATAAAACTGCCCACTTTAATCGGCGTGGCACATGATGACACTGGTTGTGATATCTCCTAGTAATACCACTTGTTTTAACTTATTAAGGAAACATACACCTAGCCAATAATTCCCTGATAGTCATTATGTCGAGTGTTAATGCTTTTTCGACCCATTGGTAACGGTGGAGATAATCCCCAGGATTAGTCGCTATACGGATGAATGTTATTGATATTGTATGTGCAGCTCTCGGGTAAATGTCATGTTATGTTAAAGATACCGTAGATACTATGGTCGGATGCCAGTGATTATTACTGCTCGATGGATGGACTTGCGGTCTTTAGTCGGTGGACAAGCGACACGGTCGACTCTACATCTCTTAGTAGACTACCTTAACATCGATCTTAAGAAGGTAAAGATACGGACAGGCGGTGCTGAGGGTCCAGTTGTTATGCTAATCTGATGACGTCAATATACGACACAGAACGAGTCCCGAGGCTCCGAGAGCCGCCGAATAAGCTTCCGCCACACTCTTAGTAGACCAGACTTTTAAAAATTCCCGCCAAAACATCGATCTTAACAAGCCAAAGATACAACAATAAGGTGCGGAGGCTCCAATTGTTAGACGGCTCTGATGACACCAATATAAGACAAAGAAGAAGGATCGACCCTCCGAGAGTCTTCCAAATTATATGGGTAATGTCCACGCCTTACTACATACGTATTATGTGCTACATATGATCTTCATAATTGCTACAGCAACCTTAATAAGTACCAATGACACCTTTATAAGTGTTCCAGCCGCCTCGCAAATCTAACAAGACAATTGTCATCAAATGCAAGGACACGTTAAACAGTCAAGAATCGTGTCTAAGCCATCATTATCATGCCTCAAGACTTTTGAAGTACGGCGGTCTCATATGGCCCACGGAAACAGTTGTTGGCCTGACCAGTTGTCCTGCCTCGCGCACCCTCACGCCCAAGATGTCTGAAACGTCCTTTACCCATCTTCGTGCAGATGGGAGGTACATGAAAAGAGATATATGTTGCACAGTTCGCGGCGACACCTGTCTTACACCGCAAGGTACTATAGGCCGTAGATGACAGTAGATGACAGTAGATGACAGTAGATGACAGTAGATGACAGTAGATGACAGTAGATGACAGTTGTCTCAGATGCAAACACAGGTAACATAGCAGAGAGGGATCGATGACAATTAAATCTATACCAGGGTGATCAAACTGCAGACCATGTTCTCCTGGATTCCCACACGTACAGGCAGCTAAGATGGGAACACTAGTCTATCGAGACGACACTGTATTCACAACTGTAAGGAACGAAAGAGAAGCCAGAAAATAGCTGATTACACCACGATAACTGGTCTGTCGGTGTCAACATGAAAGAAAGAAGGCAAAAAGAAGCCGAAGATCAGTTACCAAGAATTCTTCGAGTTACTATCCTTTGGACATATAAGCATAAATATTGCGTACAAAATGAGTGGCATGTCATGATACAGGACTTCGTAATCAACACCGGCACTTTTTTTGCTTGTGCTTTTCTATTGTGTTTTAGGTTCAGAAGTTTGACATTTCTTTATGACCGGCTGACACTCATACCAGTGTGACAACTAATGTGAAAACAGTATGCTCCAAACAGTTTGCTTCTCTTCTAAACTGGTATGTCGGGATTGTACAACAAACTTGACTAGCCTCACAGCTACACACTTCAGTTTAGAGTCCCATACTTGCATATAATAAAAGCATCCTCTACTGACTCTACACACAGAGAAGAAGACATTTAAGAAAAGTTGGACAGTTTCAAAATCATCACTTACCACACCTCGACTGTTTTGGAAAACGAAATCCCTCTTTCCCAATCCTCTCTGCCCGCCAACCAAGACGACGTCATCCTCGGCTATATATGGGGCTAGAATAATTACGAAGAAAAGGACGTATATCAATATCATCGAGAGAATCACACATGGTGATATAGAATGAGCACTGAGTACTAAATGTAAGAAACGACATTAATGCACTCCGGACATTCCCTCACATGCATCGTGTCCCTATAGAAAAGCCACTGAAGAGTTCCAGTGTTGACACTCTCCGAAGCAATTTGATTAAACGTCCAGTTGGCTTTGCTTCTACATTTTGAGAATGGGAGATGGGCAATGACAGAAGCAGCATTATACAGAGACACAAATTGACTGTCAGACGGAAAGACAGGTAGATATAATGACTGACAGAAAAACAGACAGACAGAAGTTGCGAGCAATTCTAGAACTCATTCACTGTAAATGTATTTACCAATAAGGTGAGACATCGTTCCTTTCTTTCTTTCTTTCTTTCTTTCTTTCCTTCTTTCTTTCTTTCTTTCTTTCTTTCTTTCTTTGTTTGTTTGTTTGTTTGTTTGTTTGTCTGTTTGTTTGTTTGTTTCTTTCTTTCTTTCTTTCTTTCTTTTCTTTTCTTTCTTTCTTTCTTTTTTTCTCAGCGCAGATATGTCTGTCTGTGTGTCTACTTTTCTGTATGTCTGTCTGTATGTCTTTCTTTCTTTCGTCTCTCAACCACAAAACAATAAGGACTGTTTGTGTCAATAAATTGGTATCCAAACTCCTTCATCTTGCGCCACCAGCGAGCAATATATATATATATATATATATATATATATATATATATATATATATATATATATATATATATATATATATATATATATATATATATATATATATACCCTAGCTGTGGTTCATGGGTTTCAACTAACACTCAACGTTTCAACACAGATGAGTTGAGTCAAGAACGACATGACCGCACTCAGGACATTCCCTTACGTGGTCCGTCCTCTACATCAACAGACAGCGACGAGTCTCGATACTAATGGAACATGTTGCAGTCTTATTATGTGTCTAGTCTTTCCTCGGAATACTAATTGTCGGCCTAATCCTCTCTTAACTCTCTGCCGCTTCATTTTCCCTATGCTATGAAGCTTTATCTATTCTTCCACGCTATAGACATGATAAAGTCCAGTATTATATGTTGGCCTCTGAAGCTTCTTCTGTAGAGACTCACGTCAACAATGGTAACCAAATGCCGTTAAGAAAGTACTTCAAAAGGACGCAACAACTGTTTCTCATACTGTTATTGATGCTGTCTAGTATATATGAAGTTCTTTCGTTTTAGTTGTTGAGACATCAGCCACTGGACAACATCGTGACAATGGGAAAGTCATGATTCCCGGACAAGGAGTCAGGGGTCGATCAGCAGGAAGATGAACACAAGACACTGACAACACCTTTAAGGAAGTAACCTGAGGCAAGGTAACAGGTATAGGTTAGAACAGTTTTAACGTGGGCTTTTATGAGAGCAACGTTCTGAAAATGCGGATGTATGAGTAATGATGATGATGAAGTCGACATAATTCCTTGTACAATGTTTTGGTTACTCTTATATCTAATTTTCCGGTGATAATATGTTGGTTACTCTTATATCTAATTTTTCCGGCGATAATATTTTGGTTACTTTTATATCATATTTTTTTCAGTGATAATATTTTGGTTACTTTTATATCTAATTGCCGGTGATAATATTTTTTTTATTTTATATCAATTATTTTCGGCGATAATATTTCGGTTACTCTTATACTATTTTTGGTGATAATATTTAGGTTACTCTTATACTATTTTTGGTGATAATATTTTGGTTACTCTTATATCTAATTCTCCCGTGATAATATATTGGTTACTCTAATATATAATTTTTCCGGTAATAATATTGTGATTACTCTGATGACACTTTCTTTCTTTCCTAAATTTTTGGTCTGAGGGCAAATTATAATAGTTATTTAATCATTAACTGCAGCGGAGCCGTGGTAGCGTAAAAGCTAGACAGCTAGCCTGCAGTGCAGGTGGACTAGGGTTCGATCCGTTTCGTGGTGTTGTCGAATAAGAAAAAATAGCATTAGCTGCCAGGTCAACACAGCTTAAAATGAGCACCAGGCAATGAATTGGAAAGTAAAGGCAGCCGGCGTGGTGCCGACAACAGCATCCTCTCCGTTCATAGATTTATCTATAGAAATATGGGTCTGTCTACATATGTCCTATACGCCTTAGTCTAATACAAGGGACATGCACTTTTTACTTTTACATGGACTGTATTGGCTGTTTGTGTGAACAGTATAGGTTGTTTGTGTGAACAGTATAGGTTGTTTGTGTGAACTGTATAGATTGTTTGTGTGAACTGTATAGATTGTTTGTGTGAACTGTATAGATTGTTTGTGTGAACTGTATAGGTTGTTTGTGTGAACTGTATAGGTTGTTTGTGTGAACTGTATAGGTTGTTTGTGTGAAATATGTAGATTGTTGGTGTGAACTGTATAGATTGTTTGTTTGAACTGTATAAATTGTTTGTTTGAACGTTATAGGTTGTTTGTGTGAACTGTATGGATTGTGTGACCTGTATAGATTGGTTGTGTGAACTGTGTAGGTTGTTCGTGTGAGCTGTATAGATTGTTTGTGTGAACTGTATAGATTGTTGGTGTGAACTGTGTAGGTTGTTCGTGTGAGCTGTACAGGTTGTTTGTGTGAACTGTATAGGTTGTTTGTGTGAACTGTATAGGTTGTTTGTGTGAACTGTATAGGTTGTTTGTGTGAACTGTATAGGTTGTTTGTGTGAACTGTATAGGTTGTTTGTGTGAACTGTATAGATTGTTTGTGTGAACTGTACAGGTTGTTTGTGTGAAATGTATAGGTTGTTTGTGTGAACTTTATAGGTTGTTTGTGTGAAATGTGTAGATTGTTGGTGTGATATGTATAGATTGTTTGTGTGAACTGTATAGGATGTTTTTGTGAACTGTATAGGTTGTTTGTGTGAACTGTATAGTTTGTTTGTGTGAACTGTACAGGTTGTTTGTGTAAACTGTATAGGTTGTTTGTGTGAACAGTATAGGTTGTTTGTGTGAACTGTATAGATTGTTTGTGTGAACTGTATCGGTTGTTTGTGTGAACTGTATAGGTTGTTTGTGTGAACTGTATAGGTTGTTTGTGTGAACTGTATAGGTTGTTTGTGTGAACTGTACAGGTTGTTTGTGTGAACTGTATAGGTTGTTTGTGTGAACTGTATAGATTGTTTGTGTGAACTGTATCGGTTGTTTGTGTGAACTGTATCGGTTGTTTGTGTGAACTGTATAGGTTGTTTGTGTGAACTGTATAGATTGTTTGTGTGAACTGTATCGGTTGTTTGTGTGAACTGTATAGGTTGTTTGTGTGAACTGTATAGCACATGAAATTATCGGCATGCAGCTTAATGAATACATTGTTTGACTTACTGATTCTAGCTGAAATAGACAGAAACTGTTTTTCATCGATAATCTCAGCCAAGAAGAAGTTACTGCTTTCACACGCAACCTGAGCATTGAAAGATAACCATGATAGTGTGTCATTTACGACCTGGTTTTTGAAGTTGCATGTAACACATTGTCCAAACCGTAGTTATCTTATGCTATTTCTGAATGAAGAATTGAACCCCAACCAACTCACGTCTGATCTTTTGCTATCTCCTACAGTTTCCTCTATTTCCTCCCCGTATTATAATTATCAATAAATATCAATGTAAAAACTCTTTGAGGCCACCTAAACATTTCATAAATAAACAGACATATATTATCTGGAGCTTACAGACGTAGAAGAAAGAAGTAGATACACATGTATTTATTTATAATTATCAGTCTGTTTCTAATTCCCGTGCCCATTTATATTTATGTCTCTCGTTACATCTTTCGTCCTGTGAGTTGCAGAGAAAAATGTTCTAGTTATACTATTATTAAGTTTCCCCAGTGAGTGCTCTATACAACGCCAGCGTCTATTCCACACATCTTTATAGACCCGGAATCTGCCTAGGGTCCTGGGGTTACCGTGTTGACATTTCACCTTCTTTACTCCGCAGGGTGGCCGTTTCAATGTTAAATATTACATTGTGCATACTCACAAACTTAGGCACCAGGGAATTGTATTGGAACGTAAAGACGACCAGTATTATACTGATCACATGACCCACCAAGTGTTGATTGGTCTAAAATATGAGTCTAGCACCACATGCCCATGCGCCTTAAGGTACGTAATAAGTGCCTTTACTTACTACATAGTAATGATTTACCTTGGCACTTGCTAATGATTTCGAGGTGTGACATTCACCTGTAGTTATTATTCTTCGCTTGTCCGGAATGTTGTTTTAGACGAAATTGCGTTGTGCTTGTTTACAGCAGAGCTGCGATATTTGCACCTTTCGGCCGACACATCAGACTTCTTCCGACATTTCTTGACTAGGTTACCTTCCCGGGTGTTTCGTAGGACGTTCGACTCATCTCTAGTTCAAATCCTGCCAGATTTACGCATGTCCTCCATGTTCCTGGAATATGTACCCTTGAATAAGGCGGCTGAGGTCGCCAGATCAGCATTTGTTTCACACTGGTCAAGAGGCTGTGACATTTCATCGCAGTGAGGTCTTTAGCACAGGCTGGGTGTTCAGTCTGGCCAGCGTTTCAGTATTCTTCATATCTCTAGGCAGATGTGAAGTTGTTTCTAGTACTGATCTAACAGACCCCACTAGTATGCGAGCTTTGAAGAAGAAAAAGGGCAGAAATGTAGTCAGTTGGAGAATGTACTTGGATACCGGGTCTGGAGTGACGTTTCTTCACTAATCTAACAATGGTAGATACTATACCCTTTCATTCTTGACGATATGGACGCGGATGAGTGGATTTTATATTCTCTCTCTCTCTCTCTCTCTCTCTCTCTCTCTCTCTCTCTCTCTCTCTCTCTCTCTCTCTCCCTCCCTCTCTCTCTCTCTTATATATATATATATATATATATATATATATATATATATATATATATATATATATATGTTTACGAAGGTCGCCCAGTAAGAATCAGGAAAGACGATCATTATTAATTTTAGTAACTACTCCACAATGAACAGTATACTTCTGTCGGTTAGTAGTGGGATGCGCAAATGTCAGCAGTGTTTCCACGCTTTGTTTTTCCAAGCGGTGTCGGACCAGTTTACTCGAATGCAAGAACAGCATGTTGTGATG
Organism: Cepaea nemoralis; assembly: GCA_014155875.1. Classification (NCBI taxonomy): domain Eukaryota; kingdom Metazoa; phylum Mollusca; class Gastropoda; order Stylommatophora; family Helicidae; genus Cepaea; species Cepaea nemoralis. Next base: position 168,061 of record JACEFZ010025953.1, on the reverse strand, counting down.
ACATGTTAGGTAAATGGACACTAGAAAACTCTTCGAATTCATTGTCGATTGCGTTGTGTGTCTAGAGAAAAGGCTGCAGCACGTTCACCCATGTTTGAATGGTATATACGCTTTCGTGAAAGTCATAATACTCCTCGAGGAAAAATCTCATGGATGTCAACAGAACAATGCCATTCTCCAACACGACAACGCGAGATCCTATACTGTGGCATTTGTTGACCAATTGCATTGGAAGGTACCGCCATACCCGCTTAACAATCCTGCCCTGCTCTGAGTGATTTTAACATGTTTGGCCCCCTGGAACAACATCTCGCAGGAAAAAGTCTCACACGTATGACGAAAAGCATCATTGGCTAAACGGCAAGCCAAATATATTTTATACTGCTGGAATTCAGAAGCTCGTAGCCCGCTGGGGAAAATGTGGTCACAGTGGCAGATGACTACGTAGAACAATATAGTACAGGTAATTTCAATACATTTCTCATTGTTATTTAGAGATTGCATCAGTGCGGACACTTATTTTCGTATGTAAGTGTATCATTCACACACACACACACACACACACACACGCATACGCACACACACACACACACAAGGCAGAGAGAGAGAGAGAGAGAGAGAGAGAGAGAGAGAGTGTTTCTTAACCAGTTGTATAATTCTATGTAATTATTGATACTGCAAGCTAGAAGACAAAAATTACTGCCATATACCTGTGCCTTCCTTGAGTCAGTGCTGTTTGTAGACGTGAACAGAGCGTAGGAAGAATCGCCATACTTAAAATAAGTGCGAATCTCATCATTATCATACAGAGCTGTAATTTAAAAAAATATATATATATATGTGTGCGTCAATGTATACCGTTCTTGTGCGTTGTGAGCGTGTATGTATGTATGTGTCTATGTGTGTATGTGTGTGTGTGTGTGTGTGAGTGGGTGTGTGTGTGCGTGCTTGTGTGCGTGCGTCATGCGTGCGTGCGACAAGAGCCCAAAATGCCTCAGAGAATGAATTCATATTTAAGCATACTTGGCTGTTTATTATTTACAAAGCAATGTTAGGTCAGTAATTTGCCATTGCTTTCTGAACACTCGACGCCCCATACCATCAAAAGACAACGCAAAGCGTTCTGTTTTCAAATGCCCTAAGCTGATTTCTTACCCTCGACTCGGTATGACGGAGAATTATGAAACTCAGAATCTCACTACTTCCTAAGCCACAGCGGCGATTACAAACAATAGAGATAATATTAAATTAATTATTCTGTGAGTATATACTAAGTTATGTCCTTCATAAGTACTCATCAGTCATTGTATCTCGAATGACAAAACCAGGCTGACATTAGAACATTTTTTATATACGCAGATTGCATAAGTTATATCCCTTATACTTGTTTGAAAATTAATTTCATCACATACCTTTCTGGTCGGCTGTTTCCCTTTCTCCATCGCCTGCGAGAATAAGTAAAACAGGTGATTTATGCACACTCCTTTAGTCAGTTTGTTATATACACAGTTTAAATTAATAGTTTGTCCTTTACTGAATGTTGCAATCAACCTCAGCATGTTTGCCTGTTTTGTGATTTACTAGGCAAGTTTATATTCAATGTCATATCTTTCTGAACGACCGACGCCTATATTGTTTAAAATCAACACAAGGCAGTTCGCCGCAACCGCTTCGCCGCAGACGCCAGCATATGTACAATACAAAGTACACAACTTCAATATTTCTTGCGGAGTTTTGTTAATAACTGAAACAATCTATTAATGAATATGGATTTTTGTTGGTTTATGATCTCATCATCAGCATCATGCACCACTCTTAGTTCCACCGGCAATCGTGGTGTGCCATCTCATGACCACTTATTTCGGAAAAGGTCTGTGCAATTATTCTGAATACCCTATATGGCCAAGTCATTTGAATATTGATCTCTTTGTCTTTCAATTCTCTTTTTCCATCAGCTGTGCCAATGGTCATTTTATTTTTAAGCTTATGTTTCCTGATACCATGTCAACAAACAGAGACTATACGTCTTTTTTTCGCCTTCTGTGTTACTATTTTCACCTGCGATTTGAAAGGGACTGTCATCTCTCTTTCTTTTCTTCTAATGCATTCTTTGCATTTTCTTATGTAAGTATGCATGTCTGCCTTTAGATGTTTTTTTCTACCTGTCCACTCATTGCCCATGATTTCCACTTGACCAAAGGGGTATTTCTGAAATGACGATGTTTGTTCTAATCCCGTCAAGCAAGACATTCTTTATTCGATGTTCTTACTGTTCTATGGTAGTAGTATATAAGCATCTGCTTAAGAAGGCTATATATATATATATATATATATATATATATATATATATATATATATATATATATATATATATATATATATATATATATTCGAGCAAGAAATACACACACGCACTCACGACACACACACACACACAGCACACACACATACACACACACTAACATACAAAAAACACAGAGATAGGTAGACAGTGAGAGAGAGGAGAGAGAGAGAGAGAGAGAGAGGGGGGGGGGGAGGGAGTAGTACTATGTATGTTACTCAGTTTAAATCTCCCAATATGTTTAAGAAACAACAAGGCTCCAGCTAATTCGAATATCGATTATTCATATACAATGTTACATTGCCGCAGTAACGCAGTCGTTACATTGTCGTGTGTTCACATCTCCATAGAGGCAGGAATACTTTGTTTAAAATTACCTGGACTCCTAGGTCCAACCAGCCTTATAGCCAGTAAAGTACCCTTCTTCACGCCTTAAGGCCTGCTGGACTAACTTTATAGACCAATCGTCGCTCAGTTGCTTATGTGGTCAGTATCTTTACACCATTACTTCACATGTCTTCTTGGTGCCGAATTTAGACAGGGTCCATCTGGCCGTCCAGATCAGTTTTAATATCCGAACCTGCCAAGATACGAATCGAATCCACGACTAGCGGGCCGGTAAGCGAGTCAAATGATATACAAAGAGACTCCTTAAAATAATGTGAAAAGCGACTCATTAGAATGACATAAAATGCGACTCCTTAGAATGATATAAAAAGCGACGCCTTAGAATGATATAAAAAGCCACTCCATAGAATGATATCAAAAGCGACGCCTTTGAATAATATAAACAGTGACTCCTTAGAATGATATAAACAACGACTGCTTAGAATGGTATAAAAAGCCAATCCCTAGAGTGATATAAAAAAAGCACCCTGGAATGATATAAACAGCCGCTCCTTAGAATGATATAAAAAGAGACTCCTTAGAATGATATAACCAGTGACTCCTTAGAATAATATAAAAAGCAACTCCTTAGAACGATATATAAAGCCAATCCCTAGAGTGATATAAAAACGACATCCTAGAATGATATAATAAGACGCTCCTTAGAATGATATAAACAAAGACTACTTAGAATGATATAAACAATGACTCCTTAGAATGATATAAACAACGACTACTTTTAATGATATAAAAAGCGACTCCTTAGAATGATACAAAAAGCCACTCCCTAGAGTGATATAAAAACGACACCCTAGAATGACATAAAAAGATGCTCCTTAGAATGAAAAAAAAAAACTACTCATTAGAGTGATATTAAAAGAGACTCATTAGAATTATATAAAAAGCCACACCTTAGAATTATATATAAATTGATTCCTTAGAATGATATAAGCCGGTCTCCCTGGCCGAGGAGTAAGCAGCTTTCTCCATAACCTCGAATACTCTCGTGGTTGACGTGACCGCACGAGAATTGGAAGCTGTTCTAGTCGCACCAGTGACTTATGAGAGTATGGAGCCGGTCGCTCAGGAAGCAATGACAAACTACTGAGCGTAATCTTGCCAATAAATCAACAATCAGCTGAAAGATGCTGATGTTGACAGCGATGTCCTTTCAAGGATATGCAAAACATAAGAATGATATAAAAAGCGATTCCTCAGAATTAAATAAAAAGCGATTCCTTAGAATGATATTAAAAGAGACTCCTTAGAGTGATATAAATAGAGACTCTTAGGATGATATAAAAAGCCACACCTTAGAATTATATTAAAAAGCGAGTCCTTAGAATGATATAAAAAGAGACTCATTAGAATGACATAAAAAGCGATTCCTTAGAATGATATTAAAAGAGACTTCTTATAATGATATAAAGACAGACCCTTAGAATGATATAAAAAGCGACTTCTTAGAATGATATAAAAAGCGACTCCTTAGAATAATATAAAAAGCGATTCCTTAGAATGATATTAAAAGAAACTCCTTAGAGTGATATAAAAAGCGTCTCCTTAGAATGATATAAAAAATGACTACTTAGAATGATATAAAAAGCGTCTCCTTAGAATGATATAACAAATGACTACTTAGAATGATATAAAAAGCGTCTCCTTAGAATGATATAAAAAGCGACTCCTTAGAATGATATAAAAAGCGACCCCATAGAATGATATAAAAAGTTAGTTGTATATTCTATACAGGACGTTGTAATCCATGCGAGCATGGTTGACTGTTTATGATTTAAAAGGCAATGTCAGTTCAGTAATTTGCCATTGATTTCTGAACACTCGACGTCCTATACCATCAAAAGACAACGTACAGCGTTCTGTTTTCAAATGCCCTACAGCTGATTTCTTACCTTCGACTCGGTATGACGGCGAATTATGAAACTGCAAACCTCACTATTCTCTAAGCCACAGCGGCGATTACAATGACGTAACATCTGTATAATTTAACACATGATACTATGTCAAGGGAGATAATAATAAATTAATTATACTGTGAGTATATACTGAGTTATGTCCTTCATAAGTACTCTGTCTTTGTAACTGAAATAACAAAACCAGGCTGATATTAGAACATTTTTTACATAAGTGATATCCATTATAACTGAAAATGTATTTAATCACATACCTTTCTGGCCGGTTGTTTCCCTTTCTCCATCGCCTGCGAGAATAAGTAAAACCGGTGATTTATGCACAATCCTTTACTCAGTTTGTTACAGTTCACTACCGCTTCACCGCAGACGCCGGCATATGTACAATACAAAGTACACAACTTCAATATTTCTTGCGGAGTTTGTTAATAACTGAAACAATCTATTAATGAATATGGATTTTTGTTGGTTTATGATCCATTCATCATCATGCACCACTCTCTGTTCTCATGACCAGCTGTTTCGGATCAGGTCTGTGTACTTGTTCTGAAAATGCTACAGGGAGTAGTTTTAATGACTGTGGGGTCTTTGAAAATATTGTCGTTCAAATTTTGTATTTACCCTTTTATGTTGCATGAACTCCACAGAGGGTGAATAAAAAACTTGGAACGGTAGTATCTTCAAAAACCTCACAGTCATTAAAAATACACTATATATATGGTCAAGCCATTTTAATAATAATATCTTTGCCTTTCCCTGCTCTTTTTCCATCAGCTGTGCCAGTGGTAATTGGGTTTTTTAGCTTATGTTTCCTTATACCATATCAACACACAGAGACTGTATACGTTTTGTTTCGCTTTCAGTGTTGCGGTTTTCACCTGCTTTTTGAAAGCAACTGTCATCTCTCTTTCTCTCTGTCCAAGGTATTACGTGCATATACTTTAGAAACCACATTTCTTCTGCTTTGAGGTGTTTCTCTGCTTGACTACCCATTGTGCATATTTTCCACTTTTATTAAAGGGCTATATCTAGAATGACGATGTTCGTTCTAATCTCTTCAAGACATCTTTCATTAGATGTTATATATATATATTATATATATATATATATATATATATATATATATATATATATATATATATATATATATATATATATATATACAACAAGGCCCCAGCTAACTTGAATGTCGATTGTTCATATTGCTTGCTTGCTTGTGTTCACTGGCTGTGATCTCCAGCGTGAAGTCCTGTATGTCGGATGAAGACATCCTGTTGTCCAACATCAGTGTGATGTCATACCGGATCTGAGATTTGCGTGCGTATCCGTTGTCTCATGCCTGACTTATTGGTGTGCAGACTGGTGGTTCCTCGCCGTGCAGGCAGATACTCTCCGACTTCGGAGGAGATTGTCCATATACAATGTTACATTTCCGCAGTAACGCAGCCGCTATCATGCTTGACTGGTAGTCCCGTTGTCGTGTGTTCGCATCCCTATCGAGACAGGAATACTTTGTTTAAAATGACCTGAACTCTTTAGTCCAACCAGCCTTAAGTAGGGACCAGGGAATGTTCTGTGGAGTAAAGATGGCCTGGATGATCTTTAAAATTCGCCGACTAAGGCCTGTCTGTTCTATAAACATATATCCACAATAGCACCATATACCCAATACATCACAAAGTATGGAAAATTGTCCTTTACTTACATTAGTATACACAACATTGCCGTAAAATGTAAGGTAAAGTAATGTCGGCACCAAAACACAGCCTTTCTATCTGTCTGCCTGCTTTTTAGTATGTCTATATGTCTGCCTGCTTGTCTATCAGTATATCTTTCCGTCTGTCTACCTACCTATCTGTGTATCTCTCTGACTGTCTGTAAGTATATAGTTCTATATTTTTGTATTTCTATTTGTCACATACACACAGACAACAACGTGAAGACATAACTAAACTTGGAAAAACAAGATGAAGAAATAACTAAACATGGAACAAATACATAAAGACATAACTTAACGTAGAAAAACAAGATGAAGAAATAACTTTTCATTGGCACCTTTCCGTCTTGACAGACGATAGTTTGGTACACTGTGCTTCAAAAAGGCTTAATAACTGTCATATGGCAATAACTACGATCCATGGCGGTGGCGAGTGTGGCTGGTAAGGCCAATTCTTGCTGCAAATGTTTGCCCACAGTAGGTGCATGTGAAAACATGGTCATTTCCACCATTTTGCACCATCTTACGTCTCTCACGCTCTGTGTGTGCTTTATCGCAATCATTTTCTCCTTTGTCTTTATTCCATTTCTGATAGTTGCCCTCCATGCAACACGTTCAGCGGCGACGTGCTCCCAATGTGCATTATCAATGCCGGTATCAGTCATGTCTCGCTTACACACATCTTTGTATCGTAGTAGAGGCCGACCCTGAGATCTCCTACCCGTCTGTAATTCACCAAAAAAGATGTCCTTTGGTATTCTACCATCATCCATCCTCCTAACGTGTCCTATCCATCTAAGTCTACGAAGACTGAGCATGGAATACACCGTCACACAACCTGATCTTTCCAATACTTCAGTATTTGTGATTTTGTCTTGCCACTTAATACCAAGTATTCTTCGCAGACACCGCATATGAAAGCTGTTTAAACGTTTCTCTTGGCGTGAGTAAGTTGTCCAGGTTTCACTGCCATAAAGAAGAGTACTAAGGACACAGGCTTGGTAGACGAGGACTTTTGTTTTGGCAGTAAGCTTCCTGTTCTCCCAGACTCTTTTTGCTAACATGTTCATTGTTGTTGCTGCCTTGCCAATCCTGATGTTGATTTCCTGATCGAGGGATAATTTGCTATTTACCTCTGATCCTAGATATGTAAAATGGTCTACTATCTCCAGTTCGGCGTCGTCAATAAAGATTGATGGTACACCATGTGCACCTTGTGACATAATCTGTGTCTTCTTTTTGTTAATTGTTAAACCAAATTCAGAACAAGCATTGGAGAATGCAGATAGTAGATGTTGTAAGTTCTTCCTCAGAGTGGGATCGTAATCGCAGCATCATCCGCAAAAAGCAACTTCTCTGATTAGTACCCTGCTAATTTTTGGTCTTGCCTTCAATCTCTGAGCATTATAGAGGCCACCATCTGAGCGTGAGTGAATGTATATACCGTCATCCTGATCACGAAAGGCATATTTCAGTAGAAGTGAAAAGTATATCCCAAATAGGGTGGGGGCTAGTACACAACCTTGCTTAACTCCACTCTTGATTTCAAACTCTTCTGAAGTTGAGCCATCAAACTTGATTATACCCTTCATGCCTGTGTGGAACGATTCCACAATGGACAGAAGAGTTGGTGGACAGCCAATCTTCTTTAGTGCTTTGAACAGACCCTCACGACTGACCAAATCGAATGCCTTTGTGAGGTCGATGAAGGCAATAAACAGTGGCTGATTTTGTTCCTGGAATTTTTCTTGCATCTGTCGCAATGAGAATATCATATCAATGGTAGACCGGTTCTGACGGAAGCCGCACTATGATTCGGGGTAGACTTGATCTCCCAGGACTTGAAGTCTACGCAGGACAATTCTGGCAAATACTTTCCCAACAATACACAGAAGTGAGATACCCCTATAGTTGTTGCAGTCGCTCCGATCTCCCTTGTTCTTGTACAGCGTTATGATGTTTGAATCTTTGAAATCCTGTGGGACTTGTCTTAAGAAATAACTAAACATGGAACAAGTACATAAAGACATAACTAAACGTGGAAAAACAAGATGTAGAAATACCTAAACATTGAACAAATACATAAAGACATAACTTAACGTGGAAAAACAAGATGAAGAAATAACTAAACATGGAACAAATACATAAAGACATAACTTAACGTGGAAAAACAAGATGAAGAAATAACTAAACATGGAACAAATACATAAAGATATAACTTAACGTTGAAAAACAAGATGAAGACATAACTAAACATGGAACAAATACATAAAGACATAACTTAACGTGGAAAAACAAGGTGAAGACATAACTAAACATGGAACAAATACATAAAGACATAACTTAACGTGGAAAAACAAGATGAAGACATAACTAAACATGGAACAAATACATAAAGACATAACTTAACGTGGAAAAACAAGATGAAGACATAACTAAACATGGAACAAATACATGAAGACATAACTAAACATGGAACAAATACATGAAGACATAACTAAACATGGAACAAATACATGAAGACATAACTAAACATGGAACAAATACATGAAGACATAACTAAACATGGAAGAGCGTGACATGGACCACTGACCGCTAATTGTCAGTGTGGTGATGACGTCATCGATACGGAGCAGGGTCTCATTAATGTACTCTAACTTGCTCTTGAGGTCCTCAAGCTCCACAACTATTCTTCCCAGATCTGCATCTGTCGTGTACATAAACAGCTGTACACACATGGATAGTTGTACACATATATATTTGTACACAGAATGTTGTATTGATAGATGCACATATTGTTGTGCGTATACACGCACGTGCGCACGAAATGACACACGCGCACTGACACACAAGCAGAGATAGAATGAATGCAATCATGCTGGATGGAATGAAATGGTGGTGGTGTGTGTGTGTGTGTGTGTGTGTGTGTGTGTGTGTGTGGATATATATATATATATATATATATATATATATATATATATATATATATATATATATATATATATATATATATATATATATATATATATATGCACACACACCACCACCATTTCATTCCATCCAGCATGATTGCATTCGTTCTATCTCTGCGTCTTCTCTCACTGATCTATCCATTCTGTACGATGTTTACCAATGCCAATCTGCTCACTATACGACCAAAGAACGCAGCTTGTCTCAGTCTTGTAGTGTGTATAATGTTCTAATTTCATTAGCTTCTACCAGGCAAGCAATGTTAGTTACTCCAGCAGTTCAAGGTATTCGCGATGTTTGATTCAGGAACCCCATTCCACTGCTTCTAAGATCTTCGGAATTTCCAATAGATGGTAGTAGAAACAGACAGATTGTAGGGATTAAGGAAAAGCCAGCAGACTAGAGAGAAGAGCATCTGGTGAAGCTGCAGAATAAAGGGGACTTACGGACACGAGGAACTTAGAGGAGAATCATGTTCTTGTTAGTTGTTGGAAAATTATTAAACCAGAACATTCTACAGATTTAAAGAGATACCATTGACAAACAAATAATGGGCGAACAAGGAAGCTTGCGACCACATAGACCATGCACAGCTGAACAGATAGTCAAATTACAATTACACAATGTATAAAAAAGCACCGAACTGAACATAAAACGTTACATTGGAATCGTGGTCTTTGAAAAGGACTGTGACTGGATTGGAATGAAGTCTCTTCGGAAATTCATCAGTCACTATCGGATCCCATAGAAAATCAGTAAATTAATCAGACATATCAATACACGAGACGCAGCTATCCATTGGAGGTTTTTCTCTGAAGTCGCCTCAGGCATTAAGGCAAGCATTCCATTGCTTAGGTAAGCGGCGAAGACGTTCCGCAAACAAGGATTGTGGTTGCTCACTGAACCAAGTGTTTACCGCGTTTATTACGTCTGCATCTGTGTGAAATCATTTCCCCTTGAGAGCTTTTTAGAGGTCCGAACAAATGAAAATCACATTATGACAAATCAGGATTATAGGCTGGATGTTGCAGAATTGCCCACTTCTTCCTTGCTAATGCTTCCTACACAATCTTTGCGACATGCGTACGAGCTTTATCGTGCAACAAAATCACACCGCGAGAAAATCACGCCGGGTCGTTTATTCTTGATGGCTTCTTACAACTTGTCTAGTGTTTGTAAGCAGTGAGTGGAGTTGATGTTGACACCAGGTTCTTTAAAGTAGGCCAACATGGTTAAAAAAAAAATGCGCTCCGCATAACCTTACAAACGGAAAATTGTCACTTGAATTTTCTGGCTTTTGGTGATCTAGCATGATTCCATTGCATGCTCTCTCTTTTGCTACTAGGCTCAAATTGGTGACACCATGAACCATCGCCTGCCACTATGCGGAAGAGAAATGCATCACCCTCCACTCTGTAACGCAGCAAGTGCTTCAAACACCATCCCATGCGTTCCTCTTTTTGGTGGTCGGTCAGCATCCGTGGTACCCATGTGAACACACCTTCCGATATTGCAGTTTCTTACGAACGACCTTTTGAATAGTCCCAATTGATACATCAAATTTTGTCTCTAGCAAACGAATGCTTCGACAATGGTTTATCTGTACTCCTGCATCAAGTTTGGCGATGGTTTTTTTTTCCTGTTGCAATAATATGCGCTTGATCCGGTCGTCGAAGATATGTCGTGAACTGACGTCCTTTCCAAAACATTCGTGCCCAGTCTGTCACTGTTGTCTTCGACACACATTTGTTACCGTACGCTGCCTGCATTCTTCGATAAATGTCCACTGGTCGACATACTTCAAATGAAAAAAACCGAATCACCGTTCTTTGAGCTTGTGTACGGATTTTGGATCAACCCGGCCATTTTCACAACGGTCAGAACCTATGCATCATGGGACGATAAGCACTTGCTCTTTTATTCATTGGTCAATATTTATCACATTACTTTATCATGATCATGTTCAACGTAATAAACGCAATTACGCACGGTGCGGCACGAACGGATTTCAAACGAACGCCTCTTATAATACTTTTTAGACTCCGCACAGGACACAATCGATTGAAGTACCACAAGTCTCGCAAACTATGGATAGGAGATACTGATGAATGTGAAGGTGTAGCTAGTAAATGAACAACTAAACATTTGTTGCAGGATTGTCCAACATTTGCAGAACAGAGAAAGGTATTGTGGTCTACACCCGCGCCATGTCAAGACAGACTTTATGGAGGTGTCAACAAGCTTATGTTGATTGCTGCTTTCTTTGGAATAATGCCTTGTGATGTCTGATGGTGAACGAGGAAGAAGAAGAAGAAGAAGAAGAAGAAGAAGAAGAAGAAGAAGAAGAAAGAAGAAGAAGAAGAGAAGAAGAAGAAGAAGAAGAAGAAGAAGAAGAAGAAGAAGAAGAAGAAGAAGAAGAAGAAGAAGAAGAAGAGGTGGAGGAGAAGGAGGAGGAAAAGAACAAAAACAACAACAGGAAGACGAATATATACATGACGTAACATACTCTCTACATCATATAACGAATTAACCGTAAACAATGTATAATTGTGACAATCAGTGTTAACACGCTGTATGAGAAATAAATGGACAATTTGTACCTGAAGACGGCGGGGGTGATTCCTCTTCTGGTGCCTCAACTTCCTCTGCTTCCTCAGGCTGTGATGCTTCCGTGGTCAGTTTGTCCTCCAATGGTGTTGATTCTGTGGATACTGCTGCTGGGGTGTCATAGGCAGATCTCTCGTCCACTTGAAACGATTCTACCGCTGGTCTAATCTCTGTGTCCAGAACTGGATAATGGTTGGAAATTAGTGTGGGTAATTTAAAAGCCAACACAACACAATGGTATGCAGAATGCATATAGGAACTGTAAGGAGGTCGGCCGTCTGAGTGAACTTAAAATGCAGGGAATAAGGTGTCGGCTACTGATTATCACAATCAGTCAATTCGGACATGACACATAATAATCATGGTTATGTAATCACATAAATAATTACGGCAAAGTTATAGACAGCTATTCTGTTATATACACCCTGCATAATAATACCATGTAGTCAGTATGTAGTAGGGCGGTAGCATAGCAGTGCCGGTTCTCCGTGGCTAAAGGCTTGCGAACGCGATTTGTAAGCCACTTACCACGCGTTCGAAACACAGAGGCACCGATTTGGCAGCAGACCGTTTCGCGCTGGGGTTCTAACGTGTTGGTATGGGAGCCGGTAGTTCAGGAAGCAATGAAAAACTACTGAATGTAAAACTCGCCAAGACATCAACAACAGCAGTCCATTTGCTGGTGTTGACAGCGATGTCCTGTAAATAGGATATAAAAAAAGCATAGTAGTTGGCACGCTTGACTGTAGGAACGGTAGATATGTGTTCAAATTTCATCTGAGGATATAATTTTGTTTTGAAAACTGACTTCTGCCCATGGATCTATTAGCCTAAAACGGGAAATAGGAAATGTCTGGGAGATAAACGTGACCCATCGAGTTCTGTAAGACATAGGCATAGAACCATATTCCCATAGCTCCTAAGTCGAGTAAATTGATCTTTTACATTAATTAATTACTTATTATATGTATATACCCATGTTAGCATTGCAAATTGTTCATGTACATTAATTACTTACTGTATACCAAAAAACATTGTAAATCGTCCCAGTACATTAATTATTAAATATATACCCAATAAGCATTGTAAATTGAGCATGTACATTAATTACTTACTGTATACCAAAAAACATTGTAAATCGTCCCCGTACATTAATTACTTACTATATACCCAATAAGCGTTGTACATTGAACATGTACATTAATTACTTACTATATACCAAATAAACATTGTAAATTGTTCCTGTACATTAATTACTTACTATATACCAAATAAACATTGTAAATTGATCCTGTACATTATTTACTTACTACATACCCTATTCATTTATTCATTCAGTAGCATGTCCTTTGCAGAACCTCGCTCCAATAAAAACCTCCTGGAAAATCTCTCGACTATAAGCAAGATGTCCAGCGTCCAATACGCCCATCTGGAGATCATCCTCCACTTCCTACACCCATCTTCTCTTTGGCCTTACTCTTCCTCTCTTAACAGGCATATATCCCTCCATTATTGTTCACTCCAAACTTTCGTGACGTTTCAAGTGACCAAAATATTTCAATTTTCTTTGTTTTATCGTCTTTAATAGCCAACCTTCTTCAATATTCAATTCTTGAAATATGGATGCATTTGATCTTTTCTTTATCCAAGATATTCTTAGAACTCGACTTGAACTCAAGATAAGTCCCTTCCTCCTTAGTTGGATCGCTGCAGCCTCTTCCAACGAAAAGTAGTTTTCAGATGTGGCATTTGGACTTCGGAACCAACAAGAATATATCCTGGCCTACCACAGGGATCACCTTTATCTCCGGTGCTGGTAAACGCCTACACTGTGAGAATCATCAGCGAGCAGATCACTGGACTGGGGAGGACATTGTCATATGCCCACGATGTTTTAGTGTATCGTCAGGGTGAGGACAGAGATCAGGTTGCCGTGGAAATACAAACCGAACTCAATCACATAAGTACTTGGTGTGTTGAAGCTGGGGCAATGGTCAACCCAACAAAGGCAACAGTGACATGGATCTATTTGAATAATTATAATGTCAACACTCCAACACCTGTGAAAATCTGTGTCCAGAGACGGTTGAATGAACGCAGGCAATGAATTACCTGGGGATACGTTTTGATGGAAGTCTTGCTTACAATGAGCACGTAGACTAGGTGATAACAAAGGCTAAGCGGGGTTTGGCTGCGATGCGGGTGATGGCGGCAGCAAACTGTGAGCAGCGCCATCTATGTCTTCTATACGAGGGGTTGGTCATGTCTGTTTTTGGGAATGCGATGGCGATCCTGACTCTCAGCCGTAAGCAGATATAAAGGATGGAAATAATACAGAATGAAGCTATGCGCATTATTATTGGATGTACAAGAGTTACAACATACAGTACAATGCGCTAACTTCTTGATTAGGAAGGTGAAGGGCAGCAGGTTAAAAAGAGGAAGGTCGTGGATGGGTCAAGCCGAAGACATTCTTCAACAGGTGTTTTCACTTGAAGACCTAGAACCTGGCGACGAGTGGTTACAAGTGCCAACAGATGTCTGTGCGTCCTTTTCAGTTTGTATCCAACTAGACAGAAAATGCAGACAAGAAAATCCGGCTGCTGTGGAAGCGGAAGTACAAGCGTTGATTGTCGAGAATTCGGTAGAAGGTGATGCTGTCATTTACACATATGGGTTGGTCGTCAGACATGTGAGAATCTCATGGGCCTTTACGGCTCAGGCCGGAGGGAGAATTTGTGAAGGAGGACTCTGGTGCTTTTGTTGAGACCACAAGTAGCCTGACTATGGAAGTCATGTCGGTAAGTAAAGCAATAACATGGCTCGAGACACAGACATTCACTAGGGCATGTTTCCTTAGCGACTCAATGAGCATTCTCAAGAGGATAGAGATGGTGTGGATCCGAAGAGAGTGGTTGCTGTCTCTGAAGCGGTCTCGGCTGGCAAAGATTAGTTTTATCTTCGTGCCAGGGCATGCGGGAGTACAAGGAAATGAGCGGGCTGACAAGCTCGCAGGTAAGGCTAATGTGGAGGGCGGACGCGCCATGGACCAGGCTGACATTCTGAATGCTCTACGAGAAGTAAGACTTTTGCGAGAACCAAGTGATGACTGTGAATCTACAACCATGGTCAGACTGCGAGAACAGCAAATTAAAAGAGGTGTGGCCAAACAAGAACACTACGCAGGAAGCCAAAGAAGATTGATAAACCAACACAGAACTGGTGTCGTTAGCCGCTATACGCTGCGGGATTTGCTGAGGAGGGGATCCGAGCACTTATGGACTGAATGGTTCGATGTGCAATGAGGATGTCCTGTCGACTAACCAACCAACAAACCAACCAACCAACCAACCAACCAACCAACCAATCAACCAACCACCCAACCAACCAGTCAGCCAACCAGCCACCTAACTAACTAACTAACTAACTAATAACTAACTAACTAACTAACTAACTAACTAACTAACTAACTAAAGATGAAGCTAACCTGCAGTGATATTATCTATATCAACATTGGCCTTCTGTAAAGTTGTGTTGAATACACCAATTTGATGCTCTAGAGACTTAACAGCAACCAGAAGTCTGTCCGTAACTGCATCTTTATGGGCGACAGAAATTATAACAGACATTGCATGAAGTAACGATCACAGTATCAATAATATACGAGAGGAAGTCATCAAGTAACAGACACAGGGTGTATTTTTAATCACTGTGGGATTTTTGAAAATATTGCCGTTACAAGATTTGCATTTACTTTTTATGTTGCATGAACTCCACAAAGGGTGAATACAAAAATTGGAACGGCAATATTTTCAAAAACCCCACAGTCATTAAACATACACTCTATATTTTAAGAATAATATATTTTTTTTTAAATTGTGCGAATCAGAAATTATGCGTGTGTTATTTTCCAGCAGTGTCCCCCTTAGTTGGCAACACACGTTGCCCACCTGCCCACTAGCTTGGTGATGCCTGCGAGAAAAAGGTTTTGGCGTGTGGCGTTAAATTGCACCGTCGCCATTACCTAATTGTCACCTGCAAACATCTGACACCAAACACGTTCTTTTAAGGGTCCAACATGTGGAAGTCCGATTTCGCCAAGTCTGGACTGTATGCTGGGTGTTTCCAGATCTAGAATTTCAGAACACGTTGTATACCCCATGTGTGCCGAACCGTGTGAGGATGGGCATTGTCGTACAGAAATAATATTCCTTATGGGAGAAGTCCCCGACTTTTCGATCGTATCGCAGGATTAAATGTGTACACTAGGATGTCACTCCATCGATCACCAACCAAAGTTTCACCCCTTTTTGGAAATGCAAATACCAAAAGTTCCTGATATCCCAAAAGATAATCCTTATGACATTTCCAGTTGATTCCTGCGACTTTTCGTAACAGTAGATAACGTTCGTTTTGAAATCCTTTTACCCTCCCTGATTGAAACAACGTCTACGTACTGAACCACCATTCTTCTGTAGATAGTACAAGGTTTACACCCCCCCCCCCCTTTTCCCCCCACAATACTAAGAACGCCTCTTGTTTATTACATGGTGCAAGTCAATAATGGAGCAGCCATTTTGTAATCGTCACTGCGCATCCGCAAACTGCTTGATCCTCACAACCTCTACACGGAGTATTGCTTTAGAAATAATTACCAATCTATCTCTTAAAATTTCCCGCTGTTCATACTCTTCCGTGAACTTTATAATAAACTTTCTGATCCTTAATGACTTCGTTTTGTACAATGACTTCACTGCTTGCATTATCTGATCTATACAATACCGTATTGTATTATACGTTCTTATATAATACCTCATCATCATGTTAACATTTATGTGTCTTGTCCATTGCAGAATATGGCTCTCATCACAACCCATTGGTACAGATCCTTGATCCTTTGTCAGTTTCCCGGTCCATGCAATTGCACGTCTAGAGTCTCCTTAATGTTATTTGCCCATATCGTGTCTCTTGATCCCTTCCTCTGCTTGCAGGATAGACGCCTTCGCGTACTTTTCTTTCTAAGCCATTTGTCTTGTCTAACGTCAGCACAATATTTCAGTTTCCTAGACGTTAAGCTGTGTATAAGCCCGTTATCTTCAACGATAAGGATCGTATAGAATGTCAGTATTTTCTTCTCCTTATCTCATCTCATCTCATCATGTTCCTCTTGTACCTTGCGGTGTGGAGGTGAAGTATAAACAGCGGGAGAGTGCCCGCTTATGGGCTTCATGTCTCGATATTCCCATGGATTCTCTTATTCCCTGCGTCCATCGTTTACGTGGTCGGCCTCTTCCTTTGTTTCCCTCTTGTCTGTACATCATTGCTTGTTGTGGTATAATGTTAGTTGGTAACCTACTTGCATGGCCAAACCATTTGACTTGCTGCCTTCTAATAAAATCTAGTGCAGCTATAACCCCACTTTAGTCCTGATTTCTTCATTTTTGATCTTATCTCTTCTTGATACATTGAGCATTCTTATCAGGAATCTCATTTCTGTTGTTGTGATTTTTCTTTTCTCTTTTTCTGTCATTGTCCAGAGTTTGGCATTGGTAACATAGAGTTGGTAGGAAGATTGTGTTGTAAAGTGCTTTCTTAGTAGTTATTGATACATATTTGTTCTTTAGTATTGGTGCCATTTGTCCAATGAGTTGGTTTGCCTTATTGCATCTATTTTCGATCTCGTCTTCTGATTTGCCATTTGATGATATTATACTTCCTAGGTACTTGAAACTCTTTACTTGTTTCAAGGGATGTTCGTTTAGGTGAATCGTTGTTGCTTTTTCTTCTTTAGTTATAGTCAATACCTCTGTTTTACTTGTGCTAATTTTCATGTTATGTTCATACACATTTCGTTTAGACTATTCATGTGGTCTTGTAATTCAGCTTCTGATTTTGCTATTAGTGCTTGGTCGTCCGCAAACAGGAGTTCTCTAATGGTTAGATTTGTACATTGTTCTTCTTCTTTGTTCTCATCATGCGGTGTTCTTGCGGTCTCTGTTTGGCTGGTTTCGTTACATTTTTTGTCAATGTATGTTATAAACAAGAGAGGGGACAGGACACCACTTTGTCGTACTCCGGATCTTATGGTGAAGGGTTCTGAGTGTCCTCCAGTTGCTTTCACTATGCATTCACTGTTGTTGTATAAACTTCTACATAGGTTTGTTAGATGTGTACTCACTCCATGCTTTTTCTTCTCCTTTATGAATGATATTCTAAGAACCGGTCTGTAAAATGTCTTTGCACACATACACACACACACCCACACACACACACACCCTCGCGCGCACGCACGCACGCACGCACAACCGCACACACATAAACACACACACACACATAGTTAGTTAGTTAGAAGACAGATCATCCTCATTGCAGATCGAACCATTCAGTCCTTAAGTGATCGGATCCCCTCCTCAGAAAATCCCGCAGCGTGTAGCGGCTAACGACACCAGTTATTTGTTGGTTTATATCTCCATGGGAGATATTATATATATATATATATATATATATATATATATATATATATATATATATATATATATATATATATATAATCGTTTCTTTACTTATTCAGTGCGTAGCGTGGAAGGATGGGTGATTTGCTCGCAATAGACAAACAATATCTCCTGCGGTAGCTCTGGCGGGCCTATTCCCGCTGATCGCGGGGTCCGCTTAAGTCAGGTGGAGAGTCTGACGATAGTGCACGCTTTACACAGGCCCGGACACTTGTGATTGACAGTTGTGGGCGCCCTTTTGGTCCGGGCTCGTACGAGGCCCTCACCTGTGGGACTTGACTGAACGCCTCTAAGCCGGGTCCCTTGGGTGCCAGGATCTGGCCATCACTCGCCAACTGCTCGTGGTGGCTAGGTCTCGGAGGTTTTTACGCTGTGCCGCCAGCGTCTGCAGCCTACCTTGTGCCAGACGTAATGGCTACCCATTCCTTTGGAAAACACAAGAATAGGTCGAGAGAGGGATCATGTCGTTTTGCACCACATGTTTCTCTAAAGCTCTGCCCAGGCATTGTGATGGAATATTGGCCACATTCCAACTCACATACTTTTAGTCTGTCAAGACTGCAAGGTGCCACTCACTCACTCACTATATGTATATATATATATATATATATATATATATATATATATATATATATATATATATATATATATATATATATATATATATATATATATATATATATATATATATATATATATATATATATATATAAGCAGATCAATTAAATTTAAACTAAACACATAAACATCAGATTCGTTGAGAACATACTTGACGAAGTGACCCTTGCTTCGACTAAGGTTGTAATCCCTCCAGTCATGCTGAGAACTGTCACCTCGCAAGAATACAGACCTAAATCCTGTATGCCAGGATTGGGCCACACAACCTCCAGAAAGGACTCCAATTCCGCCTAAGTGAATAAAAGACGCATTCAGTTTTTCTCCTTATCCTTTCTATTCATAACAATGATCAGTCTACTGACCTCACAAAGTGGCCCTAAGGAAACTGTTATCTACTTCCTATAGTACCCTGCGCTATGGCACAGGGATGATCTTGAGCCTGGAGAAGTAACGCCATCTGGCTAGTGCAATCACCGCAACTGTACAGGAAAAGTGTTTCTGTTTGCTCCCGTAAGAGAAACAAAATCAATCACCTTATCCAAGATTCGACCGAATGGGCGACCGACGTTTTAGCCACTCGTAACGTGTAATATGTGAAACTTTGCACGTTTTGTTTTAGGTCGGTGCAATCAACCCTAGTTGATTTTATACATAAATCTACGGTGAGTAGTTTGCCATTGCTTTCTGAAGGAGAAGTCAGAGTTTAAGTCCATCTTAATCGCCGTGCACGAATTGAACGTCCGACATCGCCATTAAAATACAGGAAATTTAAGAGTGAGCGATTTTATCATTTCGGCCTCGACGACGTCAAATCGTTTAGAACAGTGGTTTTCAACCTTTTTTGGCCCGTTAACCCCCCCCCCCCTTTTTCACCATATTTTCAGAACGTCATTCCCCCCTTTCGTACTTCATATCTAAAAATCCCGTCCCGCCCCTACATAGTATACGTAATAATGGAAGCTATATTTAATAGCACATACTCAAACAAGTCTAAACGTCCACATAAAACGTGATTTTTGGGTCTACTTACTTTATAAAATGAATTTTAGAAGGGTGAGACGTACGGAATCGTACAGTATGATGGGAAAAAACATGGGGGGGGGGGGGGGGAGGGGGGGATTCCTTACCAGTTGAGAACCACTGGTTTTGAAGAAACCGCTAAAATGGAATAAGTTAAAGAACCCATCGACACAAATAGTAATTTCATATACGTTTTTTTTTTTAAATTCGCATATCCTTTACAGGACATCGCTGTCAACAGCAGCATCTTTCAGATGTCTGTTGATTTCTTGGCAATATTACGCTCAGTAGTTTGCCATTGCTTTCTGAGCGGCCGGCTCAGTTATCCCGCAAGTCACCAGCGGGGGTAGAACCGCTTCCAGCTCTCGCCCTCTACGAGACTCTGCGTGATAAACGGGATTACGGAGAAAGTGGTGTAACCCCTAGGCCAGAGACACCGGCAATTTCATATACTAGTCCAGTGGTTATCAAACACTTTGGCCCAGGCACCCCTTCACTATATATTAAGAACGTCATTACCTCTTTTTCCTATTTCCTTCCTATAACCCCCTCCCCCTCTCCCCCGCCCTAAACAGTATATGTAAAAATGAAAGCTACATTTAATAACACATACTAGAACAAATCTAGACGTCTACATAGAACGTGATTTGCGGGTCTTCTTACGTTATAAGAAGACCCGCAAATCACGTTTTATATAATTTCAGAAGGGCGGGACGTACAGAATCGCAAAGTATGGGGGGCAAAAACAATATCAAGTAATCGGTTCTTGTATTAACGCGATCTTGAAATAATAGTAATCCCCCCCCCCCCCCGGGGGAAACCCTAACTTTCCCCCTAGAGGCAATTCTCTATCATCAAGGACATATACTTGATTCCATGTCGTATACAGTCGAAGGAGGTCGTGTGATTGAGAAGTTTAGCAGCTAGCCTCGTGGCTAGAATGCCGGGCTCTCATTCGGGAGTCCCGGATTCGAATCCTCGGTAAGGTGTGGAGATTTTTCTGTCCGGGGCAAAAGGAAAACTCTAACCTGCACAGTTCGCGACGACTGCACTAGCCAGGCGGACCTTAATTCCTCAGTCTCAAGACCCCCCCCCCCCCCCCCCCCCACCCCCCGTCCCTAGACCGCAAGGTATTATAGGCAGTAAATGACAGATAAAGGACAATAAGCTTAACTTTCTCTTCTGACCGCGGCCTAGTGTGATTATTCCGCGGGTCGGTCTGTTGCACATAAATGTTGTCTTCTCGTTCAGAAACCAATGGCAAACTAGAAAACGTAAAAATTGCTTCATAAATTACAAACACTCAATAGAGGCTGGATGTAATTGCAACAGCCTGCAAAGTACATACAACTTTACAATACAATGGAAGGAAGCTTGTGCATTATATAACGTGTTTTTATGTTACGTGATGTACAATTTTACAATACAGTGGAAGAAAGCTAGTGCATTATATAACGTGTTGTTATTATGTTACGTAATATGCAACTTTAAAATAACATCGAAGAAAGCTAGTGCATTACATAACGTGTTGTTATTATGTTACGTAATATGCTTATTTAAAATAACATCGAATCAGTGAGCGAGCGAACTAGTGCATTATATAACGTGTTATTATATTACATTATATTAAATCGGCCGGCTTCGTGGCTTAGAGGTTAGCGATTTTTCTCCGCAATCTCGTATACTTTTGTAGGTAACGTGATGACGGTGAGAATCAGCAGTGGTTCGAATCGCATCGGTAACTTACCGGGTATGTGAGCCGGCCGCTCAGAAAGCAATGGCAAACTAATTAGCGTAATCTTGCCAAGAAATCGACATACAGCTGAAAGATGCTGGTGTTGACAGCGATGTCCTGTAAAGGATATGCCAAAGAAAAATATTAAATCGACTGGTTAGTCTAGGTAGATGGGAGTCGTCACCCATTGCCATACAGCCAAGTTATTTTTTTTTTTAGTTCAAGAAATCTTAAACTAACATTTTTACATGATATTTGTCATTAGTCATATATTTTACAAAGCCGGAGATAGTAATTAAAGTGTAGCGAACGAATTACATAATCCCGCAAACCGATTTCAAAATCACCTGCAAGCGATTTGGAAATAACGACCTTGTGTTGATTTTTAACAATGGTATGAGCGTGGGTCGTAGCTAAGGATTCTGGTAACCTGCAGTTGTCAATAGCTCGGCTTGTGTGTTATTCTCTGATAACGATATTCTCAATATTCTTCTTAAACTCACATCTATGCGTCTTCGAGATTCCCCACTGTTTCGCTTTCAATATTCATGCGAACAGTGTTATCTGCTGGGAATGTTTTATAAAATTCTCTATCAAGGGCCATTTGGATATGTATAGTATAATTCCTTTGCTGTATAACATTATCAACTTAAAAAATTAGCCTGCTATTTAATTAATTGACCCCAATGAGACGGCTTTCCCCAGATGGGTGTATCGGACGCGGGACATCTTGCTTATAACCGAGAATTTTTGCCGTAAGGTTGTTATAGGAGCGAGGTTCTGCAAATGACTTGCTACTGAATGAATAAATGAATGAATGTGGTGGCTGGAACTGCTTCTCTTTGGTGAGGCGTGAGATGTTAGCTGGTGTCGGTGGTTTACTAGTGAATGAATGAATGAATGAATGTGGTGGCTGGAACTGCTTCTCTTTGGTGAGGCGTGAGATGTTAGCTGATGTCGATGGTTTACTACTGGCAGCTGCTTTTCCATGTTTGTGTCGGTCAGTCAGGAGCAAAGTCCAGTTTGGTGATGACAAGCTCTGAGCTTGAAGATGTAAGCTGTTCCGACCACAGTTGCATATTTTAGTGCATATCTCCTCAACGTCGGAAATTCATCATTGCTTACAGAACTCAGCCTATGGGAGGTTGTTGTACTTAGCTTTTATCTCATCATCGCTTTGCAGCTGTATGATTTAATATGGTAGGTTATCAGGCACATTATCTAGATCCACACTGAACGGTTCAGATAACAAAAATAGTTTCAATTCCATTTGTTCACTTTTCACGTCATGGATTTTTCCTGAAATGTTTCAATTAGTTTCACACATTCACCATCATATTAAAGAGACACACAAATCTTGTCTTCCAGGGCGGGGCCAGACCGAATGATTTCGCGAGACTTATAAAACCGGTTGGTGGACGTACCTCTCCTTGATATAACACATTGCCATTGTCAATACATCACCAAGTACAGACACTAGTTGTCTTTACAAATCATATTCTTCCTGTGTTTTACTCCACCTGTTAAGGTGCATTTTAGCTTGCGCAAAGTACACAGTCTTCCTAGTTTCTCGACCTTCTCCGTGTAATCTAGCCGTCGGATCCACTATCCCAGTTTAAGGAAGCAGTATAGCTTCCCAAGGTTTCTTATTTGAGTAAACATTCATATTGACCACACAGTGAATCTCCAAGAGATTCCTCTCTTTTAATGAGAGTTATTTGCTGGATAGGAGATTCAATAAGTCACTTGGGACAGGTAACCAGTGAGGATTATTAGAGGGAAAGTGGCTCTGGAAGTCCCATAAAACAGATAACCAATACGGTTTATTTAAGGGAAAGTTGGTGTTTAAGTCCCAGGAGACAGACAAGCAATACAATTATTAGAGGGCAAGAATCTCGGTACGTCTCAACGGACAGATAACCAATGAGTGTTATTAGAGTGAAAGAGACTTGATACATCCCAATAGAAAGATAACCAATTAGCGTTAATGGACAAAATGAGACTCGGGCGTCTCAGCAGATAGATAACCAAACAGAGTTATTAGAGGGAAAGAGGCTAGGTAAGTCTCAGCAGACATAACAAATGAGAGTTATTATTCGGAATGAAGATCGGTAATCATCAACAGACATATAGCTATTGAGGGTTACTAGAGGGGGGTAAAGACAGCTAACGAAGGGTATACCTCAATTTAACGGCTGTGGAATTAACACCGGGTATTAACATAATGACGCATGTTTGTAAATACGATCAAACCTCAAACGATGAAATCTGGCCAGTGACTGTCAGCCTTTCAAATCCAGGAACTAGCGAGGGTGTGGTTGGTAATGTCCCGAGAATTTCAGCCACCAGTTCAGGCGAGGGGTTTTCGTTTGTAAAGGTTCTTCTGCAATGAGCGGATGGGTGTACTTAGATTATTCTTAGTGACAGAGAAAACAGGGGTGGGTGGAAATGGAGAAACACACACACACACACACACACACGCGCGCACGCACACACACACACGCACGCACACAAACACACACACGCACACAGAGGTTAATATAGTTTACAGCAACATCCACTGGTTATATATATTTGATTTATAGGGAGGGTATGAGACACATATTTCTTTGTGTTTGTTGTGAAAAACAGAGATAAGAACAAAGGCAAATATACTGAGAGACAACAGACAGGCAGCTAGGCACACTGCCAGCCAAATGGGCATATACAAGTATTATGCATGCTCCATGAATATGTGGAGAAATTAAAAGTGAGAGAGGAAGATAGGAAGAAAGGGAGGGTTGAAGGAAAAGAACGAGATAGAGAAAATGAACGAACGAACAAACTTTATCTTCAAAGGATTAAGAACTGGGAACGCAGGCCCAATAGAAAGACAGACAGACAGCAGACAGACAGACAGACAGACCAGACCAGACCAGACCAGACAGACAGACAGACAGACAGACAGACAGACAGACAGACAGACAGACAGACAGACCAGACCAGACCAGACAGACAGACAGACAGACAGACCAGACCAGACCAGACCAGACCAGACCAGACAGACAGACAGACAGACAGACAGACAGACAGACAGATAGATAGATAGATAGATAGATAGATAGATAGATAGATAGATAGATAGATAGATAGATAGATAGATAGATATGTAGATAGACTCACCTGTATACTGCGAGTGCTGCTATGTTCCCCTCCTCATGTTCAACAAGCGAACACCTGAGAGTGAAGGATGGAGTTACACCTGGTTCCACAATTTCCGGCAAGACGGAGATCAATAGTTCAGCACCTGTGGAATCAAGATAGACCGGGCATCAGTTGTTAAGTTCACTTACTTGTTGTATAATGCTGGCTAGTTGGTCATGCGTCAAAGTATATTTGTTCCTGCAGCGAAGCACTATCGTCATTTGGAGATAAATATTAAAAGTAGGTAACAGTTTCGAATGCCGGCTGGTAAGTAGAGCTTTTAATGTTTATGTGTCTAGTGTGTCATCTGATCTCTACTCCTTTCTTCTACTTCTTAGCGCGCAGAATAATACATGTGTGCTTATTTGTGAACTAATTTTTTTGCATTACGTGTCTGTAAAGTCAAAGATTGTTATCGAGAAAGTCACTTTTCGTTTTCGTTTTATTATAACCTATAATGGATCATCTGTATTCATCAGCTTCACCATCATGAGCCGTGTCGGTAAACAGGAGT
Organism: Cepaea nemoralis; assembly: GCA_014155875.1. Classification (NCBI taxonomy): domain Eukaryota; kingdom Metazoa; phylum Mollusca; class Gastropoda; order Stylommatophora; family Helicidae; genus Cepaea; species Cepaea nemoralis. Next base: position 142,529 of record JACEFZ010025953.1, on the reverse strand, counting down.
AATCATGCCGAGTCTTAGATCCGCTCTATGTTCTTGTTCCAATCGTTCTATTTTATCAAGCCATTTAGGTTTATATGTCTTCGCTTTCTTCTATTCTCTTGCCATCTTGTTTGCCAGTTATCACTAAGTTTCCAAGTCTCTTTGTCCTTATAATATGCCCAAAATACCTAGCTATTTGCCTCTAATTTATCGAATCAATTTTTAGGTTGTCATGTGTTTGTTTGTTTGATAGTGTGTGCGTGCGTGCGTGCGTGTGTGCGTGTGTGTTAATGTGTGTGTGTGTGGGGGGGGGGGGGGGGGGGGTTCTTTTGAAGTAATTCACCATTATATTTTCTTATAGCTGATTGTATTCTCTGCATTTTGTACAGGAACAACATTTCTGTTGCCCTGAGCTGTTTCTCGGCTTGTTTACTTTTTGCTCATATTTCACAATCATACAATAGTATATGCTCTAGGTGACACTTTAACACTTTCTCTCCCTGCAACTGACAACCTTTTATGTTAGTCTTGTGCACTGGCCTTTAGTTTAAGCGGGGGCGGTAGCGCGAAAGCTAGCAAGCTTGCCTATCAACCAAGTTGTCGTGTGTTCCAATCCTCCTCGTAGCGGGAATTAGTTTAGATTTGACCTAGGCTCCCAGGTCGACGCAGCCTAAAATAGATAAAAGAGAATATTCTGAGAAGTAAAAGCAGCTGGCTTAATACTGACCACACCTAATACCGATTGGTCCATAACAATATTTGTTGACTGGCACCATAAAACCATTACACCTCAACGGATCTTTAGTTTGTTTTTATTTGTACGTTATTCACCTCTGTTAGCCACGGAAAAGGTCGTGTGCTACATTTTCCTGTTTTAAATAACAGATCAAAAGGGACTGACTGAATATAGAACACGGTTTACACAGTATCGTCAATTTTCCATAAGTAAGTGTAAAGAATATTGTCTGTGTGTGTGTATATACCTGTGTTCGCGCGAGTGATGATATCTACAATCCCACGACATACATTGCCAATTCTTAGAGTAGATTAAATGTCCATTTGCATTCACTTGAGAACATCCACCAGCACTCGAATCCCTCTCAAATCTCACTGAGGTCTTAAAACAGTCTTTAAATTTTAAAAGTCGAGAGGATCGACTTTATTGCACCGGGTTCTATCCAATACGACCTGACGAAAGCGTCGCACAAAGCATGAACTTCGTAACTCCAGCTGAGATCCCCAGGAGTCTCCCTGAAAAATACACGTGCGAACCGAAAGACGTAGCCTGGAATCGAACCCACAATCTTCGGAGCAGACGACTTGCAATTCGCCACGGAGGGCCCCGCTGAGATCAGACCCAGAAGGCGTTATTTTTCACAAGGACACTATATCATTAGCATCATCGTATTCTTTCAGAAGCTTGTCCTGTGCAGAACTTTGCCCCTATAACAAACTTTCGAGATGCCTCTCCATAGAAAGTCTGATGCGCAGGCCTCTTCTATTGTCACATGTAAATGATCTCTCACATCGCGAATCCATTTACTCTGTTGTGTCCCATATTTTTCTGCTTCTCTGGAACCCCTGCCTCTACACTTACCTTTTCCAGACAATCATTTCTTCTTGCACGCTCACAATTGTGATTTGTCTCAATGTTATTAGTATTAACCAATATTATTGAATTTGAGTTTTTATTGGATAGGCTGTATGCTTTATTTTTCGTCCAATAAAATAATAATGTTACCCTTCTGTAAGACTCGTATTCAAAGGCAAATGAAAACGTATATTGAGATAAAAAATGATGTACGGTAAATATATGCGGTTATAAAATCTAATCTGTAAAATTAATTTAGGCGATGCTGCGGCGAAGAAATTACGAATCTAATTCGCAATCCTACATACCGCGTTCGAAACACAGCTGCCTGCGGTTTGGAAGCAGACCGCATTGCGATAGTTTTCATACAATGGTATGAGTGCTGGTCGTTCATAAAGCAATGGCGAACTACTGAACGTAAATGTGTGTCTACATATCACAAACAGCCAAAAAATGCTGGAGTTGATTGCCAAGTCCTGTACAGGATACGCAACCAACTATAATATTAATTAACACTATTTCTACCTCTTGAATTGTGATATAAACAAACAGGTACAGGGTCTGTTTACAATCTTATGACGCATTGGCATATAGTGCTACACATATTTATGTCCACTAATCGGCACTCTATGGGTGATGTGGGCAGTACTACGTAGCCGTCTTTATTTCCCAAGAGTTTTCCTGGTATATGGGTTAAGTTGAATCAGCCTGGTAGCCCAGATCATTTTTCAAAATTCGAATCTTCCCCGATGTGGATCGACCCCATGACCACAGGGCCGGCAAGCTAGCGGATTTTGTTTTCGCATATACTTTACAGAAACATCAATAACATTTTCAATTACATTAGATATGCAGATGATGCAGTATTGATTGCAGACAATGCACAAGATCTATAACAATTAGTAGACGCAGTTGCTGTACACAGTTAACAGCTGGGGTTGGAATTAAATTGTAAGAAAACACAGGTTTTGGTCGTCAGTAGGAAGGAAGAAGTGCCACAATGTAATATACGAGTAAATGGAAATATTCTTCAACAAGTGAATCGGTACAATTATCTTGGAACAGTTATAACATCTGATGGGAGATGCCTTGACGAGATTAGAACAAGAATCGCCATGGCGAAAGTAGCCTTTAGCAAGATGAAAAACATTCTGACCAATAAAAAGATGTCAATTGAAACGAGAAAAAGAGTGTTGAGAGGATACATAGAGCCTGTTCTTGTGTATAGATGTGAAACTTGGACAATGTGCAGTCAAGCTGAAAAACATCTGATGGCTGCAGAAATGTGGTTTCTGAGGAAAATGCAAAGAATACCATGGACAGACAGAAAAACCAATGACCAAGTACTACAGGAGACAAATGAAAATCGTAAATTGATTAGAGAAATTAGACGTAGACAGTCAACATTTTTTGGATATGTTATGAGAAGAAATGGATTGGAGAACTTGGTGACAACTGGCAAGATCGAAGGGAACAGACCAAGAGGAAGATCGAGAGGAAAATACCTGGATGGCTTGGCCACATGGCATGGACGAGACAGGAACACTGAGCTGATCCACGACGCTGGTGATCGAGTGAAATGGCGAGTCATAACCGCCCACTCTTTCCGGCATGGCACATGATTGATTGATTACAGAAAGAGCGCTGTGAACACCAGCATTTTACCGCTGTCGTTGATTTCTTGGCAAGATTACGGTCAGCAGTTTGCCATTGATTTCTGAGCAGCCGGCTCACTTACCCCGTAAGTTACCAACACGGCGAGAACCGCTTCCAATTCTCGCGCGCTGCGGTACCCTACGTGAATAAACGGGATTACTGAGAAAGTAGTTGAACCCCTAGGCAAGGCTAGCGGAGGGTCACTATGATTAACGCGAATCCCAAAAATTTATATAAGTTAACAACATGAATTTCCCCCGATGGTGTTTCCACTTTGGCGTGGTGGGGGAGCTTGAGTTTCTCAATGGCCCTGAAAGCTACGCCGGCGGTAGCGTAGCTACCAGTAGGGCCTCCCAAACCGGACAGGTCAAAGGGTAGAGAACAGACAAAGAGAAACACCCTGGTCCTCCAGGTTGGGGGATGAAGCGTGGGGCTAACATCCCCACCTTTGTAAAAACTATTTTGTTACGAAACAGATAAATAAGCCTCGAATTCGGACTGACTTATTTGGACAACGACCTTGGAACGTTAAAGGACTTTTGAGATTTGGAACATGGAATGTACGGACACTATATCGAGCTGGAGCGGCCGAAGAACTAACCCGGGAGCTGGTTGAATATCACATGGATATAACAGCAATTCAAGAAATAAGGTGGCCAGGAGAGGGTACTTTAGAGCAAAATGGAATGATTGTAATATATGGAGGAAACACCCAAAATAAACATGAATTAGGAACAGGATTTGTCATCAAAAAAGAGTTATGGGGAACGTTCTAAACTTTAAAGCTGTTAATGACAGGATTAGTAAATTACGAATAAAAGGTAAATGGAAAAATATAACGATGATTAATGTACATGCACCTACTGAAGAGAAAGAAGATGATATTAAAGAAGACTTTTATAATGATCTGGAAGATGTCATAGAAGAAACCCCCAAACAGGACATCCTGATTGTGCTGGGAGACTTCAATGCAAAAATAGGTAGAGAGCAAACTTATAAAAAAGTTGCCGGTATGGAAAGCCTACATACAACTTCAAATGACAATGGATGGAGAGTCATCAACCTAGCAGAAGCCAAAGGACTGCAGATCAGCAGTACCAGACTGCAAAGAAAGGATATACATAAACAAACTTGGAAATCATGTGACAAGAGAACCTATAATCAAATAGATCACATTTTAATTAACAACAAAAATGCATCAAACATACAACAAGTTAGAAGTTATAGAGGAGCTGAGTGCCACAGCGACCACTTCCTCGTTGGAGCAAAATTTAAAATAAAACTTAAGAGAGCTATTCTATGCTAAACTACAAAGGTTACACCCAACATATAACAGAGAAAAACTACAAGAAAGTACAGTCAAAGAGAAATTTGCAGATGAAATAAAATGTAAACTTGAAATTCTACAAAACCCGTTGGAGGAAAGCGTTGACCAAACTTGGTTGAACATCAAGAATACAATTCAAACTACCGCAGAAGAATGTCTCGGTGTGTTAACCACGCATAGAAAGAACAGATGGTTCAATCAAAAATGTGAAGAAGCAGTCATTAGGAAAAAGAATGCCAGACAGTTGTGGTTAAATGACATCAACAACATCCAAAATGAAGAGCAATATAGAACTGAATGTAAAGAGGCTACAAAAATAGTTCGGCAGCAGAAGCGAGAATATATGAGCAATATAATCAAAGATATGGAAACTAATCACCAGAAAAACGAATCCAGAAAGTTTTTTAAAGAACTGAAGTCAATGAAACGAGGGCACCAACACAACACATATGGTTTAAAAGACAAAAATGGGAATA